>OX463844.1:1811368-2261368 GCA_949825065.1 Odontocerum albicorne | reverse complement strand
AAAATAACAATACGTATTAGTGCAATAACACTAATCATAAATAACACGTACGAAATCTTCTATCATAATTTTGTTTCTTCCCAAATCCAATATAACCACACTATGGGTGAAACAAAGAAAGATATGTTACATGATCAAAATACGTGGGCTCAAAATATGCCTCAACAAAATACTTATTACACCCTCAATGTACGAATTTCTGAGGCTCGAAATCTGAACGCCTTTTCCTCGAAATAAAAAAATCTGATACTGGAAATGTTCGGCACAGCTAATTGGCTTCAATTTGTTACGGTAACTCTAAATCCGCTCTTATTTTTTCCCATCTCCTATATTATGTGAGAAAATCCGTCTGTACTCTTGCGGGAAAGACAGATTTTTCAATTTTATAAAATTTATCTATCCTTTTTTTCGAATTCTTTTCTCTCCTTTTTTTTGTTTTCTGGTAAACAAAACGAAAGAATTTCAAGGATCCCATTTTGCAACTATCTAGAGATATTTGAATGAATTGCGAAATATTGTTACAATTTTTTTTTTACTATGACAAAAAATCTAATTCTGACATCCAACAAGGGAATTAAAAATTCTTATTAATTATATCATCATCATTGTCAACCAGGGTCGATCCACTGCTTGATAAAGGTCTCCCCAAGTTGACTCCAGATAGTTTTGCTCGTTAATTCCATTTGATGCTGCCATGCTTCCTGATTTCATCTATCTAGCACACCTTCGGTCTTTTTCTGGGCGTCTTTATGCTTCTTGGGTACCATTGGATTATTTCGGATGTCCATCGAGAGTCTGACATTCTGGCTACGTGTCCTACCCATTGCCACTTCATTCTTTTGCACACCTTTATAACGTCTTATACCTTTGTAATATTGCGAATCCAGGTGTTTCGTTTACGGTCTCTTTTAGTATATCCCGACATGCATCTCTCCATTCCCCCGTTGTGCGGGTAATACTAATTAATATATGCAAGACTATATACGCGAGACAAAAAGAAACGATAAAAAAAAGAGTTAGGAAATATTTGAGATGTCTCTATTACAGTTTAGTTCGATTTCACCTCACCCACGCTTTTATGGGGGACAAAATAAGTCCCCATCCAGCGCGACCTACACTAGAAGATCCAAATCTTCTTTATTTTTTTTATGAGCGCGACGTCACATAGTGACGAAGAAGGAACTGCCCAAAGGGTCTCCTTTTCTAGTGACGACACACCTGAGTGTAAAAAGAATAGTAGTGACGACGGACTTGTGGTCCGAGATCACGGGAAAAGGGAAATGGCTCGAAGAATCTTTTTTTTGTCTCAATAATAATTATTCGCTAACCACTTAATTGGAAGAAAACATTCGTTTGACATCGATCGTGATTTGCGGATTGCAGTTGGAAAAAATCGAAATTAAAAAAAAGGGTGAATGAAGTCTTATCATTATAAATAAGCAAGTTAATTTCAATAATAGTCCTTTGCTAAATATGTTTCCCGTTCAAAGGCTATCCATTTGACGTCTACCTACTCCCCTCCGCGTATAAGCCACTACTCCCGTCCCCCTCTACAATTCTTCTTCCTATTGTCATGTCAGGTCCCCTCAACGTAGACTACCACCTGAGAGTACCATTAGCAATCTTCGTCCCCGGCAGCCCGAAAAATATCCCAACGCTCCTTATACCATTCCAATCACGTATATTGTGGAGCCAGGAGATTTGCCTCCTGCCAACACCTCTTCGACCCTCTATTTTGCCTTGGATGATCAGGTGCAGTAATTTGTATTTTTCTCCTCTAAGTACACGACCAAATAGGACACCTTTGAGATTTTAATATTCGATTCAATAGGGCGATGTATTTATGGAATGGTCTATATTTTGATGTTAGAGATATAGATGGCGTTTGCAGTTTTAGGAAGCACTTGAAGACAGCCTTTTTTGGGCTTATCTTATCAAAATTTGTTATATGAACAGTACACTACACATTAACCGAATGTGTTATTATTACGTATCGGAAGATCTACAAAGGTCTCTTTGTAGTGGTAATTTTTCTGCGGTTTTCTTACCAAATATGTTTTTTTCTAAACATACGTAGATGCGGGGAAAGTGCCTAATTTAATGACAACATCCACAACCTAACTATCCTTACACTTAACGTATACATATTTATTATGTTATATTTTTAATCTGCCAATAATAGTGAATTCGAATCCCGAGTTCTTTAAACATCGCTATATAAAATTTCCATTTTATTATAATTATTATTCTGACGTCTCAAATGGAAGGATGTTATGATATGAGCCTATACCTTTTGATAGTTAATTTATTACTTATGTTTCCGGGATATAAACTGTTGCTCCACAAGAATCAGCTTGCTCCATTTTGGACCCATATACATAAATATGCAAAAATCCAGGATGTTCTCTTTTCACGATAATGTTGAAAAATCACTGACCGTTATTATAATTACTAACATTATCTTGCTATTGCACATGTTTCATATTTAATTAAAAAATGTCCTTGCCTGTTGAAATTCTTTACGCTGAACTGAAATTGTCCTGGTGTTATTACTATCTAAACTCTCTCACCTGGGTCCGGATGCCTGAGCCCCCGCGCCACGTACGCGAGCAGCAGTGGCACATGACGGGCATCAGGCCTGCGGGGGGCGCGCGCCCCGCCCCCGCCTCCACTGGCAGGAGGCGGCGGGGGCGCGAAGCCAGGAAGCCCCGCTGCAACTCCCACCCTACCTCGCTGATGATACTCGCCGCGCGGAAGTACGGCGTCACCTCGCGAAGATATTTCACTGAGGAAAAATAAAAAGAGTTATATTTAAAAATTATATCAAAAACAGGAAGAATTTTTAATACATAAGTCAAGCAAATACGCACAGTTATGCGAAGTGCAGACTATTGTATAGGTATATCATATCAATTTTAGTTACTTGACAAGATAGCTTTTAGTTCATTTTAATAATCGGTAAAGAAAAATCATAGGATAGAAATGATACGAGCCGATTAAATTAATCATTAAGTGACAATTTATGACGAAAAGAAGAATCATGGAGTGACAATTTATGACGAAAAGAAGAATCATGGAGTGACAATTTATGACGAAAAGAAGAATCATGGAGTGATAATTTATGACGCAAAGAAGAATCATGGAGTGACAATTTATGACGAAAAGAAAAATCATGGAGTGACAATTTATGACGAAAATAAGAATCATGGAATGATAATTTATGACGCAAAGAAGAATCATGGAGTGACAATTTATGACAGAATACGGAATGAAGTGATCAGGAATGAATATGAACTTAAGACTGATGTGTTGAGTAAGATGAAGAGCACGCTGAGATTTATTATTTATTTATTTAACAATTTTATTGCAATACAATCTGGCGGGCTTATTGCCAGGTGGCAATCTCTTCCAACCAACCAGACAAAAGTAAATTAAGCAAGTTACGTGGTCGCATAAATCATTCAAATGACTATCCATCCCCACGAAATCCATAAACATATACGCGAGAGCATGCCCACGAACCCCACAAAGACGGACAATCACCTGAACATTATTTTTCATATAAAGTGAGATATCATCAATCAAAAGGAAAGGAAGGGATGGTGGAGAGGAAAGGAAAAGAACAATCAGGAATGAAACACGTTATTTTACTGACTAGAAATTAAGAGTTTTTTCAGTCGCTTCTTAAAGCATGCCAAGGACGGAGCGAGTCTTATATTGGTTTGTAACTGATTCCAGAGTCTCACTGCATGGACAGTAAAGGACGACGTAAAGAAAGAGAAGCGGTGAACTGGAAAGGCCAATAGACAATCTCTGTTTGAGCGTAGCGCTAATCAATGATTGGAAAGACGCTGAAAAATTTCGGCGAGATAAGAGGGTGCGGCGGGACAGTTAAGGATATTACACAATAGACAGTATGTGAATTTAGCGTCTATTTCTAACATTCAACCAGTTCAATGCCTTCTGGTATGAAGTTATATGATCGTACTTTCGTAGGTTGAAAATAGATTGTAGGTTGAGATTGTGTAGGTTGAGATAGTTTTGTAGGTTGAGATTGTGTGGGCATGTAAAACGAATGAATGAAGAAAAACAAACAAAACAAATAAGTGAAAGACGTGTGAGCGGAAGGCCAAATAAAGTATGATTAGATCAAGTGAATGACATTTTGAATGAAAAAAACGTCAGAGAAATCGTCGAAGTTGTATGAATTTGGAGGAGGTTTAGAATGTGTATCGATATAGGAAAGGGTGGCATTCTGTTATTTCTGCCTTCGCCGACAGGTAAATTCAGCTTTAAATCGAGTACGATCTTCAAATCTTGTTGATATTTTAATTGTACGAGTACATCGAGATTTCATCAGTGATTTTTTTTATTTATTTTATTAACGACAGTAGTGTCTTTTATATGCAAACGAATATATGACAAGTGATACAAGTACTTAAAATTATTGACAAAAAATAAAACACTTTGTCTTAAACTAACATGGAGACACAAAAGCAGTAGTAATAATACATTACAGTCATTGTTTAAAATTATTTAATATTAACATAGATATGTATTTAAGTTTAATATATGTATGTTATGTATACAACAAAATATTACCAAACTTCACGAAGCAGTCTTACGTAATTGTCGAAAACTTATTTTATAGTGGTTAAGAACATAGATTTGTATTACGTGGAACAACGCTTAGATAGAACAAAAATTGGATTTTTTGGGAATTTATGGATAGATCTTGAGATATAGAAAACACATGGGCTCACTTGTAGACCGAGATGCAAGTTGCTTTGCAGAATCGAAACCTTCCTACATGTTGATGCAGGGTTACTCAACTCCAGAGGCAAAGTATTGTCCTTAATGTTTCGTTTATACTAGGTTATTTATATTAATAAAGGAGGACACAAAGTTAGTAGCTATGTTATTTCTAAATATTGTTGTTTCTGACCTATTGATTTTGATTCCCGTTAAGTTACTTTCATCTTCTACCCGGCAAAGCAGCACTGATATTTTATCCAAGAACTTGGTAAAAAGTGGAATACCGTCTGCATAACATGGGTTTGCTATGAGGTGACCCCTGATCTGCACACCTCGTGCCCAGGCTTCCAGCGCCCTCTTCGTGCCCTATTTACCGTATCAGTTGAACAGTGTAGACTACATAATATATGTGTATATTTCAAACTATGATGTATAAAAATACCAACACGAAAAGCAAATTCAATTAATTAAATAAAAACAACAACCTATACTCGTATATAACAGTTGAACAATGCTTTTGTAATATGAAACAGGCTTCTGTTTCTCTTTTATTTAAGTTTATTATGTAGATATTTTTTTTTCTTCACATTTAAGTGTAAGATCATTCTGTTGAACCCTTCCTTTTCCCTGTGATGTGTAACTAGTACACATTGCTTCTAAAAACTTTAATATCTCTATAAATATAGTAAATACTGGATTCAGATTTTAGGTATTCCTCCGTAATACATTTACGCATTGAATGAAAAAATAATATTAATAATAATTAGCACTTATCGGCCACATCAGAGATATTTTGTGAAAATCGGGAATAAATTCACCAATACAATCAAACGTGTGCCAGTATGTGACGTAAGTATATTCATTCTAAAAAACCGCTATGGGTGAGGAAGCGATGCTATTCACGTCTCACTTTCACTCTACTTCGGTATATGGGAACGCAAGAAATAGAATCTCAAATAGCAGTTGTGTTTCTTCCTTCGAGGTATATCATACATAGCATTAGTCCGTCTCAACTCTCAGTAGCTCTAGGGCATCCATTTGAGGTATTTTTGCCCGTTTTGTGGACGTCAGCCGATGTTTTTTTCATGTTTTCAGCAATTAAATTTCAATTATTATCACTTTTGACTTCAAATTTTATTCATTTAAGCGATTTTATTCATTTAAGCGACGTTAGATTAACTGAGCCGAAGACAATGTTCTCTTCCAGCCACACTCTTCAATACATAAGAATTAGCTGTTCGAGTATCTTGAAGGGACCATACGAATAAAAGAATAAGCAAATTAGAAAACAAATGTAAAGGAAATAACCAGTACTTGAAAAGACCTAATATTCATAAAATGCCGGAGGACCTTCCTGAACATTAACGGAACCGAAGACAATGTTGTCTCCCGGCCACACTCTTCAATATATAAGAATAAGCTGTTCGAGTATCTTTAAGGGGCCATACGAATAAAAGAATAAGCAAATTAGAAAACAAATGTAAAGGAAATAACCAGTACTTGAAAAGACCTAATATTCATAAAATGCCGGAGGACCTTCCTGAACATTAACGGAACCGAAGACAATGTTGTCTCCCGGCCACACTCTTCAATATATAAGAATAAGCTGTTCGAGTATCTTTAAGGGGCCATACGAATAAAAGAATAAGCAAATTAGAAAACAAATGTAAAGGAAATAACCAGTACTTGAAAATACCTAATATTCATAAAATGCCTGAGGACTTTCCTGAACATTAACGGAACCGAAGATAATGTTGTCTCCCGGCCACACTCTTCAATATATAAGAATTAGCTGTTCGAGTATCTTGAAGGGTGCCATACGAATAAAAGTCATGCAAACTTTTAAAAATGTAAAGGAAATAACCAGTACCTGAAAGGACCATATATTAATGAAATGGCGGAAGACCTTCCTGAACTCATCAATCGGTTGACGTCAAATTCGTAGGATTTGTTTATTTTATTTGATTCAATATATCTACATTGTCATTCAGTATAATTAACTTTGCACGGACAAAATCAATAGATTATTTACCATATTAGCATCATCATAAATCGCCAATACATATTTTAATAGCTAACATAAATTATCGTCGCAAATTATTTACAGCAAATAGTTAACAACCACAAATATAAATCAATAACGTGACACTTTAATAGCTAAAATAATTCACCAACACAAGTTATTGAAAGCACAAGGTTCATAACTCAACTCTTTATAGCTGTCACAGTTTTGGTGCGTGAGATTTCATAGTTTAGAAGCGTATTCTTTAATTTTGCTTTATAATGTATATTTCAATATAAATATATTAAATTAAATAGTACTGGAAACTATTTCGCGAATCCGTTACCTAGAAGTTATATTTAATGAGAAATATCCGCATATAGATAAAATAATATTATACATTCACCATTGTCATTATGAGTAAAACTAAGTTCATGGTGTTTGGCCGGCTGGATCACGCAGGAGCACGTCTTACATTAAACGGTGCTGATATAGAGAGAGTGAAAACATTTAAATACCTCGGAAGTATCCTAGTGGAAGACCTCGACCCAGAAACCGAAGTCAAGTGCAGAATTTAATCATCTCGTGCGACTTTTAATAAAATTAGAAACGTATTCTGCGATGATAATCTAAACTTGAAACTTCGACAACGGTTAGTCAAATGCTACGTTTGGTCAGTGTTATTGCATGGAGTAGAATCATGGACCCTTAAAGTAAGTAGTATGAACCGACTGGAAGCATTCGAAATGTGGATGCACCGGAGAATGCTACGGATACCTTGGACGGATATGGTCAGCCACACAAAGGTTCTTCAAAGAGCCAAAGTTGATAGATAGTTACTGACTAATATTAAAATTCGAAAGGTGTCCTACTTGGGTCATGTACTTAGAGGAGCAAAGTACAAATTACTGCACCTGATCATCCAAGGCAAAATAGAAGGCCGAAGAGGTGTTAGCAGGAGGAAAATCTCCTGGCTCCGCAATATACGTGATTGGACAGGCATAAGGGGCGTTGGAGATCTTTTTCGGGCTGCCGGGGACAAATATATCTACTCTCAAGTGATATTCAACGTTGGTGGGACACCTGACATGACACTGAGAAGAGGAAGAAGCATTGTCATGGCTAAACTTCATACTGAGACTTAAGTAAGGACTTTTCTAAGCAAAAATAATTTGAAATTTTGTGAACTTTCCAAAGAACAATTTCAGATTACAATTTGGTAACATGGTCACCCTACACGATACGATGTCCATGCTGAATAAATTGAACGTATACATCGGAAGTTTTTACATTATATGAAATTGAAACTGCGGATACCAAGAACTGACATGGACTATGGTTCAGTGTTGAAACTAATGGGCTCTTGAAATCTTGTTATATAAATGAACATATTTGACCTCACAACATTATTTAAGATTGTCAGCTCATAGTGCAATAGTCCGGAACTAACACGTCATTGTCGTCATATTACACGTTTCTTGTAGACTAAACCAGAAAAATGTTTTATTCCACAAGGAAGTGGTAGCAACAGATTATTTATACAACTTTTACACATACATATTGTACATAACAAGATGCCACAGATCGGTAATCAATGTCAAATTTACGTGACTTTGACTACTTAAAGAAAGACATTGGAGTGGTTGTTCTTGTTAGGATGAATTGAGTGTTTTCTATGGGTTTTCTTTGTTATCGTAATGGGTTCGTCTAGTACTATTTTTATTATTTTTTTATTTTTTTTATTTAACAAAGTAATATATAGTACAGTACCCGGCAGTAAATAATACACATCGAACTTAAGAGACTGTCGGCCATAATCGGCTAATTTCGGCTTTGTAGAGTGTTATTATTTATTATTTAAAATAAAAAATATATACTATACATTTTTATTTAATTAAGAGAGATTTTCTTGAATTAAATTCCACATAACCATTTCCTAATCCTAAAAAAAATCGTTAACAAATGGAAAACAGCAATGCATAAAATCAACTTTTCCCAGGAGCTAAGAAGTTTCATTTCTACCGCGCGAGAATCTCACGCATCTGTTTTTTTTTAAATAATAGATATGACCGAAGACTAGGTATCCTTATGCCATCAAACACTAGGCGGAAAAGGTCGTTCGAGAAGAGTAGCACAGCGTGGGATTCGAAGCGACGACCTTCCGCACGGAAGTCCAGTGCGTTACTGCGTGACCATGCACCTCTCATGACCATGCATATGACTAATACATATCAATAATGATAGAATAATAACTTAATAAAAAAAATCTTAAGACAAATATACAATTTAAAAGCTTTCAATCATGGTCAACAAAAATGCCGAACATTTTTACTACTTATTTACAACTACTATGCGATATATCATACAACTCTTCTTCTCCCTAGCTCCATCCCAACTCATTGTCTGCGAAGACTGTTGGGGTCAGCTCTCCTCGTCCTCAGGTTGTATGCTCTTCTGTCCCGGACTACGTCCCCCAGGCCGTGCCTCTGCATCAGGTTATCTTTTTGCACCACCCATGAATTAGTTGGTCTTCTTCTGGTTGTTATTCGAGGAAGATCCATGGAGATTGCCTGGTTCACAATGTGATCGGGTGCTCTGCGTCCAACGTGCCCATACCATCTCAATCGTCTCTCCTCCATCTTGCTGTTGATGTCTGTAACACCTAGGCTTCCACGAATGTGTGAGCTTTTTATTTTGTCTCTTAGGGACACACCAGCTGACCATCTTAGCATGCGCATTTCAGCAGTTTCCAGTTGCCTAGTTGCCATTTCAGCAGTTTCCAGTTGCAGTTGCCAGTCAATTGAACACTCTCGTTACTGGCATTTTCGGATCACATAGAACTCCCGTCATTGATCTAAACTTCATCCATCCCACACTAACTCTATGTGTTACATCTGCTGCACACCCTCCATCGCTATGGATAAGTGACCCAAGATACTTAAAGGACTCACAATTTGGTAATGGTTCTCCATCCATTTGCATTACGGGAGTGACAGCATTTGTGTTCTCGAATGGTAGGTACAGATACTCTGTTTTCTTTCTGCTCAGTCTCAATCCGTTGTCGTCCAAGATTCTTCTCCACCTTTCCAGACTATTTTGCAGGTCTTCATGTTTTTCACTTATTAATACGATATCGTCTGCAAATAGTAGGATCTTCAGGAGACTGTTCATTTCCTGGTTAGTTAAATAGTCCATGACTAGGATGAACAGTAGCGGACTGAGTACCGATCCTTGATATACCCCCCCCCCCCCCCTTTACAGGAAATTCTGGTGAAGTTCCCGAAGTGCACCTCTCATGACGATGCATATGACTAATACATATCAATAATGATAGAATAATAACTCAATAAAAAAAATCTTAAGACAGATGTACAATTTTAAAGCTTTTAATCATGGTCAACAAAAATGCCGAACATTTTTACTACTTATTTACAACTACTATACAATATATCATACAACCTAAAGTCTATAAATATTAGATATAATTTTGTTCAAAGATATCAAATGTTTGTATTACTAAGGGTGCACGATGAATAAACCTTTTTCGTGAGGCTCGATAAATGAAAACCTAATAAAATGTATTATAATATCCGAGACAAATCTTCGAAATATGATACAACCACAGCCCCAACCCAACGCAGGTTCATGAAAAAATGTATGACGTAATACCGCTTGAAACAACCCAACACCGTTTGAAACTATAAAACTATCATATTATAAATAGGCCAAAACCCATACGATGGTTGTCGCCAAAGAAAGAATACGAGAATTGAATTTTGAATACAAGAGAGCGAGAGAGGAATACTTAGATTATCTGCGAAAGTAATTCTAAATTTGAATCTCGGTGGGTCCGTGATAACTGAACGAATTTTAAATACATAGCTAACAATTTTTGAACCGGTGTAAAAGGGGACAATGTATAAATGATATATATAAACAAATTTTACATTTATGAATATATATTTTCATAAATGTAGAATTTGTTTTACTTTCGTGAATATTTCACGGGTTGCAACTAGTTATACAATATTAGTGCTTACGTTGATGTATGGAAAGGAGAACGTGGGCGAGGAAATTGAACGAAAGGAGCCGAGTATATGTATAGGGTCTTTCAAATTGAGCGGTTTTTTTATTCTTAGATAAAACACAGATGGCGTCGCGAACTTGCCTGGGTCTTGTGACATTTGAGAAGTGTAATGTATGACATTTATAAAAATGGAGTCGTATACAATACAACAACGCGTTCAAATTGTTGAATTATTTTATGTATTGTTATCTCCGGAAACGGTGATGTTAAATGGCCACCAAGATCATGTGATCTGACACCGTTGGACTATTTTCTCTGAAGTAACGTGAAAAGCCAGGTCTATAAAAATGCCTTCCAATCAATTTCTGAGCTGAAGGACGAAATTATTTGAGTTATTGGTGAGTTAGAACCGCAATTATGCCAAAATGTCATCAAAAATTGTTACAAAAGAGTGGACATCTGTGGAGCTGCAAGAGATATACATTTGGCGGATATTGGTTTTTTGTGTTTAAATGTCATACATTAAACTTCAATGACCAATAAAAAGTTTTTTGTAATCAAAGCAAATTGAGTTTAATTCAAGACTTAAAAAATTAAATTAAAAAAATCGAACAATTTCAAAGACCTTTTACATGCACCGAGAGGAACATGTGATGTGTCGATATTTGACAGAAAAAGGAATATAATTATTATAGTCGAAAGTGAGCTAAACACTGATGTGTGATGGTGAAAAAGGGCTAATTGAGGTGGTTTGGACATGTTGAACGAATAGATGAAGAAAGACTTTTATAACAGTCTTACGGAGGAGCCGTAGAAGATGACGACAG
This sequence comes from Odontocerum albicorne, assembly GCA_949825065.1. NCBI lineage: Eukaryota > Metazoa > Arthropoda > Insecta > Trichoptera > Odontoceridae > Odontocerum > Odontocerum albicorne. Next base: position 2,249,757 of record OX463844.1, on the reverse strand, counting down.
AGAAAAGTATGATTGGACCAAATGAATGAAATTTTGAAAAGAAGGGTTAGGAGAAAACGAACTAGAAAGAACCGTATGAGAAGACGTATGAATGTGAAGAAGGCGAAGGATGTAGGAAAGTTTGGTTACCTATTATTTCTGCTTACCCTGTCAGGGAAATGGCGTGATGCTTTAATGTATGCATATAATTGCTAAATCGAAAGTTTAATAATACAAAATAACTTTACAGTCAGACCCCAGATATCTGCCGGAATAGTAAATTCAGTGGCGTGTTATCACCTGTCTGTCATGAACGCTGACTGGAGATTTCAGTGAGGGTTCTGAGAAGAACTATTCTAGAGATCAAAGACAAGGATTGTGTTTGACAGGGATGAGGAAATGGTTAATTTACCGATAGATGCCGCATAATCTTCAGAGGTTGTGAAACACTTTAATATAAATTTTGATTCATTCTCCCTTAAATGGACTCCATATGATCGGAAAGGAGTACGTAGCAATCTCAGATATTTTTCTAGTTAGTTCGTTGACCTGTAAGTTCAGTTCAGTTCGATCCCTCCACCCACGCTGTTATGGGGGGCCAAATCAGTCTCCATTTAGCGCGGTCTACATTAGGAGATCGAAATTTTCGTTATATTTATATGAGCGCAACTTCAGGTAGTCACAAAGAAGGGACTGCTAAAATATACTCGAGATAAAGCGGATTAAAGCCTGGAATTCAAATAGCCTAGAACAAAGATTCCCAAAGTGGTCTATATGGACCCCAAGGGTCGATTTCGACTTGCAGGGGGTCTATGTCAGCGAGAAAAGAAATTGGGGGTGCACGAGATGTAAATGGGGGTCCAGGTGAGCGGATCCCATTTAAGCAGATCATTATCAATATTTAGACGTTCCGTAAATGTCTTATTACACCTAACACAGATTGTGTGTACATAATACTTATATTCGACATAGAAAATACTTATACAAAGAAATCGAATGCAAATCACTGAACGTGGAGATTTAAGACAATACCTCACTAATTTGAAGCAGTTAACTCAAGGAGTTATACCCGAGCATGATCAGCAGAAACTGAGAATGATAGTGCAAATATGAGTATAAGGCGGGGCAGAGGAAGACCAAGAATGCTTGATTGAGTCAAGTGAATGCTATTTTGAAGAAATAAAACGTAGAAAGTTAAGGAAATCATAGGAGTGTATAAGAAGGTATATGGATGAAGAAGTGTCGAAATAGTCTGGCGCTCTATCATATTTGCCTATCCAACAGGGTGGACAAAGAGGCTTGAAATGATATATGAATATAACAAAAAAGAAAGAAAGATTAATAATAATAATAAAAAATAAAGAATTAAAAAAAAATAATACATTTTGATACTCAAAATCCTCGAGATTATTTTTTTCTTCTCCAAAAATCCTTTGCCCGTTTCCTCACCCCATTAACGTTTCTATCTAAATTCGAGTACCTGCTAAACCCAGAACACAGCATCGCTGCATTAATCCATCCATCCCAGAGAGCCGTCAAAGTGTTTCTCTCCACGCAAGCATCCCTGTTTGCTCTGGACCGTTTAATAATTTGCTTTAATTAGGATCCTCACTGCGGTCGGTAGTCGCTGATTACCGACCCCACGGCCAGCATACATAAATGTTTTTCAAACTTTCTAATAGGCAAACAGGCAAACATCCAAAGTACGGAAATTAACCGGACGGAAATCTAACATGGGCAAATCTCTCAGATATCGGTTATAATTATCTGTTTATTTAGTTTTCCCATTAGACGGGATAAATGTATGGTAACTTATACTCGGATAGATAGTGATAGTACTATATGAACTGAGAGTTAGCAAAAAGAGGTCCTTCGAAAGATTTATTATCGAGGAATCAAACATTTCAAAGCTTAGCTCGTACCATATAGCGATAGATTAATACACATTTTTTATTTCATTGAAGTGAAACTTCTATTGGCGCGATACGGCAAATTGGCCTGAACGTCACGAAAAGTGAAACGGTGTATTATATTATTATGTTAGTATTATTAAATTATTATTAAATCATTATTTATTATTATTAAATATTTTATTTATTAATAAATTATTATTAATTATTTTAATATTAATAATTATTTATAATTAATAATAATGAATCTTATTTTAATATTATTAAGTGTGTATTATATAATTATTAAAATTATTAGTTATTTTAAAAATTATTATTATTTCTTATTAAAAATTAGAAAAATAATATTTTTTGTTATATATTATTTTTATATTAATGTACGAGTATTTAACATGTATTTATTTTATTTTATATTATTATTTTATTTAATATTTATTTTAATATTTATTCAATACATAATTATAATAATATTATATATACATGTTACTATAATATTAATAATTATATTATGATTATATTATAATTAATTATAATATAATTAATTAATATACATTATAATATAATTATATTATTAAAAATATAATAAAAGTAAAATAATAAGATATAAATAATTATTTAAAAATAATGAATTTAATAATTAATAACATAAAAATATTAATATACTAATATTAAAAAATATAAATTTAATATTATTAAGTGTATTATTATAAAAATAATTATTTATTTTTAAAATTATTATTATTTATTATTAAAAATATATATATATATTTTTTTATTAATTAAGAGAGGTTTTCTTGAATTAAATTCCACAAAACCATTATTTATTTATTTAAGAGAGATTTTTCTTGAATAAAATTCCACATAACCATTACCTAATCCTAAAAAAAAATCATTAACAAATGGAAAAAAAGCAATGCATAAAATCAACTTTTCAAGGAGCTAAGAAGTTTCCCTTCTACCGCGCGAGAGTCTCACGCATATGTTTTTGTTAATATATCATACATTGGTTTAATATTTCAAAAGGGATAGAGCAAGGATACGTTATAAAACACTGGTTGTTTAATATTCATATACATTTATGTTGTTTATAGTTAAGGCATTAACATTGTGGAGGTTTAAAGACATTGTAATTTATTTTTATCAAACACTGTTTATTTTACTTTTTTATGACGGTATAACCCTACCGGTTTCAAGGCTTTCACCTCATCTTCAGGGGAGCGCAAGTCTTGTCTGCGCTCCCCTGAAGATGAGGTGAAAGCCTTGAAACCGGTAGGGTTATACCGTCATAAAAAAGTGGAATAAACAGTGTTTGATAAAAATAAATTACAACATATAGATTTATGTGCGAAGTAACTACAGAAATCAATGGGTAGCATATAAATGTCGAAAGATAATGTATGAGTTATGCTGATGACATGGTAGTATTAGCGGAGAATGAAGGTGAATTACAGAATTAGATAAGTAAATTAGATAAGAGATACGAAGAGAAAGATTTGAGAATTAATGCTATAAAATACAAAATCACGGTAATAGAAAAGTGTGAAAGGAAAATTAAATGCGATATGTTATATTCTTCTTCTTAAACTTTCTATAGACTCAAGAGTCTATTACTGCAGGATTGTCCTCCTGTGATGCTGAGCTCCAGCTATCTCTCCATCGTTTCGGGGGTCTCCCTGGTGGACGCCGTCCATCCAGCACCCCATGCAGAGCTATGTATGGAATTCTTGTGAAATTCATTCTCTGTACATGTTGGTACCAGTATCGTCGACGCTGTCGTCCCCATCTGACCACATCTTGGACCTCACAGACCTCTCGGATTGTGGTGTTCCTTACATATGTTATTATATTATTTATAGTTAAGGCATTCACACTGTGGAGGTTTAAAGACATTGTAATTTGTTTTATCAAACACTGTTTATTCCACTATTTTTTTTTGTAGCGGTATAACCCTACCGGTTTCAAGGCTTACACCTCATCATCAGGGCCTGATGATGAGGTGAAAACCTTGAAACCGGTAGGGTTATACCGTTACAAAAAAGCTGAATAAACAGTGTTTCATAAAACAAATTACAATAAATGTGATCAAGTTGAGGAATTCTGCTGTTTGAATAATATTTTCTCAGATGATGGAAGAGTAAAGTGGGATATAGTACGGCATGTATGCAATGGGGTACTAAAACATATATGATATACTCGAACCGGACATTATCAAAATCTGCTAAAATGATAGTCCACAAGCGTAATTTAGTACCAACATTGATGTGTGGGAGTAAAACATTGACGTGGAAAAATATTGAAAGGAGCTGAATAAGCATTGTAGAAATGCGTAGTAGACTGAGAATAATACACGGTGCGACAATGTAGCGACAACCATACAATGTAGCGACAACCATACACTGTATGACAGAATACGAAATGTAGTGGTTAGATATGAGTCTGAACATAAGGCTGAGATGTAAATAAGATAAAGAGAAGTATTCTGAGATGGTTTGGGCACGTGGAACGAATGAAGGAAGAAAGATGAACAAAACAAATATAAAGTGCGAATGAGAGTGGAAGGCGTAGAAGGTTAGGATCAAATGAGATATTTTGAAAGTAGAAAATGTAAATCAGAAAAATCGTAGGAAAATGTTTATAAATGTGAAAAAGGCGAAGAATGTATGTCGATATAGAAAAGTCTGGCGCTCTGTTCTCTCTGCCTATGGAGACATGGGAGATAGCATGATGGTATGTATGAATTTTAATTTTCTTACAATGTGCTTGATCTTACATATCTTCCATGATTTATTTAAAGCAGTTTTAATTTAAAAAACGCAATTACAATATTTAATTTTGATATTTGTGCCATATATAATATATGGTATATATTTTTTTCTGATTGTACAAAACATATGTTTATGTACAAAATAAACATTTACCGTTTTGATTGTATTTAAATAAATATAATAAATACCGGTTTCAAGGTTTTCACTTCATCATCAAGGGAGCACAAACAAGAGTGATGATGAGATGAAAAACTTGAAACCGGCAGGGTTATACCGTTACATAAAGTGGAATTAACAGTGTTGGATAAAACAAATTACAATGTATTTAAACCTTCACAATGTTAAAATGCCTTAACTATTAATAATATAATAAATATTGAAACCGCCAAAATCGGCTGTCACTATGAACCATTCATAACAGCCAGAGCCATCTTTTGGAAACGGACTGAACCAATTTGTACTCCTAATACATAAAATATCACTTCATTCATTTTGAATCTATAAATCTGCTTATAAATAACATAAAATAAAATCAGGCGAAATGGTGTCTCAAAGCATGTTTAAAACTGGAATCCAAATAACAAATAATAAGTATACTGTTCACCAGAGTATTGGCATTAAGAATTCTGCCTCTGATGTTTGAGTAGATATCTAAATTATCATAAATACACAACATTACACCATTTCCTTGTTGATTTAATCTGAAAGCACAGTACGTCAAACTGTTCTCTTTTCATCAACCTTTTTACACAGTTCCTTATGTTTTTCTTTCTCATCTTTTATTTCAAAATTTTATTTACTTGATTGAACCATACTTTTGTCAGTCATCATCTACCATGACTCGCAATAATGATAGCATTATCAATTTGCCTAGACAGTATTTCGCCACACATCCGTTCAACATGTTCAAACGACCTGAACGTGTTCCATTTCACCCTACTTAATAAATTAATTTATTACACAAATTTATTCTAGTTTATTACAATTCAAATAAATTATAGGAAAATAATAATGATGATAAATTCAATGGGGCTGTATAAAAAAGAACGATTCCGCTGGTTAAAGAAGAAGACGACCTCCGTGGCCTGGTGGTAAGGCGCTTGTCTGCCGATCCGGAGGTTGCGGGTTCGATACCCGCTGGAATCCGGATTTTTTTAAATGGAATTCCAGTCTGGTTTTCACTTAGGGCCCATTAAAAAACATCTTTCTGGTTGGTTGGAAGAGATTGTCACATGGCAATAAACATGCCAGGCGAAATAAAGAATAATAAAAAAAAATTAAAAAAAGACTTGTCTTAACTGAAGGATTAAATATTTTAATGTATGGAGAGTTATTTTCAATTTAAGGTGCGATGTCATTATAAAATTATATCGTGCGAGATTGTTAAGGTTGTTTATAAACCTGATCCATGAAACATCACTGCGTTAATATAATTTTCCGAGATAGTTTGATATCATATGTGTAACGATCCAGCAACAAGGGTATCAAAAACCACCGTTACACAGACTATTATGATACCTGATACCTGAGAGGAAATCTGATGATCAGCGAACTTGACTGAGCACCCTTTGAGCGGCCAGGGGGGCGGGAAGCGGGAACAGGCTCCACGAAGAAGGTTAGTGCCATCACAAAGGCACCCCTTAATTAGTGCCCGCCGGCCCTGATATCAGATAGCAGGGGGAAGGACAAGCTTTCAGGATGCAAAAGAGAAACGCCGGTCTGACTGATTTCATTTTAGAGATTTTAAAGTGAAATGTTAAAAATAGAAAAATTATAGACAACTCGTATTATATAAGGAAATCTTTACTACAAAATTTACATATAAAATGTTTTTTTACACGTACCAAAACGTTATTTTTGTTTAGTTTGGTGTCCTTCAACACATTCAAATCGGTAATTAAGATACATTGAAGAGCGTGACCGGAAGAAAATATATTCAGCCTCAGTAATCGAGCCTTCGAATTTAGTACCACTGGAGTAGGCACGGAGCCCACTAAAAATAATAATAATAGTAAAAGAACAAGGTATAGAACGTAGTTTAGAGAGCAAACTCTCCTCAAGGATGCTCCAACTCGAGGCTTGAAAGAAAGTTGTCGTTGCATTGGCAACGCTACTCGCATGTGAAGAAGCAACAACACTCGCACGCATACTCAACGCGTGTAAGTATTGTTATCAGAGTGAGATTATTATTTTATTTATTTTTTGGTACCGTCGAGAATCGAACCCGAAACTTCCAAGTGGAAGTCAATCGTTTTACTAACCAGGCCATTGAGATATACTAACAAGTTGATTTTCCCTTTTAACTTAAAATTAATAATTTACCATTAGCCTGATGATAACATACAAGGGATGAAATTAAAACAACAGTTCATGCGAATCGGTGCTCTTTCGACTGCAGGAGATAGTTGGTACTACTTTCGACTGCAGGAGATAGTTGGTACTACTTTCGACTGCAGAAGATAGTTGGTGCTACTTTATACTGCAGAAGATAGTTGGTGCTACTTTCGACTGCAGAAGATAGTTGGCACTACTTTCGACTGCAGAAGATAGTTGGTACTACTTTCGACTGCAGAAGATAGTTGGTACTACTTTCGGTGCAACTTTCAACTGCAGAAGTATAGAGTTATAACCGAGACACCAAAAATCAGCATGTATACAATCATGGACTACAAGGTGCACTAGCGTCTCTATCATTCAAGAATTAGCAATTACCGTAAGGCTTTAGACAATATGCATGAAGAGTATCATAAAATAATTTGAGATCCCTGCCAGAAAAAATAATGAGTCTTATAAGAAGCAGGCGATCACTGGGATTGACAGACAGAAAACGAGCAGAAGGGAAGTCTCCTACAAGATAAATGGACCAAATGAAAGAGTCAACATGATCTTTTTTTTATGTTGACCCAGGGCCGAGAGGATCCAATTAAATGGTGCGCCTAGAGGTTCTAGACAAGAGGACCACGACGCCAGTACTGAGCACTCAATGAAGAAGACGAAGTTAATGACATATACGTCCGAAACATAGACAACAATAAAAAATACAAGAATAGCCTCAAAATCTTCGAGAAAAAACTGCTAAGAAGCATTTTGTAGCTGTGAATGAGAGAGGGGCTAAATGCTACAACAATGAGGTGTAAAAGCTCTTCGATAACCCTGTATTAAGATTGAAACGTTTCGATGTTAACCCACGTACATCGAATGGCAGAGTTATACCATCTCCTGACAACATAAAATAAATTATGTCGACAAGTTGAGAAGCCGATATTAAAATGAGAAGATGACGAATTTTTATTTATTAATTATATTTTATTTCAACGGTCTTACGACCATTTTGATACAAAAGATAAAAAAACAACAATAAATTAAATTTGACAGTGTAATTCAATAGAAAAAAAACGAATATAAGATAAATAAACATACACAATTCAATAAATTTACCCTGGCAAGAAAAATCTTCATTTTAAGCCTGTAAGTAGTCAAAGTTCACGAAAACCCATACATTGCCCATATTGATTGCCCTATCAAATATGGAACAAAACAATTTACCGGGTGGGCTTACAAGGAACGTATGACAAGCCGAGTTATTCCGGACTATTAAAATACGAGCTGACAATCTTAAACAATGTTGTAACATCTAAAATGTATTTTATATTTGACAAGTTTGTAAGACTTATAATTTATACAAGTCCTCTAATAGTTCTACAGACCTCTAAGCCCTCGAAAAATTTAAATCACACTGCAGGAGAGCGATATTGCCTCCTTATGGATGATCCTAGTAGGAAACTAGTAACTAGTTGCCCAAGATCGAGATTAACGGAAAACAATCCGAAAAAGGTCAAGATCCTTACTGAATCGTAGCGCCGAGGATGAATGAATGAGATTTCTAATCGTAAAAAATCCTGTGGGTTGCAAAACCTCACGTCCTTTTGCTGATAAATGTGCCGGTGTGTTCACATCTCACGCGAATTTATTTCTGGTTTCATTATTGCTGCCGACAATATTTATAGCCTTCAATTGTGCCCCATCCACCTTCCACCCTCCCGACTTTCGCATTTCGCTCTCCTTACAGTCCCCGCCCTGAGTGACAGCGCAGGTAGCTCGGGAGGGATGTGCTTCCCTCTATCTATTTCTCTTCCCCAAAAGCAATAACGGGGATTTAATAGGTGAAGATATATATATTGTTGCATTTCTGTTATATAACGCCTCATCAGAATAATATGTAAAACACATTATTCTCGATGCTTCCGTATTTATTTATTTAATTATTTAAACCAGGGTTGCCTACCCTTTGGTGTTTGTAACAAAAAAGTAAGGAAAAGTCAAAGTTCCCGTAGTATAACATTTAATATTTTTAGTTCTTACAACATGGAAGTACTAACAAGAGAAGAAAAGAATTCTATGATGGTATGAAAATATAGAACGGGTGAATAAAGAAATACTTACAAAACAAATATATAAAGTGATTATATAAGTGAAAGGAATAACAGAGAAGGAATCGGGAAAGTGTGGTCAGATAAAGTGAATGATATTTTGATAGAAGGAAACATAGAGAGTTACAGAAATTGTAGGAGTTGTATGAAGAGACATATAATGTAGAAAAGGCGAAGGATGTATGTCAGGATAGAAAAATCTGACAATATATCTTTTCTGCCTATTCCAACAGGGAAAGGTATCATGGTATGTACGTACGTTGAAACATTTTGAATTCAGTCGTCTCAGTATGTTGATTGATTCAAGATTATTTTACATATTCAATTATTTTTACGACCAGAAGTTGCACGCTACAAAAAATTACGTCAATTGTCAAAAATGAGTTTACAGATATCAGTGCGTTTTTTCGTATCGCTACGTTAATAGTTAAAACTCAAATGCATGTCACGGAACACATCGCTACCATTTATATGGTAAGCACTTTAATGAGATATTTCTCTCTTAACTGGCACACAATGACCGGTCAACAAACGTTAAACGCTTCACTCTATTCAAATGGGGCATACAGACATACACGTACATATATACCATCACGAAGTTTTCCTATCGGGTTAGGCAGAGAGGACAGAGCGCCAGACGTTCATATCGCAACACTCATATTTCGTATATTATTTATAGTTAAGGCATTAACTTTGTGGAGGTTTAAAGACATTTTAATTTGTTTTATCAAACACTGTTTATTCCACTTTTTGTAACGGTATAACTCTAACGGTTTCAAGGCTTTCACCTCATCTTCAGGGGAGCACAGACAAAGCTGAATTATGTTCCAACTTGTATCGATATACACGCTTTTAACGGTTGGGGACTGAGGGCTGAGGGAGGCATGGGACGATCTCGGCCAGCAGCGGAGACATTCTTGGGATATACGTGTTTACCAGATGTTCGCCTCGATGTACTGACTTAAAAACTTCTAGGGACTCTATTCTGTCCAATTTAGTAACGGAAATAAATTGGACAGATTAGAGTTCCTGGAAATGTCTAAGTCACTACACCGAGGCGAACATCTGGTAAACACATATATCCCAAAAATGTCTCCGCTGCTGGCCAAAATCGTCCCTTGCCTCCCTCAGCCTTGTCCCCAACCCAAATGTCCCGAACCGTTAAAAGCGTGTATATCGGTACCAGTTCGAACATAATTCAGTCTTATTTGTGCTCCCTGAAGATGAGGTGAAATCCTTGAAACCGGTAGGGTTATACCGTTACAAAAAGTGGAATAAACAGTGTTTGATAAAACAAATTACAACTCATATTTCGCCTCCTCTGCATTAATACATCTTTTCATACAGCTCCTATGATTTCTGACTTTTTACATTTGTTGCTTTCAAAATATTCTACACTTAATCCAAACATATCTATCATGATCTTCCTCTACCACGCCTTCCACTCACATTTATTTGTACTGTATATTTTTATTTGTTAGTCTTTTTCCATGTATTCGTTATACATTTTGAATATTTTTTACGACAATGTAATTTGCTTTATTTACTTTTGTCTGGTTCATTGGAAGAGATTGACGCCTTGCAATAAGCTCGCTTGATTATTTTTACAATGAAGTGTTACTAAATTAATCTATCCGAAAGATACAAAACTGCTTTTCGGAAAACGTATCGTTAGTGGGCATTCGGATCACTAATGAAGTAACAGAACAGGCACACCACCGCCCCCGATTGTAAGCACCAATCCAATATGTTGTAACTCTCCATAATAATGCGAGATACCATACATTTTATTATTGCTCCCACTGCACGCATTATAATATGTAATTCGTTCCTAATTTGTGCTTGCGCTGTGCTGGCGTATTGTGTTTGCGACACGCAGTGGGTGGCATTGGCATTACCCAGTTATACAATAAACTGTCAACTAATTTTGTATGCACATTAACGATATGCATTACAATAACTAACTATTTGATTAAGCTGCGTTTTCATTTTAACACTAACACGACAAAAATCGCATGCAGAGTAGTAACGGATATGTATGTTAAGTTACATATACTATTTATCCATCATTAGCCCCATCAGGTAGAGAGAAAACATCGCTTTACTCTATCCTGACATTCACTTCTGCCACTTTCACACACCTCGTAATATAAGCTGTAAACCTGTAATTTTATGTGGATTGGACATGTGATACGCATGGGCGATCATAGGCTCCCAAAACGCGTCTTAAACAGGGAAGTAATTTGGACTATAATGAAACTAAGACGTTCAGTACATTTATTTATTGATTCGTATGGTCCTCCTTAAGATATTCGCATTATTGATATAGAAATATTAAAGAGCGTGACCGAGACAATATTATATTCGGCTCCTTTAATCAAATATTTGGGTTCAGAACCACTGGAATAAGTACGTAACGTACTTCCTTCATTGTACGTTTTGGTACTACTACCGCACACCGAGAGGTGATAATAACCCTTTTAGAGGCACTTTAACCCAAATTTAGGCTTTTTTTTTATTAGCTATCATCAGGGATCAAACCCGAAACGCACGAGTGAAATACAAGCTCCTTACAAACTAGGTTACGATGATAGAATAGATGTGTTTTTCATGAGATGAACTATTAAAATACATTTAAAAATTATAATAATAATTTCTTCGGCATGACCTTAGTTGTAATACACCCACCTTAGTCAGTGAGAGATACAACATAAATATTCTTAACAACTGCTCTTCGAACCGCGGAATGCAGAGAAGGATGGAGACGAGTCGTCAAGCACTATCATGGAAGTCACGATACTCAGTCATGAGCTACACGACAGGATAGTGACAAATGACTGTTAGGCACGATACAAAAACTGCATACAATTTTATAAATAATGTCCATTTACAAAGAGCCCACGATAACATTTATTTATTTCATCCCCTGTCGATTACGAGCTAAAAAATTAAATTAAAATAATATCCTTCTTCCTCTCGAGGTCCTATCTCCTATCGGAGATTGGCCACTATCATGGCAATCTTTGTCATGTTCACTGCAGCCTGGAACAAATCAGAACTGTACCCAAAGCATTCCCGCAAGTTATTTACCCAAGAGATACGGCATCTTCCTCTGTCTTGTTTGCCATTTATTTTCCATGGATGATCAGTTGTGTTATAATGTACATTGTGTATCTCATTCCGAGACCTAGATCATTGCTACTTCAACTTTCTCGGTAAACCGGAATACATGTATGTTATCAGTGTCACTTTTATACCGGCTTCATTTTTAGGTATATTTCGATAGAAATATACTACCAATTGCAGACTCCCATGTCGAAACTTTCGAAAAATGTCAATGCACTTTCTTCGTTAATTACCAGGATACTCTGAAACTACTCCTCGTTAATTACCAGGAGACTCGGAAACTACTCGTCGTTAATTACCAGGAGACTCTGAAACTACTCCTCGTTAATTACCAGGAGACTCTGAAACTACTCCTCGTTAATTACCAGGAGACTCGGAAACTACTATACTCCTCGTTAATTACCAGGAGACTCTGAAACTATTCCTCGTTAATTACCAGGAAACTCTGAAACTACTCCTCGTTAATTACCAGGAGACTCTGAAACTACTCCTCGTTAATTACCAGGAGACTCTGAAACTACTCCTCGTTAATTACCAGGAGACTCGGAAACTACTCCTTGTTAATTACCAGGAGACTCTGAAACTACTCCTCGTTAATTACCAGGAGACTCTGAAACTACTCCTCGTTAAAAATTGTATCTATATACTTATTTATTACCGACGTATAATAAAATGTTTCCAATAGAATTATGCAATTTATTCGAAAGAAATGCTAGAATACATACAGAGTACCATAAAACAGGAAATAGTACCTTGATCAACAAGTTTTAGGACCGGCCACCGTGTGGCGCTGTCAGTCACCCGATTGGATTTTTTTTGTTAGGTTACCACATGTATCATTGACACTTCCCTCTAAATTTCAGCGTCATAGTTTGACATTTGTAAAAGTTACGCTGTACTGAGTACATCTACCTTTGTGCGTGTTTTCGATTTTTTACAAGTTTGAAAATGGCATCAACGAGTTTGCATTAAATTTTGTGTGAAAAATGGATTTAACGGTCCGCAGACCTTGGAAATGTTGGAGAAGTGTTTTTCGGTGGCACGAACGCTTCAGAAGTGGTCGTGAGTTGGTCAAGGATGACGAACGCAGTGGCAGTCGAAAACCGATGAAAACATCGATAAAATCAAAGAAATATTGGCCATCAAATTGACCATCAGAGAGCTGGCAGAGGACTTGAACATCGCTTATGGATCCGCTCAAGACATTTTGGTTAGTGATTTGGGCCTCAGACGTGTCGCTGCAAAACTGGTGCCGAAAGACCTCAATTTCATGCAAAAAAAGGACCGCGTTGAAATCGCGAAAGACATGATTTCCATGAGTTTTTGACCAAAAACAACAGGACTACTATCCAGCAGTCTTCGAATTCACCTGATCTGGCTCCTTGCGATTTTTCCTGTTCAACCGACTTAAAAAACCGCTTCGCGGAACGCGTTACAGCACCCGAGAGGATGTCATGAAAAAATCAAAGACGGCTCTGATGGGCATACCGAAAATTGAGTATCAGCGGTGTTTCGAGGATTGGATCAAGCGCTGGAGTAAGTGCTTTGCAGTCGATGGGGAGTACTTTGAAGGGGGCCATACCGATTTTGATGAATAAACTTGTATTTTCGATTTTATGAATAAAGTCCTAAAACTTTTTGATTAAGGTAGTATCCTTTCCTTTCTCAGACAGACGAAATATACCTGATTCCTGTGGGTAGAGCCGGAAATACTTTTTAAAGATTGAGTGGGTATTAAATAAAGTGTTCTTAATATTCAAAGACAATTCAAATTAATACAATGTGTAAATAAATACTTAGGCTAAGGCCACACAAAAGTGCTTCGCTAGATGCTACGTGACTAATAGACTAGGTGACTTCATGGTTGGCCACACGAAAGTGCTTCGCACAAATTCATTTGATATTTGGGAGCGGTTGAGTCAACAAACGATGCCACTCTCAAAACTAACCAATTTTATTACAACTGACCTTATATTTATTTACTTCCTGTGCAATTTCATTCCAAAGTGATTTTATTACAGGTACATTTTTGTACAATTTGCTCGATGGGTTCCACAAAGGATCCCTTTTATACACAGCTGTTATTAGTAAAATCACACTAAATCGATAGTATGCGGTGCGTTGGTTCGCTAGGATGTCGCCTAGCTAGCAGCGTAGCTCTGAGCACCAAGCGAAGGCTCCTACCTGTGTGGCCGAGGCCTTAGACCTTACAAATGTTACGGTTTACGGCTCCTGCCGGCCCGCGGACCGGCTATCATCAGCCGCGCATCACTATTTGAGTAGTACTGACCTAGATACTGCTGCACCTTGCGAAGCTTCAAAATTTTATACAGTTCTCGGTTCTTATTTATATACGCTAGCACATTCGCATTTGTAACACGATTTGTCCAGGGAATCTTGAGCATACATCTGTTCATTCGAATCTCATAAATCTCGATCATACGCGATATTTCCTGGTTCAGTTTCCACGCCACCATTCAATAAAGGAGAGTTCAGAAGATGGAGAAATAATATACAAATTTTGCTTTCTGCAACCAACCAATAAAATGTGTAATGAGTAAAATGAAAAACAGCACGCTGGGATGGGATGCTTTAAACATGTAGAACAAATAAATGAAGAAAAACTTAACATACGAGTACATACCAAATCTCCCTGTCGGAGTGAGCAGAGAGTATAGTGCGTCACACTTTTCTTTCTCGGCATATATTCTTAGCCTTTTCCACATCCATACACTTTCGCATACAACTTCTACGATTTCTCTGACATTCAACATTTCTTTCTCTCATATAAGAATATCATTAACTTGATCTAACCATACTTTCCTTGATCTGCTTGTTACACACTTGTTATTCTTTTTTCGTTCATTCATTCCACATGCCGAAGCCGTCTCAGCGTGCTCTTTTTCATCTTACTCAACACATTCATCCCTAATCCCCTCATTCAATTTTGTCATACATTTTCGCGCCATGTATTCGTCTCAAATCACGCGTTTCTACAGCATTTATTCGGTTCCTCTCAGTCTTTTTCCAGGTCCACGTTTCGCTTCCATACAGTAAAGACTAAACAAAACAAATACACCGTGCAAACGTAAGTAAACGGCGTATGAGAGGAAGACCAAGGAAAGTATGGTTGGATCAAGTGAATGATATTTCGAAAGGAAACATAAAAAGTCAGAGAAATCATAGAAATTGCATGGACGTACAGAAGGCTAAAGATGTATTTCGAGATAGGAAAATGTGGCGTTCTCTCCTCTCTGCCTACCTCTACAGGGAAATACCGTGATGGTATGTATGTATATACCAATTAATTCGAAACTGTCAAAAATATTAATTGTACGGATAAAAGCACCGTTTGTATGTCAAGACGAAAATCCTTGACCAAATGAGGAACGATATTTTATGTTATCTATGCTTTTATTGTGTCACTCAATGTAGCGACTAGAATTGAATAAAGAACCGAAACACTTGTAACAATGGTCATGGCCCTGATGTCAGGGAAGAACGAGACATGTGTCAGATACAAGATGTCAGCAGACGGCGTTATGAGATTACACTAAAACATTTTTCAAGGCGTTTTTAATAAGAAGATACTCACAATCGGACGTATACACGCAATAAAGATAGGACCGAATCGTTCCTGTGTTATCCACAAAAGACATTATTTTTTATGAAAGGTTTCGCCTTTAAATTTGTGGACAAATTATTAAAATATTTAACAATAAATTACTTTAGTATTCCACTAATTACATAAATTCACAGGAAGCACTTGAAGATCACCTTTTTTGGGAGATCTTATCAAAATTTATGATGTTATATGAACACCAAACCAAACATAACACTCATCATGCCGAATGTGTCACTATTACATATCGGAAGATCTACAAAGGTTTCACTGTAGTTTTTTTTATCCATTTGCACGGATTTCTTCTGTTACGCAAAGAGGGTCTGCTTCTAGTTAGCTTATTCGTAAGGAAGAATATCAGCCAGGATTCTTCTCATACCGCTAAGCGGTGCCGAAAATATATCCACAGTGTCACTTAGTTGGTTGAATATCTCTATAACACGCGTAACTGAATATTAAACCATGATATTCGTTCTGTAAGTTGGTATGTAGAACAGAGGGTGATTCCTTGCACGTCTATATTTATTAGGGACATATTATAAACTTAGGGCTTCCACGAGGGTCATCCAGAAACTAAATTGAAGAACAAGTTCGAAATGACCGCCATGTGACGCATGACGACCTTCACGAAGAATTTCCTGACATTTCTCAAAGTCTCCTTGATAATATTGTGTCGGAAAAAACTTGGTTACAAGAAGTTGTGTGCGAGATGGGTGCCCAGAATGCTCACATCGGAGCACCGTCAAAATCGCGTAATTTTTGGATCGTTTTGCACAGGAGGGAGAAGCTTTTCTGAACTCTATCGAGACGGGGGATGAGACGTGGGTGTGTCACTACACCCCAACAATTTTCCAACGATCAGGAGGTCGAGGAAACTGTGAAGAAGTGGCTGAAAGAGCTGGCGGCGGAGGTCTATGACACTAGTATACAAAAGCTGGCGCCCCGACTACAGAAATGTCTCGATCTCGACGGCGATTACGTTGAAAAATAATTTAATATATTTGTGAAGTATCCAGTGAATTTCAATTAAATACAAGCATTTTTCGATACTACATAAATGTTGTAACCTTACTTTCTGGATGACCCTCGTAGTATCGCGGGACAGTTAAACTAACCTTGAAAACCCTTCAGTAGGAATATCGCGATGGATTCTTGCCTTCATGTTTCGAGGCTTCTATAGTTACACGCGGTGAGAAGTTCGACAAGGTGAACATATTTTGGGTAACCGCCCTTTGTTCTGTGCCATAGATATCTGAGGGTTTTTTTTTAATATTTGTTATACATTATTTTAATATTTGAGCTGATGAGGAGCCCAAACTGAAGATGCATATTCTAATTTAGTTCTTATTAGATAGTTATAACGAAACACCTGGATTCGCAATATAACAAAGGTAGAAGACGTTATAAAGGTGTGCAAAAGAATGAAGTGGCAATGGGCCGGACATGTAGCCAGAATGTCAGACTCCCGATGGACATCCGAAATAATCCAATGGTATCCAAGAGGCATAAAGAGGCCTAGAAGAAGACCGAAGGTACGCTGGATGGACGAAATCAGGAAGCATGGCAGCATCACGTGGCATCGGCGAGCAAAGGACCGAACTGTTTGGAGTCAACTTGGGGAGACCTTCATCCAGCAGTGGATCGACCCTGGTTGACAATGATGATGATGATGGAGATAGTTATATACGTTTCGAAAGATATCGGTACTGTTGAATTCTCTTGATATTCTCATTATAAAACCGAGTCGTTTGTAACAGTCCGATATCAAATTCAAAACATGGCTGACGAATGTGAGTCCAACCTCAAATACACGACGCAAAAAAAAGTAACTTTCGTATTTGTGATGCATCTTTTAACAAACTAAAGAACTAAAATCTGTCAGTCGATATCCTTATAGTTCACGTTTAGAACAAAACTAATTTCACTTTTCCAGTTCATCGTATTTCTTATTAGAATCGACTAAAATAATATTTTTTAGTATTTGCAATGAAAGAAAAAATAAAATCTAATTAAAAATGTACCCCGATCGACTGACGGACACCCCTGGTATAGAAAGGGACTTATAAATTGATCGTTTTTTTTTTATTCCAATTTTTTACTAATAATCTACACCTCTTCCATACCACAAATAATTCAGGATTTTTTTTGTAATCGTTTCAGCATATTTTTGTATTTTACTTGATGGGGAGCCCAAACTTCCCAGACATATTCTAGTTTAGAACGAATGAAATAATTATCATACTATGTATATAAAGGGTCTTTCAAATTGAGCGGGTTTTTTAATTTTTTTTTTTAATTCTTGAATAAAACACACAATTTGCTTTGATTTCAAAAAACTTTGTATTGGTCATTGAAGTACAATGTATGATATTTAAACACAAAAAACAATATCCGCCAAATGTCTACATCTTGCAGCTCCACAGATGTCCACTCTTTTGTCAAGATTTTCGATGACATTTTGGCATAATTGCGGTTCTAACTCACCAATAACGCGAATAATTTCGTCCTTCAGCTCAGGGATTGATTGAGGGTCATTCTTATAGACTTGGATTTTCACATAACCCCAAAGAAAATAGCCCAAAAGTGTCAGATCACATGGTTTTGGTGGCCAATTAACATCACCGTTTCCGGAGATTTTTTTTTTTACAATTACAATACATAAAATAATTCAACAATTTGAACGCGTTGTTGTATTGTATACGACTCAATTTTTATAAATGTCATACATTACACTTCTCAAATATCACAAAACCCAGGCAAGTTCGCGACGCCATCTGTGTTTTTTCCAACAATTAAAAAAACCACTCAATTTGAAAGACCCTTTAGAATATTGTTATAGTAAGATATAAAACATGAATTATTTAACTCCATTATTCTCTAATGCTGATAAAGTTTGTAACATTTTACATAGCTTGTTCAGTAGAGCTTTTATGGTCCAAGATAGAGTACGAATGCCTCTTTGTAAATTCCACTATGATAAGAACATGGTGTAAAATGTAAATAAACATAAAGGCAACAAGGGTATTGATGTATTTAATGGTTTTCCATCTAGTTTAAGATATCGTACAGTATGAGTACAAAATATTTTTTGTTCACGTTGCGGTCGTGAGTTCAGGTTTACTGATCCTCACTTTATTTGGAACTGTTTTCTTGGAAACGCCCAGAGAATAAAGGCTACAACGTCGCCAACCTTCTAAGCTAAGCAAATATGGCGAAATCCGGAACTTATTTTTTTAATATATGGAGATTTTACATTAAGAATAAAATAACTAATAAATGAGAAAATAAAGGCAAGATAAAAACTCCACGGCACAGCTTCGCTTTCCAACTGAATTGAAGTTGGAATTGCGAGGGGATCCTCGACTACGAGCCCCAGCAACGACGACGGCGCATTACACACGGTTTCATCGAATCTCAAGCACCGAGATGCTGCGTAGAGCAAAGATAAAACAAGAGCTATTAAATACTACAATATCTGAAATATTGCCTATCTGAGTCATATATTGAGAGAGAAAAATACCACTTTAAAAAAAATAATATATTAATGGACAAAATCGAGAGTCGACGCGGAATCGGTAGAAGGCTCCTGTTTTGGTTACACAACATTCGGGAATGAGCAGGTATCCAGACGATTGAGGAACTGTTCCATGCCGCCAAAGATAGAGATATTTACTCAAGAGTGATCGCCAACGTCTATAAGACTGGACATAATAGCATATGAAGAAGAAGAATTGCACTTTCATTGTATAGTACTTGTCATTAGTACTTCCTCGGCCACACAGGAAGGAGCCTCGCTTGATGCTTAGAGCTATGTTGCGAGTTAGGCGACATATCCTAGCGAACCAACGTACCGCATACTATCCCAGTGGCCACACTGCACACTTCGCGCCACGTTGCATGACGATTAGTCATCGAGTGAATCTCCTACCGAACAGACGTGTTGGTTAATTTACAAGATGGCGGAAGTTTTAATGACAGCTGTGTATAAAAGGGAGCCTTTGTGGAACCCATCGAGCAAATTATACAAAAATGTACCTGTAATAAAATCACTTTGGAATGAAGTTGCACAGAAAGTAAATAAAGATGGTAAGTTATAATGAAATTGGTTAGTTTTAAGAGTTACATCGTGTGTTGACTCGACCGCTCCCAACTGTCAAATGAATTTATGCATAGCACTTTGGTGTGGCCAGGCCAGTCACCTAGTATATGAGTCACGTAAAATCTAGCTTAGCACCTAACGAAGCATTTTGGTGTGGCCTCGGCCTTATCGTTTGTACTAAGCTGCTTAGTGACAACAAGCATATTAGTACTAAGATTTACTAATGCTTAGTACTAATATGCTTGTTTACACGTGGACACAAGTGCGAGTGAGAAGTACTAATGACAAGTACTAAGCTCGTGTAAACATGGCACAAGGTACAATTTGGTTTATTGACATGTGACAATTTCTCTCAAACATCCAGAAAGATGTTAGAAACGCCTTAAGTATTTTTTTTTAAGTGTGTAACATCGGGTCTTTCAAATTTTTTAAAACACAGATGGCGTCGCGAACTTTCCTGGGCCTTGTGACATTTGAGAAGTGTAATGTATGGCATTTATAAAAATGGAGTCGTATACAATACAACACGCATTCAAATTGTTGAATTATTTTATGTATTGTAATCTCCGGAAACGGTGATGTTAATTGGCCACCAAGATCATGTGATCTGACACCGTTGGACTATTTTCTCTGGGGTTACGTGAAAATCCAAGTCTATAAGAATGACCCTCAATCAATCCCTGAGCTGAAGGACGAAAGTATTCGCGTTATTGGTAAGAAATACGATGAACTGGAAAATCCTCAGTGAGATACAGGCAAAAGCCTAGTTTACTGGGGATACGACAAATGAAAGGCAACAAACCCAGATCCATTAAAATTGTATGTCCAAATTAAATTACCTGTTGTTTTTTCGCAAATTGTGTATATTTCTTGTCATGTGTAATAATAAAATAAATAAATAAAAAAAATGGTGACTTAGAACCGCAATTATGCCAAAATGTCATAGAAAATTTTGACAAAAGAGTGGACATCTGTGGAGCTGCAAGAGGTGGATATTTGGCGGATATTGTTTATTGTGTTTAAATATCATATATTATACTTCAATGACCAATAAAAAAAAATTTGAAATCAAAGAAAATTGTGTGTTTTATTCAAGAATCAAAAAAAATTGAATAAAAAAACCGCTCAATTGGAAAGACCCTATAGTATCAAACACCGGGTTAGAACACAGCAATATTTACACGCAATCTTCAAATTGTTTAGTTGAATTTCGAAGAAACAACAATAAATCACAAGAATTACATTATTTGTGTTCTTAAATAAACACAGATAATTGCTTTGGTGACGAATGTACACTCAACTTCAGAGATAATTGCAAACAAATTGAAGTCGTCATTTTACGCCCGCTTTAACCAAATTATGCTATCCAAACGCTGCCATTACTAATATTACACAACTTGACTAGCGTTTTCAACATATTCCGTAAATTAAAAAATAAATTACACACAACCTCCGTTTATTTATTTTTTTAAATTTCGTCATCGTCGTTACTGATTCTCGTAGTCAAGGATCCCCTCGCCACTCCAATGTCAATCTTGAGCAGCTCTTCCAAGCTGATCATATCATAGGGATCCTTCTCATACTCAGCCAGCAAATGCTGGAATGAGTTGCCCCAGGCCTTGAAGGAGCGGGTGAATAGTTGTACCTTCAGAGATGCTCTAAAGTGTTATCTTCTGGGTGGTCAATAGGTTTTTTAGTGGTTAATAGGTCTCATATTTCTTTTCTTTTTTCTTTCTATTATCTCTTTTCGCTGGTGGTGAATCGGGGATTGTGCGTGCGTTATCTTCTTATTCATTCTTATATTACTGCTTAACTATTTCAATGTATTGTGTCGTGGTTTTTTTATGTGTGAACATCATTTCCCATTTGTCATTTTACTTTTATAAAATTTGGACTCCTTTGAGGGTTTTCTTTTTTTCATCCTTGCTGACAGTTAACCTGAAGTGGTATATGTGGGTTTACTTTTTATTTTGTTTTCTGCCATACATTTTGTTTTTTTTAATCTAGATATACGGGGGTGTGGACTGTAAGCCCCCCGATGTCCTTGCGGTCGGGCTCGCCCTACATTAGTGGGGTGTATCTCGGCCGGGGGAATGTTTGTGGGATGAACACGGACCTTTTAGTGTCTTCTCTCTTAAATGTATTTTTCTGCCATCTATTTATTTTCTGTGTTTTTTTCTCTCTTCTTCTTATTCTACATGTGCAAGGGTGTGGGCTGAAAAACATCTGGTGTCTCCGTGGCTGGACTCGCCCTATATTGGTGGGGTGTATCTTGGCCGGGGGGTGTTATTAGATGAGCCCAGACCTGTTGATATCTTCTGTTTTTAATGTATTCTCTGCAATTTATGTGTTCTTGAAATATATTTAAATATATTATGTACATACTATGTTGCTATCAATAAACCTATATTTATTTATTTAATTATTTATATGATCTTCTGTAAGAAAACAGCCTGATTCTAGATGCGCACTCCCTCCCGCAGATGCCACAGATATGTAGATCCTGCTGCGTAACCTGGCAATGCTGACCCATGTTCGCATTTTTTAATTGACAGAACATGGAACAGAAGCGTTAGACTAGCGAGATGATCGAATGACGACCTCCGTGGCCTAGTTGATAAGACGCCTGTCTTCCAACCCAGAGATTGCTGTTTTTTTTAAAGAAAATGATTTCACTTAAGGTCTCATAAACATCTTTCTGGTTGGTTACAGAAGATTGTCGCATGGCAGTTGTTGTGCTGTATGCAAAGAAAGTGTAATACATGATTCGCTCGGGCGGTATTGTACCTGCCACACGTGATTTTTTTTAATATTACTGGGTTCGAGTCCCGAATTAAAGCGCCCTTGAGGAGAGTTCGCTCTCTAAACTACGCTATTTAAAATTGTACATTGAAATAATTTAATGACACCAGAAGGCTGACTGGGACCAACAAGAATCAATGTGCCCAAGATAGGCACGAGTGGAGAGGGGTGGCTTATACCCGATAATTGAGTCAACCGGACTGATCTGAACCTCCTTGGCCTAATTGGAAAGCCCCCTGCTTTATTCGATTCTCGTTGATACCCATCTCGTTGAGTTAAAGCGCCTTTGATAAGAGTTCGCTCTCTAAACTACGCTATCTAAAATTGTACAGTGAAATAATTTAATGACACCAGAAGGGTGACTGGGAGCAACAAGAAGCAATATGCCCAGGATAGGAACGAGTGGAGAGGGGTGACCTATACCCGATAATGGAGTCAACCGGGCTGATCTGAACTTCCTTGGCCTAATTGGAAAGCCCCCTGCTTTATTCGATTCTCGTTGATACCCACTAAAAAAAGGGTATGAACGAGAATGATTTAATAATTAACTTTGTGTTCAATTCAGAATATTTAATAAATTACTTTGTTATTCCACTAATTATAGTACATTAATCTCCGCTACATGTGTTTCTACCTTCTATCCCGAGCTTATGAAGGAGATAAAAACACGTGTACTGGGGATTAATGTAATTATTGGAATAATAAAGTAATTTATTGTTAAATATTCTAATATACGCAAAATTAAAACCGAAACCTTTGATTATAAAAAGGATTCAAGTCTGGTTTTCACTTAAGGGTTCTTCAAGATATTTCTGGTTGGTTGAATGAAATTACCACTTAGCAACAAATCTGAACATTTGTACTGTATATAACAAAATCGTAATACAATACACTGAAAAGAAATAGAAAAGAAAGATGGTGCACATCCCCACTACCATCGTGGTGTGATGGTCAATCTTGATAAAAAATTGTCAGAAATGGATTGGACGTAGAGACATTGAATACACCCCGCGCTCCCCAGACCTCACGCCAACAGGGACAAATCAAAGATCAAGTTTATGACACAAAACTGACAAAAGTCAATGAATTAAGAGCACCCTTTGAAAGAGAATGCGCCCAAGTACCTAAACAAATGATTCGTGATGTTTGCGATTCAACATCGTCAGCATCACATGGGCCAGAATGGCCATTACTTAAACACTACACCCCGCGCTCCCCAGATCTCACGCCAACAGGGAAAAATCAAGTTTATGACACAAAACTGACAAAAGTTAATGAATTAAGAGCACCCTTTGAAAGAGAATGCGCCCAAATACATAAACATGTGATTCGTGATGTTTGCGATTCCACATCGTCAGCAGTACATGGACCAGAATGGCCATCACTTGAACACTTGCAATTATTAAAAAAAATCTGCGTCTGTCTTCTTTAATTTGGAGTTATAGTCTTAGATATACTCGTACCTTGAAATACTCCAAGATTTTAATCCTAGATATTATTCAGAAATGATATTTTTTTCCGTGAAATCATGATTAATTTCCTATAAGTGTTATTTTCAAAAAAAAAAAATAAATAAAGCTCCCGCACCAATTGAGATATTGAGAAGCTTAGGGGGACCCATGGGGAACGTATTTTATATTCCTTCTTCCCCTTTTAGTGAATTTTGGTACAAATCATCCCCTTGATAAGACGGAATAATTAATATTAAGAAAGTACAGCCTGTAATTTTCTTTGATAGCAGCGATTGCTTTCTTTCTCTAGAGGAAATAACTAAATGCAAGTTTGTTTATTTATTTCATGACAACATTTCCTAACTTTTGACTTACATCAAACAATACACAATGTACAGAACCCAGCGGTAAGTAATACACATCTGGCTTAAGAAAGAGACTGTCGCTTTGTAGAGAGTCGTCTCTGTCGCATGGACTGTTAGCGCATCGTGCGACAGAGACGACGCTCTACAAAGCGACAGTATTTTTCTTAAGCCCGAAGTGTATTATTTACCGCCGGGTACTATAATAAGAAAAGTATTTTCAAGTGATAACGAGACGTAGATTTATTTTGCACCCATGCTCCGAATAAGACAACATATTTTATATTCATAAAAGTATCTGTTGAAAATATTACACATAACATAAGTTATCTTTTGATTATTTAATATTTAAAAAACACATAAAAGGGAGAATATACACAAAAACATTTAAAAAGTAATTAATAGCGCAGTTGATAATAAACGAGCCGTGAAAATGAGAGCTTCAATACTCTCGAAACGTCGGAATTTTAAATCACAAAAACGCGGTATAAACTCCGAAATGTATCAATTAATACTTACCGATAAAGTCCAAATGTTTCCGGCATAAACAAGATAGAGCGAGTATTCTGAAATGTTAAAAATTTAATATCGCGCGGTTATCATGTTTCTTTCAAAAGAAAGGGAAACCCCCGACAGAAATTAAACGTTGTACGGAGCTATTTCCCCTAGGTCTAGGTAGGTCCCCCAACGTTGTATATCACCTCAGAGTAGGCATTTTTGTTCCCGGCAGCCCGAAAAAGATCTCCAACGCTCCTTATACCAGTCCAATCACGTATATTGCGGAACCAGGAGAATTGCCTCCTGCCAACACCGCTTCGACCCTCTATTTTGCCTTGGATGATCAGGTGCAGTAATTTATACTTTGCTCCTCTAAGTACATGACCCAAATAGGACACATTTCGGATTTTAATATTAGTCAGCAACTCTCTATCAACTTTGGCTCTTTGAAGAACCGTTGCGTTGCTGACCATATCCGTCCAGGGTATCGGTATCTATAAGTTGTTTAATTTAATTCAATTTTTGACAGTTCAAAATATAACGAAACAACACGTCGTATATCGATTCTAGTTGATATACTCGTACTAATAAGGGAAAATGTTTTAACTATAATATCGCCTGGCCATACAATGGGCGTGGTATCATACCGGAAATTTACCGGCATTATACCACGCCCATTGTATTATTGTATTAGACCGTAGTGGTATATGTTCATAACTGTCCCGCGATTCTAGAAGCACTAAGTTTATATGTACCCAATAAATATCGCCGTGCAAGGAATCACCCTCTGTCCTACATACCAACTTACAGGACGAATATCATGGCTAAACACTCAGTCACGCGTGGTATAGAGATATTGAACCAACTGAATGACACGGTTGATATATTCTCGGTACCGTCTAGCAGTATGAGAACAATCCTGGCTGATATTATTCCTAACGAATAAGCTAACGCTAGAAGCAGACCCTCTTTGTGTAACAGGAGAAATCCGTGCAAAGTGGATAAATAAAAAAAAATTTAAAAAATAAGTAGCACTGAAAGTTTACGAATATATAATATATCTTTGAAACAAATGTTCATATTGGCAATGCGTAATAAATACTATATATAACGACCTCTGGCCAAGTTGGCAAGACTTTTGGCTTGTACTAACATGGCTTAAGATGTGAACCCGAAAAAAAACAATAAAAAGTGGGGTCTGGTCGAGTCTGTCTGATAATTAAACTCGTGTGCGCTAGACTTGCATGGGATTTGTCACCCCTTCAGCTGCGGTAGCATTTTCAACAAGTACAATAGCACGTATTGAGAATGCTTCAACACGTGCCATAGCACGTGTTCTTATCAAAATACTGCTGTGCACTATCACCGTAACAGCTTTTGATACTGATAAATTCGATTATATACGTTTTAGTGCCACATTGACTTTATTTTCTAGGCTATACGTGGTTCAATATCCTTCGTAACTCTTTTATCATATTTGTATAGTATCGTATTACAATTTCCTGTTATATTTCCTTACGGGTTTATCACCATATAACAATATCTTCCAACCAACCAGAAACATGTTAAAGGTATGTAGTGAAAACTAAACTGGAATCCTTTTTTAAATAAATTATGTTCCGACGGAAATCAAACCCGTAACCCACCGAGTTGAAAGATAATAAGGTCAGGACGCCTTTCTTAATTTATTCCTACTACATGCCCAAACCATACACAGTGATCTTCTTTAACGTGCTTAATGCATCAGTCTTTAGTGCAAATACTCGAATATTTTCATTCCGTATTCTGTCATTATTTAAAACGTCACATCGCTAGTGTACGAATTTTATAGCATTTATTCAGCTTCTTTCATTATTTTTCCACGTCCAAGTTTCCCTCCCATAAATCAAAATTGACACTATATTACTAATGTGAACCATAATCTTAGCAGATCTGAATACTGTTCGGTTCTAGTATATTCTACTCGGTGCCCGCATTTCTAGAGCATTTATTCAGCTCATCTCAGTATAATTTCGTCGATTTCGAAATAATTCAATTATTTTTTATATAGAATTCTTTTACATGGAAAAATAGCGATGGAAATATTATTGTCTATGGGGTGTTTCATTGAAATGTAGAATTCTTGTACATTAAGAAATAGCGGTGGAAATCTTATTGTCTATGGGGTGTTTCATTGAAATGTAGAATTCTTGTACATTAAGAAATAGCGGTGGAAATCTTATTGTCTATGGGGTGTTTCATTGAAATGTAGAATTCTTGTACATTAAGAAATAGCGCTGGAAATCTTATTGTCTATGGGGTGTTTCATTGAAATGTAGAATTCTTTTACATTGAGAAATAGCGGTGGAAATCTTACTGTCTATTGAGTGTTACATTGAAATGTACTATTTTTGTACATTGAGAAATAGCGGTGGAAATCTTATTGTCTATGAGGTGTTTCATCGATATGTAGAATTCTTGCCCATTGAGAAATAGCAGTGGAAATCTTATTGTATATGAGGTGTTTCATTGAAATGTAGAATTCTTGTACATTGAGAAATAGCGATGGAAATCTTATTGTCTATGGGGTGTTTCATTGAAATGTAGAATTCTTGTACATTAAGAAATAGCGGTGGAAATCTTATTGTCTATGGGGTGTTTCATTGAAATGTAGAATTCTTGTACATTAAGAAATAGCGCTGGAAATCTTATTGTCTATGGGGTGTTTCATTGAAATGTAGTATTTTTGTACATTGAGAAATAGCGGTGGAAATCTTATTGTCTATGAGGTGTTTCATTGATATGTAGAATTCTTGCACATTGAGAAATAGCAGTGGAAATCTTATTGTATATGGGGTGTTTCATTGAAATGTAGAATTCTTGTACATTGAGAAATAGCGATGGAAATCTTATTGTCTATGGGGTGTTTCATTGAAATGTAGAATTCTTGTACATTGAGAAATAGCGGTGGAAATCTTATTATCTATGGGGTGTTTCATTGAAATGTAGAATTCTTGCACATTGAGAAATAGCGGTGGAAATCGTATTGTCTATGGGGTGATTCATTGAAATGTAGAATTCTTGATGTTTATGCATCATATACCAATTTTAGGTGTTACTTTTTTTTTGTTTGTGACGCTTATGTTGTTTTTTTTTTCTTCTTTTTTGTCGTTTGTCTATTAAACTGAAAAAGTGTAAATCTCTGATTTATGACATTGTAAAGATAAGAAGTTTAAAGACATTTGTTTAATAAAACATTTGAGATAAGTGTATGACCCTACCGGTTTCAAAGTTTTCCCCTCACCATCAGGGGACCACAAACAAAACTGAATTGTATTTTTATATTATTATCATTGATTGAAGTGTATCTATTTAAACTGTTTATTCGTTATTATTATATATTTCCAATATATGTAAAAAAAATAAGTAAATAAATTTATAACAGAATAGCATAAAATTGTACCGATATTTTTACAATACCGAAAATCGTTCTCTTGAGATACAAGAGTCAAGTAATCTCCATACAGAATATTAAGTATAATATTATCATTATTCAAACAGCACCTGAAACAACAGCCTTTATACTCTTATAGATATATGGTATAATACATTCAAACATAACTCAAGCGAGGTATTTCAATATACGTGTGTACATGGAAAAATAATAAGGGGAAAAGGGGTGAAACGGCCACATATTATATTCAAAAGAATTTTTTTTAAATACATTTTGGACGTAACCTGGGGTACGTCTGTACAATTTATTTTTTTGTGGCCAAATTCAATCCCACTATCACAAACTGTTATGGGGGGCAAAATAAGTCCCCATCCAGCACGATATACAGAATAATAATAAAATTACAATTTATATAGCACCTTTAAGAAAATAATTACTCCTCGATTTATGGCAGGATTTATGTGGTATAATACAATGTTATTCCCTTGCCACACTCTTATATACTCGTATATTCACATCATTAACGTGAGTGTGTTGACCATACAAATTACAAAATGGAATAACTTTTAAAGTGTTTCATGTTATTTCATCTGGCGTGTATATTAATAATAATAATAACAGTTTATATAGCGCCGTTTAGAGATCAAACTCTCCTCAAGGGCGCTCTAATTTAACCCCTCTTTATTGACGGATTGAAAATATTACAAAATAAATATATAAGTTGAGCGTTGTGATAGGAAGGTAGTGGCTGCGGATATTAGATTAGGTAGTTCTCTAAAGGAAGACGAACTACAAAGAAACCTTTGTGGATCTTCCGATACGTGATAGCAACACATTCGGCTTTAGGTGTAGTGTATATAATAAAAATAAAATAAATAATTAAATTAAATGAGACAGTTTCATGACCAGGTAGAAGACACCGCCTTGGCCTAGTTGGTAAGAAGATTGACTTCCAACAGGAAATTTCAGGTTTAATTCCTTATGGTACCCAAAAAAACATAATACTCACTCCGCATATCTTTGTATGCGGAGTAATATTGTCAACAGGTGTGATGAAGAAACGCGAGTTCCGTGCCTACTCAAGTGGTTCTCAATCCAAAAACTCGATTAATAGGACTGAAGACAATGATCAATCTCCAACGGTTCCCGAACTGATATTTTTTTCATTTTATTAATTTTTGTCCTGGCATTCAATAACTGGTCACATATCTGCAGCCTCTCTTGAAAGTTATGCATCACTCTCACAAACATTTCTTCTAGTATTCCTTCGATTTCTTGACGAATAGAAACTTTCAGTGTGCGAAAAAGGACAACACTTGCCTGACATTATTTTTCACAATTAATTTAAAGGTGCAATATTATTACTTCATTTACCTGTATTAATCAAAAAATTATCTTAAAAATAAACAATGTTATGCTTAAATGAAAAACATGCGTTTCCTCTCTTTGCAAAATACTAGCCATTCAAAAAAAATGCATTTCCTCTACGCCACCCTGTATTAGATAATTCTCAGCACTTTCTTCCAATCAATACATGTGGACCATAAATTACAAAATATAAGATTTTCCACGGCGTTTTTCTTGTTAAATTATCCAACATTTCAAACTCAGTATAACAAGCACGATTAAAAAAATTAAAATGCGTTTAGCACACATTTTAACTGAATCGTTTCTTCCAGTAGGTTAAGCAGTTAAGTAATACTCGCGGCAATTTTAAAGAGAAATTTACCGTTAAAGCCAGACACGCCGGCCAACAATGAAAATGCGGTAGAGTTTTATTAATTCACATAATGGTTTCCGCGTCGCGACATACGCCTAACAATCTACGAAGCTTTTATCATACTCTATCTGACCGAATACTGTTTTAGTTACGAATTAAGAGAGAGCAATGCCCTCTTCAGCACCAAGTTTCCTTTTTATTGGTGTCGATTGTATGCTTGATGACACGGTCGAGTTAGCGGACAATGAAAATGAATTAAAGCGTATTATAAGTGAATTGTATGTGAAATGTAAAGAAAAAGACACGGGAATGAATGTTGCAAAATCCAAAGTCATGGTAAGTGAAAAAGGGTGAAAGGAAAAGTATCACTAAGGTACAAAAGTTTGCAGCCTGAACAAGTTACGAGTTTATATCGCCTGTTAAGAATCATAGTGGCGAAACTCCAAAAAACTACATTTTCGAGTTAAGACTACCAAATGGCACTAAAATTACTCCTTTTTTACGTGCATAAGTGGCGAGAAAGTATATTTCAACTCCTTGCCGCTTTGAACAGGTGTAAAAGGGGACGGTGTATAAATGATATATACTCGTATAAACAAATTCTATATTATATTTATGAATATATATTTTCATAAGTGTAGAATTTGTTTTACTTACGTGAATATTTCACGGGTTGCAAGTAGTCATAATATAAATAGGCCAAAGCCCGTACGACGGTTGTCGCCAAAGAAAGAATACGAGAATTGAATTTTGAATACAAGAGAGCGAGAGAGGAATACTTGGATTCTCTCCGAAAGTAATTCGAAATTTGAATCTCGGTGGGTCCGTGATAACTGAACGAATTTTAAATACCTAGCTAACAATTTTTGAACCGGTGTAAAAGGAGACGATGTATAAATGATAAATATAAACAAATTTGACATTTATGAATATATATTTTCATAAATGTAGAATTTGTCTTACTTCCGTGAATATTTCACGGGTCGCAACTAGTATTTATATATTTTTCGAAAGAACCTTTTTTGGGGGGGTATATTTTTTTTACCTAGAATAACATATCTTTGACCCGTTAAGCGATACGAGTAATAATGAAATTTAACAAACATGTTCAGTGTTTAAATATGTTATTTGGCCAGTAGACCCCAACTTTTTTCAAGGGAAAGCTATATTTTAATATTTCCGCTTAGACAAACTATTCAAATAAAATAATACAAGTATGATTCACGTGGAAAAGTTTGATTCTTTGAACTTTAGGGCAGTTGCTCTCAACTTTTTCGGAGAAAAATATTTTTTAAATTTCCTCCTAAACAAAGCATTCCAACAAAATTAAAATTGGCAAATACGTTGTGCACCTGCCGATAAGTTGTGTTAATTAAAGTTTATCCAGTGGCTCTCAAGCTTTTTTAGCTCCAGCGTATATCAACCGGCGTCAATCATGTTTAGTGTAAAATAATCATTTTTAAATTACCAGAAATTTATCAAACATTATTTTTTTAAATAAATCATTTTAAAAATATATTATATTTTTTATCTATGGGGAAAGGAGAGGTTAAAAAAAACAAAGACCCCCATATCCTCCAAATATGAGATTAATTTAATGTATATTCCATCCAACCCCTCTAAAGTGCTGTGGAAATCAAAATTAACCGTTTTCTTCTTTTATTGTATTAATTTTATTCCACAATTAGCAAGTCAATTAAATCGAAGAACTTTTTTTAACAATTTTCGCACATATTTATTGAATTTATAATTGTATTAACTGCCTATTTATCTATTTATCATATTTATGAATATAATAATTCACGTGTACAAAGGTGTGGCCTGAAAAACATCTGATGTTCTCGCGACCAAGCTCGCCTTCTATTGGTGGTGTGCCTCAACTGGGGAGAGGTTATGAGATGAGTTCAGATCCTTTGATAGCTTCTTATCTGATGTTCTCGTGACCAAGCTTGCCTTCCATTGGTGGTGTATCTCGACTGGGGAGAGGTTATGAGATGAGTTCAGATCCTTTGATGGCTTTTCTTAATGAGATGAGTTCAGATCCTTTGAAAGCTTCTTATCTGATGTTCTTGTGACCAAGCTCGCCTTCCATTGTTGGTGTATCTCGACTAGGGAGAGGTTATGAGATGAGTTCAGATCCTTTGATTGCTTCGCCTTTAAATGTTGATGAGTTCAGATCCTTTGATAGTTTATCTTAATGAGATGAGTTCAGATCCTTTGATAGTTTATCTTAATGAGATGAGTTCAGATCCTTTGATAGCTTCTCCTTTAAATGTTGATGAGATGAGTTCAGATCCTTTGATAGATTCTCTTAATGAGATGAGTTCAGATCCTTTGATAGATTCTCTTAATGAGATGAGTTCAGATCCTTGGATAGCTTCTCTTAATAAGATGATTGCAGATCCTTTGATACCTTCTCCTTTAAATGTTTTTTTCTTTTCCATTGCCTTTAAATATCATACATATATGGGTAATTTCACGATATATCTGTACATACTGTGTTGCTATCAATAAGCATATATTTATTTATTTATTCAAATGGCGAGATAGATTGTCACAACAAAATACATGTCATGATCAAATATCTTCAGCAATATAATGTCAAGTGTAATGAATAGTACAAAATCTCAATATCACTCGTCAATAATTTGTCATGGTGAATGTTAAAATATATTTTCATTAATGATCTGTAATAGTAAATTATCTAAATTGTTAAAATATGTTATAATCAATCATCATCAATAATACGTCATGTTTATTATCTAATATCTTGAAGAGTCAAGTATCTCGTTATCTATGTTCATTCATAATGTCATGGTAAATTGTCTATAATCAATCATCATTAATAAAAGTTATGATTTTTCTTGAACTCCAAAATATATCATGGCCATTGTCAATAAATTGAATAGCGATAGAAGTCATGCTCAATCGTCAATAATAATATTCATAAACTCATGGTAATTTGCCTAAAACTATCAATACAAATACATCTAACGAAATAACAATTCACACATATAATAGACGTCACATACAGAGTACACATTTTAATATGAAGAACTTATTGTGTCTCCATTTAAGATGATAAACCAGATTATATTTGAAAATCAATTTAATCTTGCAGTTTAAACAAATTATGCATCGTTCAAAAACTAACAATATGTAAATTATAACCATTTAAAATCTTAAATATTGAACCGGAGGCCGGCAGCAGCTGTTAAAATCCTACATCATTATAAAGTTGTAGTAATTTTGATATCAACCTTTACGTCAGAGGCAGTATTTCCAGTGTCTATGGTCTGATATATTTAGAATTCACTTTTAACAATCTGATTGTTATCTAACAACTATCAGAAGTAATTTAATCTAAACTTATTTAGTGGGGTTTAAAAAATTTCTTTAATAAATTCACAAAGCACTCTGGAGGTGATATTTTATTACTAAACACCACTATTCAATTAATTTATTTACTTCTGTAAGTAAATAAATTAATTGTATAATTTTTATTATTATTTACAAAAGTAATCTAAACAAGTAGTATAGAGGGAATGTCTTAATTTCTAAAAGATCTTAACAAAATAGATTAAAAGAATGAAGCTAAGATCTGTTCCTTATCCTTACCCTTATCGGGACATAGCGAGATGGTGAAAATGATGATGTACAGATGTGAGGAAGTTTCTAATCTAATGACCGCAGCAACCAATTTCCCATCATTACACTCAACTTGTTTTCTTTTTTTATCTATCAATAATAGTGATAGTCGATTCGTGTCCTGAGTTAGAGCACCCTTAAGGAGAAAGCTCTCTAAAAAGTGCTATGTAAATTGTCAATTTATTATTATCAAGATAATTATTATTATAAGTGATTTAAAATATTTGCAAATATTGTTTTCATTCAGAAAATTGTTATAAATTACTGCTTTAGGTTCTAAGCCTCTTAATAATATTTTTATTAGCCTATTTGTATTTTAATCAATAGGACATATCTTGCTTTACCAAATCAAAAACAACAAAAATGACATTAACTTTACAAATGTAGATATTTACATCCTTCTCAGAGTATTTCACATTTTTTCCTAAAAATAATTAGCAAGTTGATAAACCAAAGAGGTAAAAATTATGAAAAATATTAATTACTATGTAAAACATTCAATTAAAGGCCCGTCCTACACGCTATGATAAAATGGTGGCAGGCATATTGCAAAGACCAGTAAAACTGAGTAAGGATGGAAATTATTTTAAAACTGAGTATTTTGCTATCAAAAAAAGTTGAATTTTAATCAATGTTTTCATTTTTTTTATTTGTAAGAGATTATCTGGGCTGTTTTTATCCAGATAAATTTAATGTCCTACTATCCTGAATAATTGAGTCTACCATACGATTGTAGTGTTTAGAAAAACACATTCGGTTATAAAACTGCAGAAAAGTAGATCTTCCAATATGTGATAGTATTACATTCAGCTTTAGGTGGAGTGTAGTGCTCGTATATAATCATAAATTTTGACAAGACCTCCCAAAAAGGGTTGTCTTCAAATGATTTCTAAAGTTGCACAAGTCACACATACTTGTATCTCTAACACGGTAAGGCAGTCCATTCCACGCCACAAGCAATGGTAAAAACCTTTATTTAAGAAACTTTAAAATGTACAGTCTAATATATTCATGCCACATTCTGATCAACTGGGATTCAAAGGATGAATCATCATATAGATATGGGTTAAGTGCACAGACTTGATTACTGAATCTGACTTTAGAAATGGCCAGTCTAATCGCATGCAATAAACTCAAACCTGACTATACATAAATCAATGTGATGAAAACACATTTAAAATTTTCATTTACTATAAAGATTAAAATGTTCCAGACAAAAAAATTTGCACATTTAAAAAAAACATGTTTACCAACCAGCGTTTGAACAATTGAATGAAAACAAAAAATAATTTCACAATATTGGTTGGATATTTGATTTTTTTTTTCTGATTCTCTCAAGAATGAATTTCAATAATAAAATAATTTAAATGTGATCAATTCAACCATCTTTTCAGACAATTTGTCAATTGAAGAATAATAAAGTATTTGCTAAATAAAAAATAAATAATTCTTAAGATATTGTATAAATCATTCTTGAGCCATAATATTTTTTTATAATTTGTGACTAGTACATTATTTCAAATTTACAATATACATCAAAGAAAATATTTTGTTTTGTTGACAGGAATGCTCGAGATTTTTGTTCTTTAAAATTACAGAAATTTGAACACGCAAAATTTTACTGAACATTTTTCATTCTTCTGTAATATAAGAAATGTGATAACTCTTGCATTATTCTCAAGGTGCTGTTATGTTCATTCTTGCATTCTTCTCAAGGTGCTGTTATGTTCATTCTTGCATTCTTCTCAAGGTGCTGTTATTTTCATTATTGCATTCTTCTCCAGGTGCTGTTATTTTCATTATTGCATTCTTCTCAAGGTGCTGTTATGACTAACTATTAAAGTTTATAAGCGGACTTTTCATATCTAGAAATCATATTAGAGACCTGAAAAAATGTAAAAATGTTGAAAATCCTAAATTATTAAAAATAAGGTCATTTGACAGTACAAGAAAAATAACTCAAGATTAAAGGATTGAAAAGCCATGAGCTTTCCTAGTGAGAATTATAGTTTTTTTTAAAAACATCTTCAAGAAATTAATTTCAACTAAGTTATATTCGTCACTCAAAATTATAAAATCATTATATTCATAAGCATTAAATCTGGTATAAAAATCTAAATAAATAACTAAACACAGAAAAGTAAACAAATCTATAATACCTTCTAATTGAACGACTTTTCCGGCTCGCTTTAAGGCTTTCACGGCTTCCTCGTGCGTGGCATCTTTAAGATCCTCCCCATTCACGGAAAGGATGGCATCCCCCACATAAAGCTGCTCAGTCAAATCAGCTGCCATTCCCTTAAATATCTTGGATATGAGAATAGGCATGTTGTTTTCCACCCCTCCCTTGATGGATATCCCTAAACCATTATTGTCAGACTTGATGACCTGCACCAATCTCTTCTGGTTGGCCACAGAGTCCGGTACCTCCGTGAAATCTCCATTTGGAGTTTCTACATTGTTATTAAGAGTTCCATTCAGTGTGGTGGAGGCGTCGTAACTGTCGTCGAGACAGACGCTCAGGTAGTCGTCCTCCAGAGAGCAGTGGACCCTGTACCAAGTGCCTCGAACTAAAGTTTCTAACAAGCCCGAGTGAACCACAGAACCTCCGGGGCTCTCACTACCTCCGCTGGATGCTCCGTTTTCCACCATTATTATCAATTAAAATTACCTATTCGTTCGGAATTCAGTGTGTTATTCGATAACTGTTTCACAACGTAATAAGATTACATCGCAATCTTTGTCGTTGACGTTATCTCTCCTTTGCACTCATCTCTTTAACAAAATATGCACTCTTCACCACCATTTTGTACACAATCAATTAAAATACTTATATTTTATAACATTTCACGTGTTGCAACCATCTCACACGAACAACATATTTGGAATTATATAATTCACATGTTTATATTAATGTATACACGAGTTTATGCACAAATGAGCGAAACTAAAAATTGACATCTGTCAAACCGTTCGAGAAATCACAACGAAAGTGACAGCGAAGACTACACACAACCAACCACGCCGATAGCGACTCGTAAACACACACCGAGTAGTGCGCTCCACGCACGCCAAATCCGCCCACTCGACAGCGAGCGTCGCGAGAACTTTGCAGCCCTTCGTTATTTAGGCGGACGCTCCATCACGGCTATGGAACTGTACGATAAAGCCATGGTTATTTTTTACTTCTTATTTATTGTAAACGTTAAAAATCTCTTAGTGTCTTTATATTTGTTATTACGGAGTACAAGGTACAACAGTGTCTTTATATTTGTTATTACGCAGCACAAGTTACGAGTAGCGGCAAAATATTTCCCTATCACTAAATTTCTTTTCCTCAATCATCTCATTGAACCTTATAATTTAACGTAATCCTTATTTTATACTTGTTTAGATTTTAACTAAACATAAGATGAAATGTTATTGGTACCGGTTTTATGAAAAGTGCTCCTTCACTAATCATGTCATTCATAAAATATAAAGTTCTCATTCTATAATGATGTCATTCGTAAAACATCAAGTGCTCATTCGTTAATCATGTCGTTCATAAAATATGAAGTGCCTATTCGTTAATTGAGTGTTCAACATGATTACATCCACCATTATATTTAATTTGCGTCATGTGTTTCTGTTAGTTGTAAATTCATTTTAATCTTTCATCACTGAAAAATATATAGGGTAAGCAGCCAAATAATTTCATTTCGTAGATGTTTGTTTAAAAGGTGAATGCATTTAATTTTCAAAATGAGCATGAGTAACACAAGTCATGTTTAGATTTCAAATTGAATTAAATAATAAGTAAACAAAATAGTACTATCAAAGATATACAATAATTTAATTAAAAACATATCTTTAAACATTATTGCTGTTATTCATTAACGCAATAAATGGTAAAAAGAACATGTATTATTTATTTCTTCTTTTTTTATGTTAACTTTCAAACGTTTACCAATTTGTTTAATCTGTAGTAAAATCTATACATTACAACACAAGCAGTACATTCTTCTTGAATATATTTTTAACAATTAGTATTTTTCACTTGCAGCCCAATTTTGAAGAAGTTTAGTTTTTGAAGGTTTAGCAAGTTTAACATTCAAAATGTTCCTTTCAAATATTTCTTAAAATTTGTTGAGATGAAATTGATCATATATCATATTTGACGCATAATGGTATTTCTAATATATTAATGTGAATCATACTTTACGCACGAATTATTTTGTATAAACAACATAGGATTATATATTCCTGTTTTATAAAAAAAAACCAAAAGTGATCTCACAAAGGCAACGATTTAAATTTAATAAAAAAATAAATTCATATGAAAAAGGGCTGAAAGTAAAACTTGTCTGACAGCTTTAATGAATCTTACTAGTGACAATTGAATGCTTATTATGCTAACTTTTATATAAAAAAAACTGGTACTTAGTAAAACATGACACTTTTGCAAATAAGCCGTGAGCTATTGGCTCAACCAAATATTATAGGAATATAAATACTGAAAACTTCACAAAGCCAATAATTTTCTTGTTTAGTAATCTCAAGTAATAAGGCTAGTCAACAGATGGTAATTAGTTACGAAGAGCTGTTTCTATGTGAAGACTTATTTTTTATGTTTACCTCAAAAAAACGGGAATATGTGGCTTGGTAATGTTTTTATAATTATATTTACTTTATGTGGTAATATTAATATAATTTCATTATAAGACCATTAATGATAAAGGGTTCATTAATCTGAAGACAGTTGGATAAAAAAGAAAAATCAAAATTAGTATGAAATGTATAAATAAAATAAATTAACGTGAAGTGCAAAATGTCAAATTACAGCTATCGATTCGACATGTTCAATTTCATCGCCAAATTTCTTTGAATTTTGACTCTCTGCGCCATAAGGAGAATATCATCATACGCTTTCATACAAAAGTAATAAATCACTCTTCATAATATTTTTATAGGCTGCGCTGTATAGAGCTCACTCTTGAGATTTTGCAGGCCACTATAGACCCTCAGCCTTAACGAGGGACCAGGAAAAAATATTTTCGGTTGTCTTTACCTTCGCTATAATTATTTTCTCGAAAGTTTATGGTTCCGCCATGATAGATGTCAGAAGGAATTGTTGATATTATTATTTATTTGATCAGTGTGGTGCGGGTATGACAGGACGTCTTCAAGGAAACATTTATGTAAGTTTTTTCTTTTTATAGATATCATACTTGAATAATTTTGAATAAAACTTGTCTGAAAAGAAATTTCATAACGTTATTTATAATTTTCATTCACTTTTGTTTTATCTTCCACTGCGAGATTTATTTTTAAAATCACTTGTGGGTGTAAAAAGTTTCAACGTATTTTATTGCATGCTTTTCCTTTTAAAACCATTTTAGTGGTTGAATAATCTATAATTACAACTATGTAACCGTTCAAGTGACATTTTTTAAGTCGCGTGTTCGAAGTATCGTTAACTCTTATAACTTAAGAAGACTTTTCGATACGTGCTATTAAACATATCCGACAACAAAAACTCTATAACAAAATAACGAATAAACTAAACCATTCGATGCCATACTGTCATTGAACGCGTATCGTGTATATTAGCGAATTTCGTTCATCCTATTTTGTTTACGTTAGTTGCATTACATACAGACGCCATATTAAATATGGAAATTGTTTATTTATAATTAAAACGGATTGGCAATATGTTTACTAAGTAATGTGTGGTTTTTCAATGGACCAGAGAAGGCATTTGATTATTGGCAATGAAAATATGATACATATTATTTAACTTGAGTTTTGTTTTTATGCAAACATATTTGTTTTTCACTTTTTTCTTAATGTTTTATTTTTTTATATGATTAGGAAGAGGTTACGTTTTTGTAATAGACATCGACCTCTTTAGTCTAGTGGTAAGAGTCTTGACTGCCACCCAGGGATTTCGTGTTCGATTCCCAATGGTGTCCAAAAAAAAAGGTGCCAGTCTCGTAAGAGTTCGTCTGGTGACAATACTCCGACACACATAGCGGTTGAGTTGCCAATATTTTCAATAACGAACTGAGTTCTGTGTCTTCTGAGGTTCGAAACCTGATGGCACGATTATTGGAGCTGAAGGCAATATTGTCTCCTGGCCACGGTCTTCAATATGTTCGAAACACTAATTCAGATATATTGAAAAGATACCATAGTAAAAAAATATGTATTTAGTTATCGAATTGTGTAGGTGATTATTATATTTAAATGAACATCTTAAATAATTAAATAGATCTGTAAATAGTATGTGTAAATTTAGTGTCATGTGATGTAAAGGGATGTATGTTATGTGATGTAAAGGGATAGATGCAAGTTATGTTATGTGATATAAAGTTATGTTATGGTTTGTGATGTAAAGGGATGGATGCAAGTTTTATGTGTGAATAGAGTGTGTTGTAGGCACAGGATGGTGTTAATAAGGCTCATCACCCACTACCCCGTATTTCTAGAGAGGTGTTTGGAATATTTGCGAAGGAATGGAGCAGAAAATGAATGAATTGTTCTGATATTATGCTATGTGAAAATTTGAATGTGTGCCTAAGTGAAAGAAAGAGGAAAGGATGTAGAATTCTATGTGTTTGATTGAGTATCAAGGTGTATAAACGAGCAAGGCATGGGGCGTTAAAAAAGATGAGTTTGAATCAGTCTTAGGTATGTTTAGTGATAGATAAATGATAATGGGAACAGAATATCAAAAGTATGTTTGGAAAACAATCTTATTGTGCCTTATATGTTAATTGACCATAAGAGGAGCCGTATATATAATCTGCAAAGAAAAGGTGAATGCTCGATGATTGACTTTGTGAGTGGATTCTGCACTTGAGTTCTAGAATCGTACTTTACAACACAAGAGTCTTCGAAGGTACTACTATAGGTTTTGATCACTACTTGGTGTCTAGAATTGACAATTTCAAAGGACGGCGATCCAGGAAAAATAAGATTTATTCTGCAGTGGGAATCATAAGTGAGAAAATGCAAAAAGACAGCAATTCAGGGTGACTGAATGAAGAACTAGGTGTTACAAATGATGGGGTGGACATTGAAAGAGATGAAAAACATATTGACATTTATAGTACAGGTAACCCCCGTTGATCGCGGGAGACACGTTCTGGACATGGCCGTGAGAAGCTAAATTCCACAATCAACGGGGGATGTAAAAAAAATCATTTTAAGATTCTAAAAAACGTTTTATTTTTAAAATAAACATTAAATAACATAATGTCATATAAAATATAATTCATTACTTTTTTTTTTTCCGCTTTGCAAAAAATAATCTAGATCTCTACGTTTATTGTGCAAAATTTGTCTATAACCGTCAAATAATCCATTACAACCACGCTTTACAGCACTCACTCGCTCATGATCTTCGTCATTTTCTTCTAACAACTGCATGCACTGATTGTGAAGAGAAAGGGCCTTTTCGATTATTTTAACACTTAATATCTTCGACGATATTTAGAGTATCATTTTCGTAATTCATTTGATCATCAATTTCTCTGAACAACCTTTTCCAAACGCTCTTCATACAATATTGGCTGACTTCATTCCACGCTTCGTCGATGTTTCTGATAGCTACATATTTTGTCTCACTCGCGCTCGTGAATTTACGTATATATGTACATGTGTATTATGTGAGTGAACGAAAAAGAAAGATAGCTCGCTCTTGCAACTATACATTATGACGATTCCTGGAATGTGTCGAAACCGGACAAGTGTTGTTTAAAATACCGCGTTATAACAAATCCGGGGTTGCGATGAACGGGGGTTACCTGTATAGCAAAAGTTGGTAATCAAAAAGGTAATGCATGGTGGGATGGGGAACTATATGAACAACAAGAGTTGGTAATAAAAAAGTTAATGCATGGTGGGATGAGGAATTATATGAACGACAAAAGTTTGTAATAAAAAAAGTAATGCATGGTGGGATGCAGAACTATATGAACAACAAAAGTTTGTAATAAAAAAAGTAATGCATGGTGGGATGAGGAACTATATGAATGACAAAAGTTGGTAATAAAAAAAGTAATGCATGGTGGGATGAGGAACTATATGAACGACAAGAGTTGGTAATAAAAAAGGTAATGCATGGTGGGATGAGGAACTATTATATGAACGACAAGAGTTGGTTATAAAAAAGGTAATGCATGGTGGGATGAGGAACTATATGAACGACAAGAGTTGGTAATAAAAAAGTTAACGCATGGTGGGATGAGGAACTATATGAACGACAAAAATTGAGCTTGAAGATCATTTGTTAAAGCAAAAATAAAGAATGATAAGTTGATGAAAGCAAAAATGAACTATAACTAGAGGAAAACCAAAATAAAAATATGCTCAGAGACAAAAAAGATGGGCAAGTATTGTCATTAGATCAACTAATTTACTAGACTGAGACCCTGTTTTTTTTTTTTTTCGAATAATGTTGAGAATCAAACCCCCGGATGGAAGTTAAGTGTCATGAATACTTGCAACATTTTACGCTTCTAATTGTATTCTATAGATTTAATGCATCGTAATTTATTTTTATCAAACACTGTTTATTTAATAAACAGTGTTTGATAAAAATAAATTACAATGTCTTTAAACCTCCACAACGTTGATGCCTTATCTATAAACAATATTTAATGCATCATTTCATAGTTTATACATTTATCATTTACATTTATACGTGAAGTGTTCTTTATTTACTATTAGGGTTCTGCTTATTTTCCTCTATATTTTTATTTATTATATATTTACTCTAACCCTAGATGCTACCAATGTATGTATATCAATCTTTCAAAATAAAATTGTTCCTAACTCAATTCACTTCCCTTTCAAGCGGCACCCGGTCGCTTGACGGAATTGGTCGGTCGACCTTGTCCAGCCCAGAGCTGGAGTTTCGGATTACAACAACTGATTCTGCTTCATTTTAACCATTACTTTTATGGTTATTAGTCCTTGACCTAGGTCACCGTGCCTAAATGTCAACAGAATATATATGGTTTACGATTCACTCAAATGTATACATAAAGCAACACCTTGGAGGGTTTTCTATTTTATACGATTATTTCTATTGGCCAGCTCAGATCGGTAGAAATATAGCAAGATTCTAGAAGATCTCCGGGTCGATGGATAGGAATTGTCGGTAGTCAGTGCTTGGAAAGGTAAAACATACAATGAAACACATATTTGCTGATAATTAGTTATTTATTTGATCTTGACTAGCTGATAGCTTTCAGATCACTTAAATTGAGCAGACCAATATTCTGCTACCCCGCTATCCTTTCAGAAGGAGAGGCAGACGAAGTAATTTATTAGAGGGGATAGTCCACAATAGTTTGTGGCGGATCTGTGTCAACTGGATCCACCCACAGGGTGCTTAATAAAATATCAATTTACTTAGATATCACCAAGACGGGACAAGCAAAACAAATAATCAAAGTCACCTTACTTCAATATCAATTGACACACTGTCTTCTCAACGTTCAGCACTAGGCGTATGACACAGGTAGACTCCTATAGGCCTCTCAGGCCTTATGCTGCAATCACAGGATCCTCGAAGTGAAGAACTAGCCGTCGTGTAAGTAGGGGCTGTGCACAAGCACCGTCCTCAAGGCGAGAACCGCCGGGATAACTCGAGTGGAGAGTGGAGGTAGTCTCTCCTGGACCGGGGCGGGAGACTTCTGGACTCACCGCGCACTCCAAGCTTTGTCAGAACAACGTGACTCAGCGAAACGGAAAGTCGGACGTCAATGTCAATATCGTCCTTTAGATGGAGTATTGATAGTTGAATCAGTAACTCTCATTGAGATGAAGTGAACACTTTAGTTTAAAGAAATACTTTAAAGTATTTGGAAATAATTTTAACAATCAGTGCTAAGTACAATAGCTTTTGACTGGTAGAACACTGCGGCAGGAATGCCGGGGGAGCACGCTCTGCCGTAATTTATATGGTGAGACTCTGACGTCAGAGGCGCCTGAATTCTCTGATTATGTTTCAACGGATCCCGTTAAAAACCGGAGTAAATCGGTTTCTTTGCATGATTTAACGACTAACGGTCTTCATACAAGGCAACCCTTGTTTCAAGCACTGCATAGTTATTTGCCACATACCGTTCCCAGCGATAAAAGAAAGACGATACCGAAATAAAAACTCAACCGTCCTTTGGGTAGATTAAAGCTGGATTGGTTATGGGCCCATTAACTTTGATGGTTAAGAATGTCATACCATTATTTCATAATGAAATCCGTTGACAACTCACGCTTTGATTTGCGTTCGTGAGTCAGAAAAGAAACGGTTGGACGATAAATATCAAGTGGGTATAATTACCACATGGAATTCTTAGGGGAATTGTTCTGCCAAAATAACATATCCTAACACTCCATTCTATGTTACGGAACAAAAAAAAAAATTAAAAAAAAAATTT
Source organism: Odontocerum albicorne (assembly GCA_949825065.1). Classification (NCBI taxonomy): domain Eukaryota; kingdom Metazoa; phylum Arthropoda; class Insecta; order Trichoptera; family Odontoceridae; genus Odontocerum; species Odontocerum albicorne. The sequence goes on along the minus strand of OX463844.1, from coordinate 2,205,482 downwards.
CTTTCAAGTACCGAATACGGCCCTGTGTCAATTGGTCATACACCCATCTGCCGAAACAAAGATTAGACACTATGCTAAGGAACATGACGTTACTGGGTCATGCTGGATACGTTTGCGGACGATTTGATTTCCCCCAGCATTTGCTAACCGGGAGTAGAAAACCGCAAAGACTACTCCCAGGGGTTCCCTATCTAAGAACACCTGCAAATAGTAAAACATTTTATAGACGAAAGACAATACAGAGGAATATTATTCATTATCGCCTTCCCCTCGACATGGTTACACATAATAATTATTTTATTTTACAACAAACATTTAAAATTACAAAGACAATATGGTTACAAGAGTAATGTTCATAACATATCAAGATACTTATTACTAATATGTTAGTTCACTACGGCTTCCCCCAGAGCCGGCTCGGACTGTCTGCACTTAGGGGCACTGTGTTAGGTATTTAACATAATACTTTACTTAAGGAAGTAAGGTGAGTCTCCACCTGCCTGCCTGGTGATTTTTTGATATTGAAAGATACAATTTCTTGGCAATATTGAGGATATAAGATACATAGACAAAAGAAATAATATATTTTTTTTTTTTTTTTTTTTTTTTACTCACAAAATCCTGGGACACCACATATGGTGCGTGACCTCCAACTATAGGTCTCAACCAGACTTAAGACTGAGAACGGAAATAGTTACACTAGGTAATATTTTACAGCAAATATGTGTTTACAATAATATTTCCTCCAGGATCGTCATCCCTTTGGTGAACATTCGCGTGCTAGCCAATATTATCGGTGTGACGCCCATACACACCCCGGACGGAGCCAAGATTCACATGATGTTTACACATAATACTGTGGACATCCGGGTACCGACGGTGCCATGAGCGTCCACCTACGTCGTCGGTGCGACGGCCGCAGACCCAACGGACGGAGCCAAGATTCACATGATGTCCACACACAATACTATGGACATCCGGGTACCGATGGGGCCACGAGCATCTGCCCACCTGGACTCTGGTGCACATGCCAATCTGGGTTCATGACGCCCATTGTTGGAGTCCAACTCAACAACCTCGAGATGTATATAGGCCATCTGATAACCTCTCACTGGATGAATAAAGGCCATCCGTAAGCCATTCGCTGATGGGTTGGAGCATTCTCCACAACCCTTACTATTCAAGTTGACAGTGCAGTGAGTACGTACACATGCCAGATATCAGACGACTCCAAGCCGTCTCGTGCCAACCAATATCATCAGTGTGACGCCCATACACACCCCGGACGGAGCCAAGATTCACATGATGTTTACACATAATACTGTGGACATCCGGGTACCGATGGTGCCATGAGCGTCCACCTATGTCTTCGGTGCGACGGCCGCAGACCCAACGGACGGAGCCAAGATTCACATGATGTCCACACACAATACTATGGACATCCGGGTACCGGTGGTGCCACGAGCGTCTGCTCACCTAGACCTGGGTGCACATACACAAACTCAACCGGTGCCAACCAATATCATCAGTGTGACGCCCATACACACCCCGGACGGAGCCAAGATTCACATGATGTTTACACATAATACTGTGGACATCCGGGTACCGATGGTGCCATGAGCGTCCACCTATGTCTTCGGTGCGACGGCCGCAGACCCAACGGACGGAGCCAAGATTCACATGATGTCCACACACAATACTATGGACATCCGGGTACCGGTGGTGCCACGAGCGCCTGCCCACCTAGACTCTGGTGCACATGCTAATCTGGGTTCATGACGCCCATGGTTGGAGTCACACTCAACAACCCCTACTGGATGTATATAGGCCATCCGTAAGCCACTGGGTTCATGACGCCCATGGTTGGAGTCACACTCAACAACCCCTACTGGATGTATATAGGCCATCCGTAAGCCTCTACTGCATAACTGCAGGGTCCCAATCCTCTAGGTTGCTCATAAACCTCTACTGCATTACTGCAGGGTCCCAAATCCTCTAGGTTGTCCATAAACCTCTACTGCATTACTGCAGGGTCCCAAATCCAAAACCCTAGTTGTTTTATTAGGCCATTCATGAGCCTTTCGCTGAATGGTTGAAGTCTTCTCCACAACTCTTACTATTCAAGATGACGGTGCAGTGAGCCTGTACATATGTCAGACATCAGACGACGCGAAGCCGTCTGGTGCCAACACAAATCATCAGACCTGGGTGCACATACACACACTCAACCGGCAATAGCCGTACAATTCAAGTATGCTCCATCGAAAGCCTCCCCGTGGTACACAGCAAATCCTACATTCAGCCATCCCCATCAGCACTATCCAAATCCCATCAGCTTTCCCTTTCATAGCGCTGACTGACGTTCATCCACATATGACATGTATCCAGAGAATACCCTCGACGGAGGACAGAAACAGATAACAGTAAAGAGGGACACATAGCTACCTAAAAATGAAATTAAAGTCCTAGTCCGATCAGAGGACCTACTACACGAGCCAAGACCGTCAGCAAACTCACCAAGAGCTGTCAGGCCAAGATCTGTATGCGCCACCATATTTTTTTTTTTTTTATTTGGGAAAATGTGGAAACCCATCATGACAGACTGAACTATCATTAATTTGCCCCAACGGCTAGCTCCTTTCGTCAATTATCAATATGGCGTAACAAATCCACCTTGACTGTGTCTTTGACGAGAATTCTAACTATCTACCGAAGGCCAGATAGTTAGTAAATAATGCAATGAAATTTACTTAAAGACCAATTTTCCTGACAACCCAAGGTGCCAAATTTATGGTGCTGAAATACATCCACTGGCAATTTAAGAAAAAAAGAAAACCACATGTCCAACTAGGTGGTTTATAACCTAGGTGTAAACTACACCAAGCAGCGCTTAGCTTCCAGCCTGCCACAACCTATCTGTATCTTTAACCTAAAGGTTGTTCCTTTTGCCTGAAGCCATTAGTTATCGCAAGAAGTGCGAACAAAACGTTCTTCCGGCACGGCCCCTCTATTCGGAGAACGATCCATGAGGTGCAGGGTAGAGATTATGCCGAAGAGAAGAAAGGTGAACTCATCTTGCTACTCTCACAGTATCATTGAGGCATGAACAGATCCTTTCCTAAGTGTTCGCATCACTCCCATTGGTTTACTCTAAACCACTTGTGACTAACACGTAATTAATGAGGAATTAAACCTCTCTTATACTAGTCTTCTGCGGATGGTAATTAATGTTGCTAACCTTTATCCGTGATATCATATGATTCTAGGAATCCACTAATTTTCAGCAGAGGGGACTAGCCTCATCACCCTCAGCTGTACTTATATGATGCGGATCACGGCGGGGATATTTATTCCTCATATATCCTTAACTAATAGTTTTCGATGACGCCATCTCAAAGAGGAAGTTTAAACAACTTGCCAACTTTATACTACGGCCCGCACCGTGAAAACATGCTCCACTCCCGATGAAGGAGGTTAAACGAACATATGCTTCAATACCGCATGGTATACTAGCTCGCTTGTATACAGACATGTGTCCTAAGGTTTTTGATTTCTTGCCTAAGCACATTAAGGTTGTCACAACGCGTTATATATGTAGACGTTCTAAAAATCAGGGTGTATAATACCCTTACGAGAGGAAAAAAAATCAAAGTTTTTTCGCCCTTTGGTGACATACCCGTAATAATTAATCAGCGATCTAGGTTCCTATTGCATCTGCGGTATCATGAAGCTTATGGCTGGCGAGCTTAGCGCGAAGCTAGGCGTTGTTTCGAAAACTAAACTGAAGTAACTATAATACGAGTAAAATTCTAAATTATTTACCATGCCGCTGGTTATGAAACTTCTACAGTATTATTCTCCACTAGGATCCCTCCTGAGTTCGTCGCGGTACGTAAGATGTCCTAGACACTTGTATGCATCATCGCAAAATTCGGATTTGTATAACCCTGTAGTACGGCTTCCTAATACACGCGCAGGCATAAACAATTATAGCCATACGTCTAGAAGGTAACCTCAAAAAGGAACACAATACCAAATACAATACATAGGCATAATACAATGCAATACCAACAGAAATGAAATAATGAATACAATTGGTGCAACAAAAAAAATACAATTCAGGATAATAAGACATATACATGGCAGATAACAAGATACGGGAAAAAAACGCAAGAATTATACCCCTCAAGCTTTTACTTGAGATCAATAAATACAATAATTAATTATCTCCAAGACTCCCAGTCCTGTTTGCATATCATCAAGCCATCAAGGTACAGAACCTTGGTCACCTTGATCAAGAACAACTAGTTCATTCTACAATGCGCTATTGGCAAGGATAATCCTTTGTTCAATGAGTCATCCATAAATTACTATAAACCTCATAATTCCCAAAGAATGCCTGAACTACTCATCAAATTTATTTATTTTTGTTGAACTCCAAAATTCTATCGGAAGGCGCGACATGTCCACTTCTACACCCAACTGTGAGCTCGGCCCTGTTTCATATTTCGGTTAATTATTTACGACCTTCTGTCGCCTTCAAGACTACGACAGTTGTGCGGGCAGATACGTGCGAAGTGACCCGGGCGCCCACAGCGAAAACACAAATTATTCTTCTCATTCCTCCTTCTCAAGGAATGCCTTTCCACAACTACTGGCCCTCTGTGTGTTAACGATTCGGATTTATTAGTCCGGTGATTACCAGGCGACCCTCTATTTACTTCCTGATTACGCATTCCATATGGACAGCTTCTGGCAAAATAATTCGGCCGACCACAGAAAAAACACAGATTAGACGCCGATCTTTTGCTAATGCTTTTACGTGCAATGGACTTTCGCTTTGAATGAAATGACCGAGTCAGCACCTTGCTGCTCCTATTTATCTGCTCAAACGAGGAACATAATCTCATCAGCTCTTCAACTGATGCGAGCTGAGCACTGACAAGGACTGAACTAAATCCAGTGTGAAGTCCTCGTTTAAATATTTGTAAAGGTTCGACCTCTGTCAGGACAGAGTCCAGTGATTTATTTAATTCCAATATCCTAAAGATATAATCTGATGAAGATTCCTCTGGCCCTTGGCTGGACACCAAAATCTCCAATTTCCGATCTACCATGAAGCTTCCGGACTCGAACCTTTCCAAAAAATAAGCTTTCAACGTGACCCATTCCATATGGTCCCTATACGTAACTCTAAAAAAGGTCAGTGCTCTATCACGCAAGAACTCTGGGAGAACAGGAGAAAGTGAATCGACATCGAACCTACGTGCGCGCGCTATTTCTTCTAGTCTTGCCAAAAACTCTCGAATACTACCGGAACCATTATACGGATCAACTGGCCACGACGAAAAGTTAATATTTAAAGGTGGTAATCGGTCACTCGGAGTGATTTCCCTTTCCTTGGTTGCCCTCAATATACTTTGCATGTCACTCATCGTGAATAACTCCCTATCCACCAACAACAGGAGGAATAGTCTTATTTAAAAATTGAGAGTCCCAAAGACTCTAGGCCACGCTGTTAATTCCTTGTTTCCTTATTTACAACAACAATTCTTGTACGCTAATTATCGTTTGAAAAAACGTAACTAAAGAAACAAAATCCTATTTTGGTCCTTGAAGAATTCCTAAACCGGCTCTATTTACATAAACGAACTCCTTTTTATTGTAATACTACACTTTCCAATTTTCGCAACTAATTGATCTATTATATAGGCGAAAATAACTCTCTAAACCAGTGACACGATAACACACCACCGATTTTTTTTTTTTATTTATTTTTTATTTCTAGTCCTGCTACTCACTGAAACTAAAGCGATCTATTCCCTTTACCCAATCAAATACCACACGATAATCACTTGAACAAAATAAGACGTTTACTAATTATTTTTTCCTTTATTGTTGAGTTCAAGTTCAGTGAGATAGACTGTAAACTGAATTTATTCCCGTTTTACTTTTTCCGTCGCACATATTTTTACTGCCAAACCAGTGCCGTCTCGTATTATCAAATTAAATTCCCGCCAATTTGCTTCAATTCTTTACCGAGTTATACATAATATACAATACAACAAAACAACAATACACAAAATATTCAAATAACATATGTAAATAAAAAAAAATCAATTATACCCTCCAAGCTCTGACTCCTTCAAATGGCCCCACGTTGTGTGCGTCAGTATTAGGGTTCTGCTTATTTTCCTCTATATTTTTATTTATTATATATTTACTCTAACCCTAGATGCTACCAATGTATGTATATCAATCTTTCAAAATAAAATTGTTCCTAACTCAATTCACTTCCCTTTCAAGCGGCACCCGGTCGCTTGACGGAATTGGTCGGTCGACCTTGTCCAGCCCAGAGCTGGAGTTTCGGATTACAACAACTGATTCTGCTTCATTTTAACCATTACTTTTATGGTTATTAGTCCTTGACCTAGGTCACCGTGCCTAAATGTCAACAGAATATATATGGTTTACGATTCACTCAAATGTATACATAAAGCAACACCTTGGAGGGTTTTCTATTTTATACGATTATTTCTATTGGCCAGCTCAGATCGGTAGAAATATAGCAAGATTCTAGAAGATCTCCGGGTCGATGGATAGGAATTGTCGGTAGTCAGTGCTTGGAAAGGTAAAACATACAATGAAACACATATTTGCTGATAATTAGTTATTTATTTGATCTTGACTAGCTGATAGCTTTCAGATCACTTAAATTGAGCAGACCAATATTCTGCTACCCCGCTATCCTTTCAGAAGGAGAGGCAGACGAAGTAATTTATTAGAGGGGATAGTCCACAATAGTTTGTGGCGGATCTGTGTCAACTGGATCCACCCACAGGGTGCTTAATAAAATATCAATTTACTTAGATATCACCAAGACGGGACAAGCAAAACAAATAATCAAAGTCACCTTACTTCAATATCAATTGACACACTGTCTTCTCAACGTTCAGCACTAGGCGTATGACACAGGTAGACTCCTATAGGCCTCTCAGGCCTTATGCTGCAATCACAGGATCCTCGAAGTGAAGAACTAGCCGTCGTGTAAGTAGGGGCTGTGCACAAGCACCGTCCTCAAGGCGAGAACCGCCGGGATAACTCGAGTGGAGAGTGGAGGTAGTCTCTCCTGGACCGGGGCGGGAGACTTCTGGACTCACCGCGCACTCCAAGCTTTGTCAGAACAACGTGACTCAGCGAAACGGAAAGTCGGACGTCAATGTCAATATCGTCCTTTAGATGGAGTATTGATAGTTGAATCAGTAACTCTCATTGAGATGAAGTGAACACTTTAGTTTAAAGAAATACTTTAAAGTATTTGGAAATAATTTTAACAATCAGTGCTAAGTACAATAGCTTTTGACTGGTAGAACACTGCGGCAGGAATGCCGGGGGAGCACGCTCTGCCGTAATTTATATGGTGAGACTCTGACGTCAGAGGCGCCTGAATTCTCTGATTATGTTTCAACGGATCCCGTTAAAAACCGGAGTAAATCGGTTTCTTTGCATGATTTAACGACTAACGGTCTTCATACAAGGCAACCCTTGTTTCAAGCACTGCATAGTTATTTGCCACATACCGTTCCCAGCGATAAAAGAAAGACGATACCGAAATAAAAACTCAACCGTCCTTTGGGTAGATTAAAGCTGGATTGGTTATGGGCCCATTAACTTTGATGGTTAAGAATGTCATACCATTATTTCATAATGAAATCCGTTGACAACTCACGCTTTGATTTGCGTTCGTGAGTCAGAAAAGAAACGGTTGGACGATAAATATCAAGTGGGTATAATTACCACATGGAATTCTTAGGGGAATTGTTCTGCCAAAATAACATATCCTAACATTACCTAAATTTACCAAATAGGAACTCAACCTAGATAGAAACTGTACATTGAAAATTTTATATTTTGTTATAGGATTTTCTATATTCTCACTGAAATTTAGAGATCACAAATAGTGACGCTCGGTTTGTTTTCTGAAATGAAAAGTGAAATGAGGCCAATTGCGATTTGTTATCATCAAGGTGTCGTGTTGTGCTCACGGAAACATATTTTACTGCTTAAAAAATCCTATTTTAAAACTTAATAATAGAGAGAAAAAAAATGTCAAGAGCATTAACCAAAATAATAATATTATTATACTAGAGAAAATATAAGATGGTCCCTGTGACATTTGAAATGTCATGTCTCAAAGGGATGGGTTAAAACAATTTTTTTTTACAAATCGAAGGGTTTTTTTATAAATCAAAAAATAGTTTTTCTCAAAACTGACGTTTTAATTCCTAATTTTCATTATACTGACTTTCTAATGTATTGTATGATTTGTATCTATCTTTAAATAGGCCACTATGAATTAATACTAATTACGAACATTTAAGTTTAGGTATAAAAAAATCTAAAATCCAATTATCGAATACCCCATCCCTAGTCAATGCAGCAGACTAACGTAGTGACTTTTGACAAACTTCACCAAATATTATTTGATTTTAACAAACTGCCACATTTTTGCTAATTTGTAACGAGTTGTATTAATTTGTCATTATTGTTAGTTTTATGTAATGTATTTACCTAAATAACTTGCTATTTATTAGAATCGAGGCTTATATTAAAGTTGATAAAATAATTTAAATTTCTAAACGTCGTTACAAGGTTGTATTGGGGCAAATTTGTGAACTGTCACAGGGACCATGCTACATTTTCTCTAGTATAGTAACATCTATACCAAGTTTAATTGTCATGTGTTCGTAAAGAAAAAGAAAAGAATTGGGAAATAAACTATTTTAAGAATAACTTAGTAACAAAATACCACTTAAACAGCATTTCTAAGTTTGTTTGTGAGAACTTGATGTGTGTCAGACCGTCCAGCGCAAAATGCGTTTTTGACATCAGCATTTGAAAATGTGTCCTTTCAATTGACAATATTTGTGTGTGAAAAGTTGGTAACAGTGATGATACGCCTCCAAGTGAAGTAAACAGAAGTATATGTTACAACATTGATATCATCATTTGAAAGATAAATGTATCCTAGTGTGTTTTGGGAGATGTTGATACATTATCTTATATTTTTGTACTATGATTTGTAAAACATACTTAAGTGTCAATAAATAGATGAATAATATATTAATTTGTTTTCAGTATCAGTTTATCAATTAATTATTTGATTCAAAATGCATTGGACAACTCATTTGGAAGGTGGCCCACGTAAGGTGAACCATGCAGCGGCTTGTATAAAAGACAAAATATACTCCTTCGGAGGTTACTGCTCTACAGAAGAGTTTGAAGATTGGGTAGCGATGCCTGTTTATGTCCTCGACACAAATGATAACCGATGGTCTGTATTGAAGTACACACGTGATCCGGACTTACCTTACCAACGCTATGGACACACTGTCGTTGCTTATGATGAAAAGGTAATATATATAATTTAATAATTATGAGTTTTGTTTTATTTGAGGTAATTTTTTATTTAGTCATGCAACTTTTTACACTTCTAATTGTATTCAATAGGTTTAATACTTAGTTTATTGGGGACACGACAAATGAGAGGCAACAAACCCAGATCCATTAAAATGGTGCGTCCAAATTAAATAACTAGTTGTTTTTTTCGCAAATTAATTATATTTCTTGTCATGTGTAAAATAAATGCATCATTTCATTTTATAGATTTATTATTTACATTTATACGTAAAGTTTTTTTGATTCACCTAAATTTACAAAATAGGAACTCAACCTAGGTAGAAATTGAAATGAAATTGGAAATTTTTATATATTGTTTGGGATTTTCTATATTCTTACTGAAATTTAGAGGTCACAAATAGTGAAGCTCTGTTTGTCTTCTGAAATGAAAAGTGAGATGAGGCCAATTGTGATTTGTTATCATGAAGGTGTCGTGTTGTGCTCATGAAAACATATTTTACTGCTCAATAAATCCTATTTTAAAATTTAATACTCGAGAGAAATAAAAAAAATATCAAGAGCATTAACCAAAGTAATAATATTATTAGTAACATCTATACCAAGTTCAATTGTCATGTGTTCATAAAGAAAAAGAAAAGAATTAGGAAATAAACTATTTTAAGATTAACTTACTAACAAAATACCATTAAAACAGCATTTCTAAGTTTGTTTGTGAGAATTTGATGATTTTTTAACTGATTCAGTGCTACAGCACTCAGTACACTATTTAGCAATATCTTCCAAGACTTCGCAACTCGGTTAAAGAAACAATGTGTTCATAGTTTATTTAGTTATGGAAAGTTTTTTTAGTTAAAAGAAAATTGATATAGTTCTGAACAATCATAATGTCTACTCAAGATTTTATGACACTCAATCTAGTCTCCACAAATCCGTCTTTGTTACAGACTTGGCAACTTCAACAAACGCAGTCTATCTTCTTGAGTCAAACATATTGGAATTTTTGTTGCTCCTTTTTGAACTCTTTCAAAAAGTTTCATTATTTCATTCCAATCCTAGAAAGTGCTCGCATACATTTACTCGGTTACTCATAGGTATCAATTGAGCGAACACAGAACCAGCATGTTCACTCAGTATTATCTCCACACCTTTCGAATTTTTTTAATGTGGTTCTGTACACTTGACCATAGATTTTTTAATTCATAGATTTTAATTCATAGACCATAGATTTTTTAATTCATAATGTTGAATTTGCTTCAATTTCATCTATTACAATGTCATCATATACTATTAGTCTTCCAACTCTAGGGCTATTTTTTAGATCAAAATTTTCTGATCGTAACTTTTTGAACTGTTTGATATTTCCGAAGATCCAAAACATCACAAAATAATTTTGCCACTCACAGTTGCAGTCTCTTTCTGCAAAAAATTATGAAGCATGCAATTTTCAATAAAATCTTCATTTGAGACAAACTATTCCATTGAAAATAAGTTTAAAAAGTTTACATTTTAATATTGAAATATGCTTTTGACAATTTAACACAATCACCAGGTAAAACACAACTAACTGTTGAGAATGTTAAGTTGACAATTTAACACAATCACCAGGTAAAAAATAACTAATTATTGAAAATGGTCACCATAAAAACATTGTTTTGGTACCCATATGTTTTGAAATATTAGGATAAATGTTTCTGAAATATTAGGATAAATATTTTTTTTCTTCTTTAAGCTGATGCGTTCAATAAGATGAGCACTCTGAGATGGTTTGGGCATGTGGAAAGAATTAATAAAGAAATACTTTAAAATAAATGTGAGTTGTAGGCGTGGTAGAGGAAGATCAAAGAAAGTATGGTTAGATCAAGTGAATGATATTTTGATGGAAAAATATGTAAGTAAGAAAAATCACCAGAACTGTATGAGAAAGTTTATGGATTTGGAAATAGTGAAATATATATGTCAAGATAGGAAAGTCTGGTGCTCTGTCCTCTGCCTACCCCAGCAGGGAATGGCGTGATAGTATGTATGAATCTGTAAGAATTTGTTAAATATCAAAATACATTTTTTTAAATATCATGGCTAATTTAACACGTGTTTGACAATGGTCATCATATAAACGACCCCCTAATATTTATATGTAAATTTTAACTAATCTCTTTTTTTCTCTTTCTCAAAGATCTATTTGTGGGGAGGTCGAAACAATGTAGTTGCTTTTAAATACCTCTGCATCTTTAATCCGACTACCCTCAAATGGACAACACCAGAAACAACAGGCTGTAATATACACCCTAAAGATGGTCACTCGGCATGCGTTGTAAATGGTGTAATGTATATATTCGCTGGGTTTGAAAATGTATCCGTAGAATACTCTCAAGAAGTCCATGCTCTCGACTTAAAGACATTGAAATGGAGTCTCATTAAAACAACTGGAATACCTCCCTCTCCACGGGACTTCCATTCTGCGACGGCCGTGGGTACCAGGATGTATGTTTACGGAGGTCGCAGTCCAGATGGTACTGACGATGATGAACTCTACTGTCCTAAAATGTTTTATTTGGATACAATTACAAATGAGTGGCACTGTCCTGATGCTACCGGTGATATTCCGAAAGGTAGACGCAGCCATTCGGCATGTAAGTATATTTTTTTTATTAAATCACTAAAATACTATAATCATCGCTTTATACATTAAGACAGGCCTGTGCAAATATTTAAACTGAAGGGCCGCATTGAGAGTTTAAATGTAACAATGGGTCGATAAATAAATTTTTTTTTTTTTGTATTAGAATATATTGTAGAATATTTGGATAGAAGTTATGTGCAACTCTGCTTATAAAACTCTAGGATTTGTAATGAGAATCTCTAAGTCGTTCGAAAACCAATTGGTGCTCAAAACGTTGTTTAATTCATTGATCCTTAGCAAGAAGTATGCAAAAGTGAGATGCGAATATAGTGTCGCGCTTCCCGCATACTCTTCACCTATCGTCAAGACCCAAGATCGAGGCACTCACAGCGTTTAAATGCAAATTTGTTTCCGACATTCACAAAACACTTACGATGTAGTCGATAAATTCTGATTATTATTAATATTATTTTTTAAATCAATGCGTTAATATATTATGGAGGAATACCTAAAATCTGAATCGTGTATTTATTATATTTATAGAGATATTGATGGTTATTAGAAGCAACGTGTAGAAGATACCCAACACAGGGAAGGAAAGGTTAAATAAAACATATTTCGTAACAATATTTAAGCACCAACTTTGATACATGGGAGTGAAACATGGACGTGAAACAAAACTAAGAAGAGCCTAATAAACGCTGTAGAAATGCATGCACTGAAAAGAATACATAATACGAGTATGTGACAGAATCTTGAATGAAGTGATTGGGTTGAATGTAAACTTAAGGCTGATGTATTAAGTAAAGATGAAGAAGAGCATTCTGTGATGGTTTGGGCATGTAGAACGAGTGAATGAAGAAATACTTAGAAAACAAATGTACAGTGCAAATATAAGTAGAAGACTAGTAGAGGAAGACCAAGGAAAGTATGGTTTGATCATGTAAAGAGGCAGATAAATCCTAGAAGTGTATGAATGTAGAAGAGATGAACGATGTGTCTCGTGAAAAGAAAGTATCGTAATCTTTCCTCTCTGCCTACCCCAACAGGGAAAAGGTGTGATAGTATGTATGTATGTTATAGTTCCAAAAATAAAGACAATTAAATTATTTTTTTTATACTTGCAGGGTTATATAATGGGGAAATTTATATTTTTGGTGGCTATTGTAGCAAGGGAGATGAACACTTTAATGATTTATACAAATTTTCTCCCACCACTTGCATATGGACTCTTATAAACGTGCCCGGAGATGTGCCCTGCAAAAGGCGACGGCAGTCTTGTATTTTATGCAACGAAAAGCTTTATCTCTTCGGAGGAACTACGTAAGTTATTTCATTGTTATTTATAATATTCATTTCATTTCGTTACAGATTAATTTCAAATAAATTATAATCAATAAATAAAAATTTACATTTTGTGGATTTAGATAGACTTTTTATTACACCATAATGACATACAGCATAGAGTCCAGAGCCCACACTGTCAGAACCAAAAATCTCCTTCCAACCAGCGAAATGAAGGTACTCAGGAGTATCGCTGGCAAAACCCTTCGTGATAGAGTACGAACCACAGAAATCCGAAGGACGTGCGAAGTTGAAGATATTGTCAGATGGGGACGACAGAGAAGGTCCTGGAACGAACACGTATCCAGAATGGCGGAACCATGAGCCGTAAAAATGACCAGGGACAGTATCCCCCAAGCAAGCAGACCTCCAGGACGACCTCCCAAAAGATGGAAAGACAGCTGGCAGTCGACGTCACAAGAGGCAAACAATGATGCAGCACCATAACACGCCAACAGGCTTAAAATAAGATGAAGAAGAAGACTTTATTAGGCAAGGCCAGTGACGAAGTGGTGTCATTTTAAATCATAGATTTAAAATATTTGCCCTAAATACTGAAACATTCACACTGCTTTCACACCCTTACATGTTTTAAATCCTAAGCTATCACATGCATAATTCCAACCACATCATAGTCGCAAGAACCACATCAAAATCATTTTCTACAACTCTTTATCGTACACTACATTTACACCCTACATTGGTACATTGTCTTTCTACAGCATTTATTCGATTCCTCTCTTTCTTTTTCCACAACCACGTTTCACTTCCATACATTACAGTTGGCACCAAAATAATATTTTGGACTATCACCTTAGCAGATTCTGATACTGTCTGGTTCGAGGACATATATTTTAGTGCCCCATTGACTTTGTTTCCTATCGCTACTAATTAATATTGTCTGTGCTAAAAACCACTGTTATAGATAAGTAGCACACGTCTATCACATGCGAGTGTTGTTCTCTGGACAAATTCTTCTGCCAGACTGGTATCATTTTTTAATTGTTTCATTTAGGTTCCATCGGGAACCCGAAAGGTCCCGGGTGAAAGCCTCTTACCAGCTATGCCATGGAGGTCGTTACTTATTCAATTCACATGAGCATGCCTCTCATTTATTAATTATTGATGTTACTTTTTTCAGACCTCACCCAATTCCTTCGGAGGAATTGATTGACAAAAGTGATCTGCACGTATTGGATTATAAACCGTCTTTAAGAACTTTGTGTATTATCACCGTATTAAAACACAAACTTAATCTGGAAGGCCTTCCTAATGAAATCATGTGAGTATATTATTGTGTTTTTACACAAAATTTACTTTATTATTTATATTTTCTAAATGTTAGGTCAGCGTACATTTAGAGCACTGCCCACTATTTTTTTCGAAAGATCTGCTTTTCAAATGTAAACACAACAGTGATCTACTTTAAAGAAATTACATTTCTTATAAAATAGTCACTTGGAATTGTTATAGAATATTTTCATTGAAAACATCATACGGACCTAATCGATGAACTCTTGATATATGCTTATGTGCATCAACCAAGTATGTAACAAACAATTCCCAGCTAACATACATATTATGAATGCTTGGATCCTTGATCTGATCGTAAACAGATTGGATCATCATCACAACATGATGATGAATTATAGAATTTGATAAGTAAATTGTATGAGAGTTGCAAAGAGAAAAATCTGAAAATGGATGTTGCAAAATCTTAAGTAAAGTCGAACAATGAAGTTTGGAGCAAGTTGAGAAATTCTACTATTTGGGTATATATTTCCTTAAATTATGGAAGAGGGATATCGAATGGCATGTAGCATTAAGAAACAAAGTCAATGGGGCACTTATTTTAGTACCAACATTGGTATATGGATGTGGAAAAGACTGAAAGGAGAAGAATAAATGCTGTAGAAATGTATGCAGTGTGAATAATACATGGAGCGATTGTGTATGACAAAATATGGAATGAAGTTGAATAAAGAACACTCCAAGATGGTTTGGGCATGTAGAACAAATTATTGAAGAAAGACCAACAAAACAAATATACAGTGCTAATGTGAGCGGAAGGTGTTGTACAGGAAGATCAAAGAAAGTATGATTGGATCAATTGAAAGAAGGAAATGTACTCGTAGTATATCAGAAATCATAGGAGTTGTATGAGAAGGCGTGTGGATGTAGAAGAGGCAAATTATATGTGTCGAGATAGGAAATTCTGATGATCTGTACTTTCTTTCTACCCCGACAGGTAAACGGTGTTATTTCTTAATTCCTTACATACTAAATATCCCATTAAAAATGGACCTATACCAATGATGGCATTAATTATTTAGATCATACATTATTTTCTGCCTGGTTTTGAGCCAAAACATCCCAAAATTCAATTGTTTGAAAATACTTAGAGAATGGACATGTAAAAAACTTCATATTTATAAAAATCTTTATTTTTTTTCTAATTGGTTTTATTTTTAATGAAATAACATTAATGCAGAATATGAAATTGGCTCTTTCAAGTTGTAAAAAAAATTTGTTCATTGCCTGTGTTCATTGGTGATGTTGGTCTTTACAGATTTGAGTCAGGAGTCACACGACTTAAGTCTGAAGTGAATGGCTTTTTTTTAGATTTGCAAAGTTATAATAGAAAAATGTCATATTACTTGGCAAATGTTATGTGTTGAATTGTACAAATATCAATATTTGATGGAAAATACTTTAAAGGGCACCAATATCCTATATTAAATTTAGTTATTAAATATTTATAAATTATTTTTTTACATTTTCAGGTGGGATATTAAAGCCATGACTACACCCAATGATATCAGCAGACCCTTACCGCATTCTGGCTAAAGAAGAAAATACTTTTAAATCTCTGGTCCTGTGTGAGAATTTTTGGTTTTGGCCCTTTTTGGCAGTTTTTTTTTTATAAGAAACGCAATCTACTAGCTTGCTTAACATTATAAAACAACCTTCACTGCAGGATTTGTAATATTGTATTTCATAAAGCATTCTTTGGACACATTCTGATGAGGTTACAACTATTGCGATAATTTCTTTCAACTTATCAGATCATTTCAACTTATCAAAAATCAAAACACTGTTTTGAAAATATATGCTTTAATTCGTGTAAAAATCGCTCTTGAAACTTTAAACGCGTTTCCTGAAAAATCACTTTTTTTAAATATTCCCATAATAACTCCAAAAATAATTAACCGATTTTAATTAATAATTACTTATTCTCTATCTTATACCTCTCTCTATAGCCGGTACCAGAATTATTTTAATAGATTAATTTTTAAATTTTTTTCACTCCTCGAAATACAAAAAAAATCGATTTTTAATTTCAATAAACCGCCATTTTTTTTCTAATTATTATTTTTTAATTATTCTGGTACCGGCTATAGCCACATGCTTTCTGAGTAAAATAATTTATTTATTTTTTTCTGACGAGTACAACAGCCACAATCATGGGCATAATGGCCCCCCTCCATGTACGGGCGGCCTTACTTCCAACTTAATAACAACAAAAATATGTATTTTTTTTTATTATAAAATTTTATTGAAAATGTTCTTAAAAGGTAAATAAATATATCTAAAAAAACAATTTAAAAAAATTATTCGTTCACTGAAAAAAAAAATCTTAAAAATCGTCAATTTTTCTGCCCATGAAATGAGAATACCCCCTTCTGAGGGGGTATATCCTGAGAAGGATACAACATTCAACACAAAAAAATATCCTTTTGGATGAAGTATTTATTTTGGTATATATGTTTTGCCACTACATCTCAGAATTAGAGGAATTTTACTTACCTCCAGCATATGTACACAAAAGTACCATCATATAACTTCATACCAGAAGGCATTGAACTGGTTGAATGTTAGAAATATACGCCAAATTCACATACTGTCTCTATTGTATAATATCCTTAACTGTCCCGCCGCACCCTCTTATCTCGCCGAAAATTTTCAGCATCTTTCCAATCATGGATTAGCGCTACGCTCAAACAGAGATTGTCTATTGACCTTTCCAGTTCATCGCTCCTCTTTCTTTACGTCGCCCTTTACTGTCCATGCAGTGAGACTCTGGAATCAGTTACAAACCAATATAAGACTCGCTCCGTCCTTGGCATGCTTTAAGAAGCGACTGAAAAAACTCTTCATTTCTAGTCAGTAAAATAACGTGTTTCATTCCTGATTTTTCTTTTCCTTTCCTCTCCACCATCCCTTCCTTTCCTTTTGATTGATGATATCTCACTTTATATGAAAAATAATGTTCGGGTGACTGTCCGTCTTTGTGGGGTTCGTGGGCATGTGCTCACGTATATGTTAATGGATTTCGTGGGGATGGATAGTCATTTGAATGATTTATGCGACCACATAACTTGCTCCATTTAATTTTGTCTGGTTGGTTGGAAGAGATTGCCGCCTGGCAATAAGCCCGCCAGATTGTATTGCAATAAAAGTGTTAAATAAATAAATGTACAAATAAATACACACTAATTAAATATCATTTAGTGTGATTAATTTTTTACTGAACTGTATATTATAGTAATTTTTCAGTAATATATATTTTATAGCTCATTTTTCTAATTTGGAGCTTCAATATAATCAAAAAGGATAAATTATTAGATAGAAATTTAATCAAATTATGTAAAATTCAAAAATTAAAAGAAAACTTGTAATTTAAATTATGTATATATTAAATACAAAGTATAAATGCTTATAAACAGTAATATTAATATGTTCTCTTTGTTTGAATCTGTAATTGAAAGGATTTCTAGCTGCTGCCTTCAATTTTAAATTAAGTGAAGCTGAACATAAAGTTGTTATAAAATACTCGAATGTTAAATATATGTATTAATATTAATCAGTTTCAATGTTCCCTCTAATTTATTGGTTTATAAATTTTAGTACAAACTCAGTTGTATCTTAAATCTCTAAAGGGCTTATGTTTCTTGAAGAATTGTAACATACATAATTACATTGCTATTTGATTGACGGGCAAATCAAGAAGTCTATTTACTAAGAGCTTAGAATTCCATATACTCTTGAAAGCTGTGCTCTAAAGACACCTATTACAGTGATTGTTTACATTATCTTAGTATCATTTTCAATCGAAATTCAGAAACTTATACATATTGTATTTATTTTAAGACACATCAACACTCACCATCTATGGATGTTAATTAAAACTTCTTTAGATTTAAAAAAAATGTCATCAATACATTTTGAAATGTAACATCTAAACTAGTCAACGTCTGTGGAATTAATGATTAGCATTCACGCTAAGCAAGAGAGAGCCCCCCAAAATTCAATTCCTGGCAGATACACTTCCAGACTGATTTTACTTTTTGGCTATTTAACATCTGAATTTATGTTTTTCTGTATATTATATGCTACTTATAATGTAACAAATGATGCTATATAAAAAACTCAATAAAATATGCTATATAAAATGCTGCCAATAGTCTTGGAAATCTACTTGCCATTGAAACTTTGGGTTTGATCTGTCAAGAATGTGTGCTTGCTGAAATGCAACAGCTTGCGTACAGTAAGCCAATACATGCACTGGCATCTTATATCCAGAAAATGGCTGACAATCATACTCGATAACGAGGGATGGCGATTTAGTTCACATACATTTTTCAATATAATTCTTTGTTTTGCTTACCAATTTGTATTAACAAATAAATATTTTAAATAATTTTTTTATAAATATTAAGAAAATTTTAAATAAAACAAAGAAAACTGATCCATCAAATCAAAACAGTTTTCAATTTCAACATTTATCAGGTCTGTAAATATGAAACCAGAATTTTTTTTTATTTTTTTATCCACTTTGCACGGATTTCTCCTGTTACACAAAGAAGGTCTGCTTCTAGCGTTAGCTTATTCATTAGGAATAATATCAGCCAGGATTCTTCTCATACTGCTAGACAGTACCGAGAATATATCAACCGTGTCATTCAGTTGGTTCAATATCTCTATACCACGCGTGACTGAGTGTTTAGCCATGATATTCGTCCTGTAAGTTGGTATGTAGAACAGAGGGTGATTCCTTGCACGGCTATATTTGTTGGGTACATATAAACTTAGTGCTTCTAGAATCGCGGGACAGTTAAAGGAACCTTGGAAAACCTTTATTAGGAATATCGCAATGGATTCCTGCCTTCTTGTTTCGAGGCTTCTATAGTTACACACCGTGAGTAGTTCGGCATGGTGAGCATATTTTGGGCAATCGCCCTTTGTTCTGTACCATAGATATCTGAGGAAATTTTTTTGTATTTGTTCTATATTGTTTTTATATTTGAGCTGATGAGGAGCCCAAACCGTAGATGCATATTCTAATTTGGTTCTAATTAGATAATGAGTTTCGGAGGACATCGGTGCTGTTAAATTCTCTTGATATTCTCATTATAAAACCGAGTAGTTTGTAACAGTCCGATATCAAACGTGAGACATGGTTAACGAACGTGAGTCCGACATCAAAGGTTACGCCCAAATCTTTGAATTCGGAAACTCTGTTTAGTGCCACTCCCTGTATAGTATACTGATGGTGGATTGGTGAAAACGATCGACTATAAGATACACAGAAAATACATATTTACTGTATGAAAATGGTAAAAAATATTTTATTCAAAGTATTGCCCATCGCTAGCTACACATTTTTCCCATCTCTCTGGCAATTTGTGGATGCCACGCCAAAAAACCTCTTGCTCTTTTGAGGAAAACCAATCATCGAGCCGTTGTCGTACATTTTTGTAAAAAGTGAAGCGCTGCTCAGCAAGTGCGTGTCTCATCGATGCAAATAAGTAGTAATCGGATGGAGCCAAGTCTGGTGATTAAGCCGCATGCGAAAGTATTTGCCAACTAAACACGTCAATCGTTTTGTTGACCAGTTTTGCTGTGTGCGATGGTGCATTATCATGAAGCAAAATCATTTTGTGTTGCCTCTTGATATTCTGCTCGTTTTTCACGTAATGCTTGGTTCAAATCCATTATTTGTTGTTGGTAGCGTTCAGTATTAACAGTTTCTCCAGGTTTTAGCAGCTCATAATAGATAACACCCTTCTGATCCCACCAAACACAGAGCATTGTCTTCCGTCCATAGCGATTTGGCCTTACAGTCGATGTCGCTGGTTTGCTTGGAGTTACCCATGATCTTTTACGCTTATGAATCTCGAAATATATCCATTTTTCATTGCCAGTCACAATTCGATGGAGAAATGATTTTCTTTTGTACCTGGCGAGCAGCATTTCGCAAGTGGTTTTTCGGTTTTCTTGCTGTCTTTCATTCAGTGCATGTAGAACCCATTTTCTGACCTTTTGGATCTTTCCCATGGCTTTCAAACGTATGGAGATGGCTTGTTGCGTTTGAGCGTCATCCTCATCCAACAATGCTTGCAATTCGGCGTCTTCAAACTTTCTCGGTGGTCTTCCATGTTCTTCGTTTCTCACGTCAAAATCGCCACTTTTGAATTTTTTAAACCACTCAAAGCAATGTGATTTACCAAGAGCATGCTCACCGTAAGCTTCGACAAGCATTCGATGCGATTCTGCAGCAGTTTTCTTCAAATGGTAACAGAAAATCAATGCTGTCGGCGAATCATAGTTTTCAAGCACAAAAACAGACATGTTCAACGCTATGAAAACATATGTAGTTGTATTAAACTTGTATTGTTGCGAGTTAAAAGTCTTTGACAAATGTAAACACAAGAAAAAGACGCCAATGACGCGGCTTGACAGTCACTACATTGACAACTAGAGCCATCTATGAGCAAATTCCGGTTTCATATTTACAGACCTGGTATAATATTCTATCAAATCCATTTTTCATCTTCTTCCTGGCACTGTCCCAACTCATTGCCTAGGTAGGCTGTTGGGGTCGGCTCTTCTCGTTCTCAGGCTGTATGGAGTCCTGCAAGCTGGTCCTGACATGATGTTAGTCTCTGGGTCGTCGAGGGGAGAATCACCCTCGCTGCCAGACAAATCCATTTTTCATGACGTATTATATTTTTTTATCAATTTTAAGAACTGTATTTTTGAAACCAGGTTTTTACTTGCTTGCAAAAAAATACCTACATGCAGATTACAGTGTTTGCTTGAATGAGCTAAGTATTTTTTTTTGTTTTTGAAGAATACATACTTTTTTAATCTCATTTTAGGAATAAACTTAAGCAAATAAATATAAATTATAAACATTTCATCGATTAAATATTTCTAATATAAAATTAAAAGATAAATAAAAATATTGAGTTGAAATGTTCATTACTTACTGCATAGCTACGAATATGTATTACAAATCATAGAGGGAGCATGAAACAACTAATCAAATACATTGTAAAGGAATTATTGGGTGTTAACATAAGTTGTGTCCGTTTTTTCCAAATTTTAAAATGAGCACCAAAAGTAAAACAAAATGTTAAAAGCTATACGTCATTCGAAAGAAACTTTTCTGCTCTACAAGATATTGTGTTTGCTTTTACGTTACATATATTATTTTATTTGATTACAAGCCTTCAAAATGGAATTCCAAGTAGACGAAAGTGAGCATTTTCGACATATCCTTCTGTTCGCGTTCAATCGAGGGAATAAAGCTACTCGCGATATTTGCGAAATGTACGGTGAAGATGCTATGAATGAAAGGACAGCTCATCGATGGTTTTTGCGTTTCAAAGGCGGTAATTTCGACCTGAAAGACATGGAGCGTTCCGGACGACCAGTAGACTTCGATGAGGACCGCTTAAACCATATTATTCATAAACGATCCCTTTAAAACCACCGTAGAATTGGCTGAGCTGATAAATTGTAGTCACATGACTGTATCTGACGAGCTGTCCTTTCATTCATAGCAATCTCACCGTACACTTCGCAAATATCGCGAGCAGCTTTGGCAGTTTTATTCCCTCAATTGAACGCGAACAGAAGGTGTCGAAAATGCTCACTTTCGTCTACTTGACATTCCATTTTGAAGGCTTGTAATCAAATAAAATAATATATGTAACGTAAAAGCAAACACAATATCTTGTAGAGCAGAAAATTTTCTTTCGAATGACTTATAATCTTTATTTGTTTTACTTTTGGTGCTCATTTTTAAATTAAAAAAAAACGGACACAACTTATGTTAACATCTAATATATTGATAAACTTGACCATTTTACAATTTTGATATTGATAATATAAAGAGGTCAAAAATAAAGCAAATGTGATAACTTATTTTGTCTGTTTTTTGTCTAACCTTTCTTTCCTATAGATTTATTCTAATTGACAATATTCCTTCTAATAGTTAGCACAAAAGTATGATTGAAATGAAAAAATCCCAGGTGATAAATACACAATGAATCTACGGGCTTTTTAACACATTGTAAGCGACTCACGACCATTCTCGTGTTCAGGTGCCCAATGGTACAAAGGGGAACACGAGAATTTTCGTGTTTACGTAGGATATGCTTAAATTGTGGGTCACGACAAAAGTGGTGTTCAAAAAAAATATTTTGCTAGTGACTGCTACGTACCCATAAATTACGACATATAGTAACAAGTGTCAAATCATAGTATCGGACTAGACGGTGTCGTGTGTGCCGCTCGTAAAAAACGCAGTGAAACTCTATACTTTTGTGTCCATTGTAAATTTCCGCTATATAGAGATTCCTGTTATGAACGATACCACACACTTATAAAATATTAGTTAGCAGTGATGAGTTTTTTTTAACTGATATTTACATTGTAAGATTTTTTCCTATAAGTAAAACTATAATGATAATATATTTAAGTGAAAATTCAAAAAAATATTCCTTTCAAATTGACCAGCCAATACTACCGGAGTGATCTTCAATGCGCACCGGATGAAAACGCAAATTCATATAGGGCAAACAGAGACGTACAGTAAACCGTAAGACAGCGATATTTCATATTCCCTCAGCGTCTCAAGATGCGTTGGTGTTCAGCGCACCTCGGGACCAGCTGCCGCTGGGTAGGACTAAAGTAAAGGAAGTTGTTTAAGGATAAGGAACGGAAAATAAGGATGAAAGAATATTCTGAGTTATATAATATTTTGGGATAAGGATGGTGCACATCTGATAACTTTTTCGAATGGATGGCAAATGAAAATGTGTAAAATGAGGTATGGTGTGATGGTAAATGAATCTCTCATTGGCTAATCGAAGAGAAGTTCCGTGTTCTGAAAAGCAATTTTTTTCATAATTGAATTGGTATTTTTAATATTGACAGAAAGTAAAGGTTCCTTCAGATGTTCAAGTAATTTACTTCTATAGAAAAAATCACAAAATAGGGTGGAAGTTACAAAAAAAAGTTTCCATTGTGTAATGGTTTTATTTCAAATATATCGTTATTACATAGAAAGCATTTTGTTCCAGACATGCAAAATAAACAAAAATAATGTTTACAAAATAAATCATAAAACGTGTATCATTAAGAATTTCATCTCGTAATTATATTTATTTATTTAACACTTTTATTGCAATACAATCTGGCGGGCTTATTGCCAGGCGGCAATCTCTTCCAACCAACCAGACAAAAGTAAATGAAGCAAGTTACGTATAATAAGTATTTTAAAACAAAACTGTGATGGATACATAAAATATTAATTTGTTGACATCTATTCCAGATAGATGATACATTAAATTAATAAAAAGTTTATATCCTTAAAACATTTTTGGTTTGATTGAGAAAAAAATTGTTACTTACATTTTTTAAAGTGTTACCACTTTAAGAAATTGATGCTATGATTGAACAGTTTAACATTCATGCTAAACAAATTCGATTAACTTCTGGACTTATTTTACTCTTAGACTTTATTTCATCTGAATTTGTTTTTCTGTAACTTACGAGTATTAGCTATTTTACATACATTTTTCCAGCACTTTTTAGCAACAAAAATAGTTATATAAATCTATAGTCGATGGGATTTTGATTTCCTCCATCAAAACTTTGGGTTGAATCTGTGAAAAATTTGTGCCTAATAGAGTGCAAAAGCTTATTTACAAAAAACTAATACAAGCGTCATTCATCCATACAATGACTGACAATCATCCTGAATTGCAAAGATTGTCTGTTATCAAAACTTTATAAAGAAAAATTAAGCAAGGCCAAATCAAAGGAGTTCTTCATTTAACAAGTCATAAAAATATTAACTTATATAAGCTGCTTAGTGTTAAATGTCACTCCCTAAACTTTGTGATGTGCATGGTCGTGTGATAACGCATTAGACTTCTGTGCGGAAGGTCGTCAGTTCACTGTGCTACTCCCCTCAAATGACACAGACATTTTAATATTCGGGGGTATAAGGATACCTAGGACTTAGGTCATATCTATTCTTAAAAAAAACACCCTTCGAATTATTTTCTATTGCTTAATAGTACTTTTAAATTTTGTGATAAGTAGTATATAAGCTACAGAAAAAAAATCATAAATAAAACAAGTCTAAAAGTGAATTTGCCAGGAATTCAAGTTGGTACTTCCGCTTGGTTAGCATGAATGTTAACCGTTAATCACAGCCGCCAATCCTCCAGTAAAACAAACATTCACTTAATATCTGAAAGTAATCAGGTATCCAAACCCAAGATATCAGAATTATTTATTAGATTTACCAGATATAATTTAAAAACAATTTTTAAAGAATAAAATAAATCGACCTAACATTTGAGGAAAGTGGTAGCAAGATAATTATTTTATTCATTATATATTATTATTCCACGGAATATTCTATTATTTAATTTCTTATAAAAAATCAAAGATAATTAATTATATTAACATTCATAAAAACAAATATTTTTACAAAAGAAATTCCATTTTTCCGAGATTGTAATAAAAAGTCTTGTTACCTTAGTATTCAAAATAGAAAAAAAATCAAAAATAGTAAACTGGTCCTCAATTTTTTTATGTCTTAACTTGAAGTGCTTTTTCGAAACAGGTTTATCATAAACTATTATTAAAATGGTTTTAAATTTGTGCTCTTCCCACAGATGCATCTACTAAACAAAAGATTTTAAATAAACAATTTTCAATTCACATTTAGTTTATCATTCAAAACCAGTCATTATTTATTAAGGTGACAAGTCTTAAATTAAAAATGAGATTTAAAAAAAAACTGCAGACCTGCCGATTTACCTACACAAACTCGTATACGAATCCATAAAATATGGTACACTAACATTTGTTGTATTTCATACTGGATGTTTTAAAATTTTAACACAAACCTCTTTTTGTTTTAAAAGGTATAAATTAAAACACATTAAAAACCTCACAGGTTATTTTGTGTAAAAATAGTGTACATTAAAAAAATTACGACTATAAGACGCACTTTTTTCTTCAAAAAATTGCCTCCAAAATTCAGGTGTGTCTTATACTCGAAATTAATATAAAAATGTCCAGTGTTTGATTTAAAATTCCCGCCAGTCTTAAAAATGGCCATATATTCGATGCCGCGGGAAACCTATCTCTATCTGGCAACATTGGATTCAACTGGCAGCAGCAGTGCACCGATGCGACGAACATTAGTTGCGGGGATTCACAAGCTTGCTAACACTGTCTCCCTCCCGCCCCGATTTTCAGGGATTTGAAAGGTCAGTGCAATCTAATAATAAAAATGGTAAAAATGTTATTTTTTTTTAAATTGCCTAAAAATTAAGGTGCGTCTTATAGTCCGTAAAATATGGTCTGTAAATTTACAGTAATTAAAAAAATCACATGCGTCAAATACTCAACGCATCAGCGCCATGGAGGAATGCTGGAAATTTAATGATATACAATCTGGTCAGCTTATTGATATTTGGCAATTTATTTCGACTAACCAGAAAGAAGGTTATGAAAAGGTTTTACTGTAATCAAACTATAAGTATTAGAAATTAAACCCGAAATCCCCTACGAAATACAAACATTCTACCACTAGACCACAGAGGGTTATCCATTATGCCAAATATGATTGATTCTGCTTGAACCAATCTCTTAAATACAAACGCTTAAGAAACAAAGTAAATAAAGTGTTTATCAAAGGTTTCGACTTTATTAGAATATTTAACAAATTACTTTGTTATTCCACTAATTAGATTCATCTCCACTATACTTCGGAAAGTCTAGGATGAACCGTGCGACGTTTGTCACAAAGGGATGGGGTAAAATCGTTTTTTTTTTACAAATCGAACAATTGTTTTTCTCTAAACTGACGTTTTAATTCCTAATTTTCATTATACTGACTTTCTAATGTATTGTATGATTTGTATGTATCTTTAAATAGGCCAAGATCCACTATGCATTTATACTAATTACGAACATTTAATTAAAATCGATTTTTGAAAATCAAATTATCGAATACCCCATCCCTAGCCAATGCAAACTAACGTAGTGACTTTTGACAAACGTCACCAAATATTATTTGATTTTAACAAACTGCCACATTTTTGCTAATTTGTGACAAGATGTATTAATTTGTCATTATTGTTAGTTTTAGGTAATGTATTTTTACCTAAATAACTTGCTATTTATTAGAATCGAGGCTTATATTAAAGTTGATAAAATAATAAAAATTACTGAACGTCGTTACAAGGTTGTATTGGGACAAATTTGTGAGCTGTCATACGGTTCATCCTAGATTTTCCGAACTATACATGTGTTTCTATCTCCTTCAGGTGGAATGATTCCAGTTTGTTATGAGAGCAGTGCTTATATCAAACTAGTGTCATGCTGCTATGGACCACTCACCTGAAGAGTCTCAGATAGGAGGAAGAAAAACCTTTAGCTGGGATTAATGTAATTAGTGGAGTAAAGTAATTTATTATTAAATATTCTAAATAAAAAGTTTTTCAGTCATAAACAATAAAATCTTTAGTTACCATGTTCAATTAAATATTTAATGAAAATTACTGCATGCGTGGGAAAGAGCATTACTAACCTTTTTTATTACCAACATTAAAATATTTTTAACTTTCTTTTCTATTCTTTATTATATACATGCGTTGATATGTCTCTTTTATTAAATTTTGTACACTTGTACATCATTTACATATTTATCATATTGGAAAAACATATAAATGTTAATCTCATAAGATATATTCATAAATCTTGTTTGGAACCGCAGAATAATATTTTTTATATATTTTAAAATTTTATTTTCGGGTGAAAACATTTTCCCACACCATTTCTAACAAATAATACAATTTGTAATATCAATAACATTTTTTATATTGAATTATTCAAGTATACCCTCAAAATACACATGTGCAGAATTACACAACAGCTGAAACTAAAAAACTTATACGAGTAAGTATTTATTATTTCAAGTCTGTGGTGAAACTTCAAATGTTTTAATTCCTTCAATTTTCTGTCGTCTTATGAAAATATTAATTCAATACTCTTAATTCTTACATTTGATTTTTAAAACACATTTAATCTTAATTTTAAATAAAATGATTATTTTTTAATACATTTATGCATTTTCCAACTAATTCACTTTAATACAGTTTATGATGTTTGAAATTTTAAATATAAAATGGTTATTCTAGAGGAGTGGAAAACAAGTCAAGCAGCAGATTCTAAATAGATTATTTATGTCATCAACGTTGACAATTGAAACAGCTACAAGTATAACAGCACAACAGTAACAATGGAAGATTCATCCAACGAGTGATTTTGAATAGGTACAGGGTTCGTTGGTAAAGTAATTTAATCTTCGTATAAATAAATTGTAAAACTCTCATGCAAAAGTGTTTAATTAGTTATCAGTAGTCACTTTTAATAGAATATTTGGAAATATGTAAAAGATCACCTATTTTAGATAGCATTTATTGTCTCCATTTATGCACTGTTTTCCTGGAAACAATTACCCACGTATATAGAGGGATTACTGTTTAAGGGATGGAGTGCTTTAATTAAAACTTAAATAAATTGTAAGGAATTAACCAAAAGTACAAGAATTAACAAATACATTAATCAAACTGAAGAATATAAGATATTAAATAATACAAATTCATAGAAAATATTACAGGCTTTAAACTGAAACAGTACAAATTACTTCATTATAAACTATGGATTAATATTTAATAAGTGATCATTTAAATATTGACACTGAATTTTTTCACAAATTTACTATATATCGTCACCGTTCAGATGAAATCGGCATTCCAGTCACGGACCTGCTCTGGAGCAGTCGCCTTTACCCGCAAACATACGCGCTCTCTCCACAGTTCGTTCCGATAGATAGATACAACCGTATCAGCCCGCGTCCCGCCAATTGTGCGCTCGCAGTGTCGCCTACGCCCGTTTGTCACCGAACATAGTGCTCGCGCGCAGTCGCAATCAGTGTCATCTTCACCGAAGCTTCGCATTTCGCCCACGCTCGTCACACCAAGTGACGTCATCAACCGCGCTTGCGCATGAACAATTTCCTCGTCACGGCCACCAGTGTTTAACTTTGTTCGCGTTGTTTAAGGAGCAGGCCTCCAAAAAAGTTACAAGTGAAATAATTTATTTCGAGTTCCGGTCCATGCCAGTCGTCTTCTTCTTCGTCAAGTAAGCTACTGACTGTTCTGTCCTTCTCACTCCTTTCCACTCCTCGGGCGGAGTTGCAAATCTGAATAAGGTCGGCAACTCTTCCCATCCTATCTTCATCCCATACTTCATTCATTCATTCACATCACCCTTCATAACCTTATCTATCATTTATCTATTTGTTCATCTCTCTTATTATTATTATAACTAACCTATACTTTCTCCACAGCCACTTATACATTTACATTTACTTCTACCGTTACTCTTCTTTTACTGGTTTTTCCGCCTAAACAACCATGAAGACCGTCAAGCCCATCAAGCCCATCAAGCCCGTCAAGTCCGCCAAGTCGGACTTCTACATCACAACCCCACGTATCATCGTCAGAAAAACTTCACCAGTAACACCCGCTTTCGTCCCTGTGGCCTCGCCTACACCATCGCCCGCTATGTCTCCGGTCCGCTCAACATCCCCTGATTTAACCATCTCCACTTTCGAGGAAGCCATCGAGCTCTTCAATATGGAGAACACATCCAAAAGAGTTACGATGAAGTTAATGAAACTTCTTCGCGAGCTCGTCAAAAAAGGTGAGGCCTCGATCTCGGCCATAAACCCCTCACCAGTTTCACCCACTGTCTCGCCAACTGTCTCACTCCCAACACCGCCGCGCTCCTCTGTCACTATGGATCCCCCACCAACAATCACCATCCCTGATACTCCAGATATGGAGTGGCAATCTTTTGCCAAAAATCGAAAAAGGGCTCTCCAATCTCAAGTAAGCCCCCCCCTCGTTCGTCCCCAGTCTAACCCGAAACCAGATGATGCCACCGCAACCCAAACAAACAAAAGGATGAGAGGCCCACTCAGCCCTCCTCTTCCCGCTGCTCCCGCCCCACCTTCAATTACAGTCGTACGACCTCTACTTCCGGTCAAAAAAGACCGCATCCCCCCCATCGTTCTTCACAATTCCGACAAATACGGAGACCTGAGAGCCAAACTCAGGTCCCAAAACATCAACTTCACCTCGAAGGTTCAGCCCAACGGAGATTTAAAAATCTCCACTGAAACCGTCGAGGCTTACCGCTCCCTCGTCCACATCACCGACTCTCTCGCCATCCCATACCACTCCTTCCACCTGGAGAACGAGAAGCCCCTGTTAGCCGTCATTCGTGGCCTACCGACCCCTATCAGCGTCGAGGACATAATGACAGAGCTCAAATCCCTCGATTACCCGGTACAGAACGTGTACCGCATGAAAAACCGAAATCGAGTGGAACTCCCCATGGTCATCGTGAAGATGACACGGGACTCTGCCGCAAAGCGCATCTTCACCGAACTCCACGGTGTACTCGATATTCGAGTCACAGTGGAGGAGCTGAACAAGCGCAAAGGCATGGGCCAGTGTCATCGATGCCAACAGTTCGCCCATTCCGCCGGCAACTGCCACGCCCCAGCCAACTGTGTGAAATGCGGTAGAACCCATCACACATCCGAATGCAGGAAGTCCGCGGACACTCCCGCCACCTGCTGTAACTGCGGAGGCCCACACACGGCCAACTTTAGAGGCTGCCCACGCTTCCCTAAGAGCAACCTCCCTTCAATCGCTCCCCAACACCACTTCCAGACCCCGCAGCCCTTACGCCCCCTCATGGATGGCATCTACCAACGCCCCTCTACCAACGCCCCCGAACGCCCCCTTTCGAACGCCCCCTCGGCAAACAACGCCACACGGCGATTCCCCAACGCCCCCCAGAGTGCATCGAAACCGGTCACTTCCTTCGCGTCATATGCGAACATCGCAACTCGCCGCCCCCTATTATCGTCATCTACACCTCAAAATTACACTTCGCCCGTCGCCCCCCCCCCAAATCGCGATCTCATTCTGAACAATTTAAAATCAGCCATCACCGAAGCCATGAATCTCCTCAACTACATCCAAGAACATGGCTCGCACCTATAAACCATCACACATATCCGCCGCGTTCTGGAACGCAAACGGTTCCCTCAGAACACACAAACACGAGGTCGAGGATTTCCTCCTCGAGCACAACCTGGACGTGTTGCTGATAACGGAAACGCATCTCAAACCGAGCTACCGTTACAGCATCCGTAACTACTACTGCTACAGAGACGACCGCCTCATCGGCAGAAAAGGCGGCACCGCAACTCTCATCAAAAGCACAATAGACCACTGCCACATCCCCTCCCCTTCCACCGTTAACATAGAATCCACATGCGTAGTGGTGAACACCGCCAACCACGGCCCCCTTAAACTTTGCGCGACTTATCTTCCACCTACCTCCCCACTTGTCGAGTCTGAACTGGACTCATTTCTCGCAGACAATATCCCCACCATCATGGCGGGAGATCTTAATGCTAAACACCACTTCTGGCACAGCCGCACTCCCAACACTCACGGCAATATACTTGATGAAATTTCCTCCCGCAAAAGATACTTCGTGGAAGGACCCACGTCTCCCACCCTCTATCCACTAATAGACAGCCATCGCCCCGATGTCATCGACATCATTGTCCATAACGACATTCCCTATCAAACAGATCTCACGACTGTTCACCAGCTTCAATCCGATCACTACCCGGTATTACTTCAATTGACGGATGGCTTCCCACCCCTCTCGCCCACAGCCCCTCCGCGACACATCACCTCGTGGAGTGATTTCGCCATTAACGTCGACAGCAGCATCAAAATACCGACAACTTTCCCCGACACGAACTCCATAGACGCCGCTATAAATGACTTCACAGCCACCATCAAATCCGCTCTCACATCCTCTTCAAAAGAGAGACCAGCCGATAAACCCGAACTTCCCCTTCCTCCACATATCAAAATACTGATTATGGAAAAAAACAAAACCAGAAAACTGTGGCAAAACACAGCTGTCCCCTCTTACAAGACCGACTACAACAGATTAGCCAAAAAAATTAAACACCTCCTACAGCAACTCCGCAATGACAAATGGTCAGACTTCGTCGAGTCCCTCGAATATAATGATGGACTCAAATGGAAACTAACGCGTAGCCTTAGAAAAACGCCCTCCCGACCCAGCTCTCTTCAAGGACCAAATGGCCCCGTTTTCTCTGCTCGCGACCGCGCAGAGACCTTTGCTGACTCTCTAGCAAACATATTCTCGCCTAATGCAGACCTCTCTGACCCCTCTCACTCAATAATGGTCGACAATGCAGTCGTCGACATATTAAATGAGCAAACCCCCCCCACCACAGACTTCTTCTCACCGATAGAAATACAATCTATCATTAAAAATCTCATTAATAAAAAAGCACCCGGCCCCGATAAAATCAATAATCTCACCTTGAAAAAACTCCCGAAAAAAGCCATTTACGCCCTTACTGCCATCTACAATGCCTGCCTTCGACATAAATTCTTTCCGACCCCTTTCAAAAACGCCGACGTCATCATGTTCCCCAAACCGGGTAAAAGCCACATTATCCCCGAAAATCACAGACCGATCAGCCTGCTCCCGACTCTAGGTAAAGTGCTCGAGAAATTAATCCTCGAACGTCTCTCCACCGAAACTTACTCACGCAACATCATCCCAGATTCGCAACACGGATTTAGGCCATTACACTCTACCAGCCATCAGCTTCTTCGCGTTGTAGAACACATAATCAAATCCTTCAGAGCCAAAGGCCTCACGACCCTCCTTTCACTAGACGTGGCGAAAGCCTTCGACACAGTCTGGCATAACGGACTCATATTCAAACTGCACAAGTCAGGTATTCCCCTCAGACTAGTGCAAATCATCGCATCATTCCTCGAAAATCGCTCCTTCTCCGTCAAAATAGACGGCATAAACTCATCCCCACGCCCCATTCTGGCAGGAGTACCCCAAGGTGCACTGCTGTCCCCTATCCTGTATAACATATACACGAGCGATATGCCTCAATTTTCACGCACACATTGTATCACCGCGCAATACGCTGACGACACAGCCTTCCTCTCTTCATCGAAATATGAGTCCGATTCCCACGATAGACTGCAAGACTTCATTCCCATTTTGGAGCGCTGGTGCACCAAATGGAAGATCAAAATTAATCCTACCAAAAGCACTGCTGTCCGCTTCTCACGCAGATATATCGAACCCGTCAGAACTCTTAAACTCTTCGGCCAGAGCGTCCCATGGACGAAACACGTGAAATACTTAGGCCTCACCTTGGATAGTAAACTCTCGTGGTACAAACACGCCCATAATATAAAATCAAAAGCTCACGGAACACTCAAATCATTATATCCCTTGATCTGCAAACACAGCAAACTGAGCCCGCGCACTAAACTCCATCTCTATAAAGCGATCATCAGACCTCAACTGACTTACGCCCTTCCGGTCTGGGGCCACGCGAAGAAATCAACTCTACATCACATTCAAGTCATTCAAAACAAAGCCCTCCGCATAATCTTAAAAGCACCCTACATAGTACGTAACTCTAGACTCCACGCGGATATCAAACTACATACCATCCCCGAACATATGCGCGCTCTGGCCGAGAGGTTTTACAGCTCTGTATCCTGTCATCCCAACCCAATCATAAAATCCTTAGATAACTACAGCGCCAACACCAGATTCAGACACACTCGCCCGAAATCAATATTACGAAACGCCCCTCCGAACCCCCACTCCTTAACCGTAAACACCCCCCCAAATGACCCACCGATCGTCACTCTGGACACCCCTTCATCGACAGCTCCTCCGCAAGACAGTTTACCCCCTTAGGCAACCGCATTTACCACCTTCAATAAACATTTTTTACATTTTTAATATATTTATATAAGTCACACACGTCTCCTTATCCACTTAATTACCTATATATATTTACATACTATATTCACTTTCGTACTATATTTTATTCATAACCATTATTTTTCACCCATTCAATATATTCGTGTGTGACGACACAACTAAATGTATATTCTTATGTAATATTATGTATATACTATCACATTTATTTATGTATTTAATCGTTTTATAATTTCTCATAATCATTCATAAAATCAAAACATTTACCACAAACCTATCCTTTCCCGACTCCTAAAAAGATCCAAAATTTCCAAAATATCAAAACAGTCAGAACTTATCCGATGAAGGAGTAAGGTGTCCTACCATCGGACCGAAACTCCAAACAAGTTATCAATCACTAGTTATGAAATCGTGTTAACGTAATCCACAAATATAAAACTGTTCTTTTTACCGTCAAAATCATATTTAATTGAATAACTATTCTTCTTACCGTTGGCAATATACCATTTCTGTTTCAATATTATTTTAAAATCAGGTAAAAGTAATGTAAATATTTATAAAAAAATATTGATCAATTGTCTAGTTAATTTTATTATCTTCAAAATTTTATATTTGTCGTTTACTCGAATTGGTCTGCTAAAAGCCTGCGCATGCGTTTTTTAAAACTTAGGTATGTATACTTAAAATTACAAAAATACATCAACGTTTAAATAGAATCACAAGCTACAAACATTGTACTAAACATCATTTAACACAACACAAACACAATATGTCCCATAATAATTTCAATAAGCTTTTAAGCTAAAATATATCCTCTTTTTATATTTCCTAAACATTCAATGTATTATAACACGTTGTTAATATTCATATTTAAACAGATACATTTAATACTTTAAGCTTTACTATTTTATGTTACACAATATTATTTTTAAGCTTAGAATAAAATCATTTATACAGCTGGCTGAGACCACAAAAGTTATATTAAAAATAACCGACTATGACAATACTTGGGGACTGAATAATTTCACCACCGGATAACTTATGTGTCTTAATCAATGCTCGCTCACTGAGTTAACATAAAAACATATAAAAGTGACCACTATGGACTCAACAGAACAAATATATAAAAATTTTGACGGTCAACAATCTGGTAAGAGACAGCGAACGCAGGCAGTAACGAGACAATCACGTAATAAAATGTCGTTCGACTTGACCAGCAAACTGACGACCATTGAACCACTGCTTGTGATTGTTTTGCTATTCATGGACGCTGTCTATTAAACAAGATTATTTTTGTATTAATACAATTTATCAACAAAGTCTTCTTTTGTTCCGTGTCTATTCTCAAGTCTGGTTCTATTTGGTGCCTTTATTATGAATTTGGCACCGTGTCGTTCCACTACAATACATATCTGCCATAGCCAGGTGGTGGTACTAAAGTAAAAAATGTATAACAACTGGACGAATAATTCTACTGTTCTAGATATGGGGTTCTACTGTCCTAAATATTTTTTTGAAAACTCTTTAGTTAAATCATAGTATTTGATACTTAGAAAAAAATATAAGTCAGCTTTTACTAGCAATAATAATATGATATCAAAGAATACAATAGAATCACAGAATAAGTTTATAAGCTTTTTACATATTACGTTTGCACACTTATAAATTTATATATGTACCATTTTTACTCATAAAAATACACTACAATTCTTACTTTCTACTAAAAGCTTTGACTCGACTGGTTAATAATAATAACCTCACGAAGTTATGTTTCAAACTCACAGTTATCACTAAAACCTTTCAACAGTTAATATTTTATTTGATTCCACTCGACATGGTGTGTATTTTTATTAAATAAAACATTAACACATCTGCTTTAATTAATTTTGTACAACATCTACCCTTTACCTTTACCCTGACCTCCTTTCGTGTCATATTTGGTTGGGATTAAAAAAAAATGTCATTATTAAATCATGTGCCTTTTTTCCCTAAAATAAATCTTATTACATATCAACAATTTTGTAATTATGACTTCATTTTTCTTTAGGAAGAAGTAATTTCATAGAGAACATTTAATGTTAATTTAAAAAATAGATTATTTACTTCCAGAATGTAAAAAGTTCATTATCATCACTCTCCATCAAGCATTTCATTAAGAATACAGAAATGCCATAAAACACCCTTATCCAGGTCGATCGACAGCTTGGCACACCGCATCCTCTCATGTCAGGTCATGACTACAATCCCCTTATTATATCATCGGTGTATAGTGTTGGATGAGAGTCCAATTAGTTGAATCTCTTGCGGATGATAAAATAGCGCAACTCTTGTCTAGCCACCAGGAGGCATTCTCAATAAAGTTGACATAATTTATAATAAAAGTAATTTTATTTACATTATACAATGATTGCTTGTTAATCTTAAAAGATAATATACTTCACTGTCAGGTAACTTTGCTTTGTTTTACATTAAACAATATGGTACTATTTTTTACAAGTTTGATATCATATATACAATACTTAAAAAAAAAAAACAATTTTTACTACTTAGTAATTAATAAAATAAATGAAGTTTTATACTATATTCCATATATATATATAGATTATTTGACACTGTTCAGGATAAGTTTTCATACATATTTTCTCAAAGGAAACTTTCTTGTCACAATGCACAAGTACTTAAATTTACTATATTCTTGAAATAAAATAATCTTAAATAGTTTCTGAATTAAAAAATTTATTATATAATTTTAGTTATTTGTAAATTGCACCTCTACAAGACAAGTGTCAACCTGTAAACAGCAGATTTTATAGACGAGGCAACAGAAAATTTGGTTTCAGAATGACAAGAGTTGGACCCCGGTGGTACCATTTAAAGGACTATATCTATACCATGATTATTACTGCCTAACTATTTCAATGCTGTTTCAACTATTTCATTTCCCATTTGCCATTTTGTAAAATTTGGACTCCTTTGAGGCTTTTCTTTTTTTCATTCTTGCTGACAGTTAACCTGAGGTGGTATATGTGGGTTTACTTTTTATTTTGTTTTCTGCCATACATTCTTTTGTTTTTTTATTTATTCTTTAATCTAAATATGCGGGGGTGTGGGATGGAAGCCCCCCGATGCCATTGCGGTCGGGCTCGCCCTACATCGGTGGGGTGTATCTCGGCCGGGGGAATGTTTGTGGGATGAGCCCGGACTTTTTAATGTCTTCTCTCTTGAATGTATTTTTTTTTGTCATCTATTTATTTTCTGTGTTTTTTTATCTTCTTGTTCAAGGGTGTGGTTGGGTTAAGTATATATTTTCAAGTGCATCAAAAAGTATTTCAATTTTTAATTATATTTGAAACAAGAAAGTTAACCCTGAACTTATAAAAACTTTGCAAAAATAATTATGCATGTGTAATACGCAATACTGTGAATAAACCATTTTTAAAATCTTTCAGAATAACGAAAAAAACCACAGGAATGCACGTGAATTTGCTCACAGATAAAGTGATGAAGAACACGATATCTTAAATACAATTACGTGGTCTTGTAATATACAACAAAAATCATCGAAAAAGAATATTGACTCTTTGCAGTATTACCTTTGTAAAGTTGATTTAATTAATGTAATACAACATAAATATAACAAAGCATTTATAATACCATCTTAAGTACAATTACATTAGGATTTTACATGATTTGATGTTTTTAAAATACATATACATTTATTTACGTTATAAAAAAAGACTGGTCCCTTAGAAAATATCAAAATTTCCCTGTATTGAAGAATCAGAATATTTTAAGGAACTATTTTGGTGGCAAAATACAATCTAATTCAGGGGTGGCCAAACCGTGGTGCATTGCATCCTTGCGCCTACCTATTATATTAAAATAGGCGTCATAACTGAATCCATCTTCATATTTTCAGTAACAAATCTAACACCAAACATTAAAAGACTAGCGAAATCTAAACAGGCTCAAAAGTTTCAATAAAGGTAACATAAGTAATGTTTATGTGCTGTAATAGATATTGTTTTTCATACAATAATTAAATAATTTAAAAATGTTAATTATGTCTATAAGCATACTTTTATTTAAAAGATTATTAAGCATATGCCAGGACTCCTTCTAGTGAGTGGAGAGAACAGACAACTCCAAGTTCCAAGCTGATCTCGCTCTCAGTGCTTTATCTCGTTTAGAGCTTTCTCTCCCTCACCACATCCAACAACTGTGGTCCAGAGTTATCTTCACCAAATGAGACTCTCTGGCAGCTGTAGCATCATCAGTGGGGTCCACGACAGCGATCACCCTCTCGTCCAAGAGATCATTTCTGACTATTGTAGATTGGTGCTCCAATAAACGTGTGTCTTTTGAAATGGCATAAATTAATTAATTGAATTGCATGATTGAGTTATTCCTTTTCCTCCCCTAAGCGAAGCAGATTCTACCCCTATCCCTATTCTACAACCCCAAACGTGAACGTAAGAAGGTAAAAAAAGTGCTTGAGTTGTATTGAGCGTATCTGAACTCGTCTGTGAAAAAATTGACGCATGGTATGCAAAAGGTTGGCCACCCCTGATCTAATTAATAATGCAAACAGAAATTGTTTCCTTATTTTTTTTAAAAATCTTTTGCTGTAGTGTTTGCGTCATTATCGCATTGCTTATTCCTACTTTAAAACTTCATACATTTGTCGATACATTGCTAATCAAAATAAAAATATTTAAGTACTGTTTAGTGACACTGAGAGTGCTATACTTTGGATTATACATGAAACGCAGCTAGTAAGTATTAATTATTCAGATAGAATAAATTTTGCAAGTGCAATTAAACAATAATGTAAATAATAATTGCAAGTCTACTACCCATCAATGCTAGCCGAAATTATTGGACAAACATAAAAAAATATTCACTCATAGTAAAAAAGCAAGCTGAAGGAACTAAATGGGACTAAAATAGATATTGATTTGTAAACATTTTTAACACTGACAAAAACAGAAATTAAATGCAGTCGAAATGCGAGTTTTATGTAGAATATGGAGTAAAACAATGTATGCTACCAATAATAATGACATAAGAAAGGATTTCTATTTTAAAGATGTAGTGCTAAAGATACAAAAAAGAGCACTGAGATGGTCTAGCAATGTAGATAGAATGAATGACAAAAGAGAGTATGCATGACAAGGTGTATGGACATGGCAGAAGCAAAAGATGTCAGGATAAAAAGATATGTAAATATGTTCTCTCTACCTACCAATAGGGAAATGGCATGATAATGAACAAAATAGTTATGGAAGTGAAATATTGTATTTCATTACACTTTCGTTATACACAGTACAACCTGGCAGATTTAATGCTGGCATAGAAATCTATTCCAAGCAACCAAATTGATGTTGAAATGCTACACTTTTAAAAAAATTTGAGTATCGATAGGAATTGAACATGCGTCCCCCGGGTTAGAAGTCAGGCATCTTACCAACTAGGTCATGGAGTTTATCTAAGTCTAATATGTATATCTTTAAACGTGTTTCAACAGCATTATGGGGCCAAAATAGATATAATTTATTTAAAACATATTAATTCGATCATCATTCTATGAAAAGTCATGTAGTGACAGAACTCAAATGATTAAATCAATATTTTGTTCAATAAATTGACTTAAAAAAAAAATTACAAACTATTTATTATACATATGACACATTTCAACACAATAATAACAAATTATTGGCAACATTGGGGGATCGCACTAAATTCAAATGGTTTATTGACAAGCTATCACCCATTTTATCACCAGTCTGTTGTGTGACAGGTAATACATGGATACGTGAATCAAAATAACAATCCGTGCAGCAATATCATTCAATTTGTAATTTGTTTTATCAAACACAGTTTATTTCACTTTTTTGTAACGGTATAACCCTACCGGTTTCAAAGCTTTCACCTCGTGCTCCTCTGAAGATGAGGTGAAAGCCTTGAAACAGGTAGGGTTATACCGTTACAAAAAAGTTAAATAAACAGCGTTTGATAAAACGAATTACAATGTCTTTTAACCTCCACAATGTTAATGCTTTAAAATATCATTCAACTTCATCAGTAGTTAAGATATTCAAGCAAGCCATTAGTTAACACGGAAGATTATATCTGTGTTTTGGAACCAAACTGCATGTGTGTGCTTATTCAGAACAATGTGCATCTAAACACTGCAGCCAGCACGGTACATAAGATTTAAATATAAAAAACGTAAAAAGGTCTAAGAATTTAGATGTAAAACTTAAGGATTCAAACACTGTTCAGAGAAATCATTTCATCTAGAAAAATTAAAACATTAATTAAAAAAATCTAAAAGTTAACAGGCAAGAGGATAAAATGTTTCCAAACTTTTAGTACATACTTAAAAATAATATAAATTTAACATTTAATATTAACATATATTGTTTGTTCTAAATACAGTAAAGGAATGATTATATCACTTCAATGAATGGACGAAACCGTCCATGAGATTACTGGGCTTACAATTTGCTAATTTTACAGCTAATTTACAAGGATTTTACTAAAATCATTCCGATGCCAGCTCCACTTGCAATACCCATGCCCAACATGGCTGCCATCATAGACGAAGCTCTTTCCTTTTCGTGATGTTCGACAAATCTGAAATTGAGATTGAGTTATTATTGGATAAATAAATTTAAAAACACCGAACTCACTATACTAGAGAAAATGTAGCATGGTCAGAGACCATTTGGTTTTGTTTTGTCGCGTCTGGCGTAGTAGTGGGCGCGCTTTTCCTCGAGTGCTCGACTCAATCTCATCAATTATGTTCGGTAGACAGCCCCAGCAATGGTTTCATTCGGTTTGAGCAACTCATAATACACGACACCAAGCTGATCCCACCAAATACACAACAAGAGTTTTTTTCCATGAATATTTGGCTTAGCTGTAGATGTTGAAGCATGACCAGGGGATCCCCATGATTTCTTCCTTTTTGGATTATCATAATGGATGCATTTTTCATCACCAGTGACTATATGGTGCAGAAAACCCTTTCGTTTATGCCTGGCAAGCAGCATTTCACATGTGGAAAATTGGCATTCAAAGTTTCTCCGTGTCAGTTCATATGAATCCCAATTTCTTTGTTTTTGAATCATTCCCAATGATTTCAACCCATGTGAAATTGCTTGTTGAGTCACTCCTAATGTAAGTGCAAGTTCTTCTTGCATTTGGCACGAATCTTGATCCAATAATACTTCCAATTCCGCGTCTTCGTACACTTTCGGCCTTCCGCTACGTTCTTTGTCTTCGATGTCAAATTCACCGTTCTTAAACTTTTGAAACCACTCACGACAACTTCTCTCACTTAAGGCAGCCTCACCATATGCTTCTACAAGCAATCGATGCGCCTCAGCTGCAGATTTCTTCAAATTGAAGAAGTAAATCAAAAGTTCCCGCAAATGACGCTTATTCGGCTCAAAACTTGACATTTTCGAACACAAAAAAATATGTTATACTGATAAAAATTGACTAATATTTCAAGGTCATGTTGTTGACAGATGTCCAACCTTACGATAATGACATTTTACATCTGACAATTTTAACCATAACTTACTGGTGGCGCCAACTTTTGTCAAACGGCGGTGACTTATTTGTACACCCAATACAAAATAAATGTATATAGAAAGGTAGTGGCTACGGCCATTAGATTAGGTACTTTCCTGCATCTGCATATGTTCAGAAAAACATATTTGGTAAGAAAGTTGCAGAAAACTTACCAAGCGAAGATAAACTATAGAGACCTTTGTAGTACAAAAAAAATATCTACAATATCTCTATATGAGAGAGTTCGGTGTCTATCCATGGCTTTATCCTACTCAGTTCCTGCTGGGCATGCTCGGGTATAACTCCTTGAGCGTAAGAAGAGATCTGCGTCTCCTGGTATATGTTGTCAAACTATTGGGTTGATGCAAAAGTAATGACCGTTTTTTATGATCCCAGGTTAAAAAATTCCCTGATAAGAAATGATGAATAGTATCTTCTTTTAAATGATTCCATTGTATAAAGGATGCTTTCCCCCTACTTTCTATTCAGTTTTGGCCTGGCCAGAGTACAGTGAAGAGCCCTTGTATGTTTTCAAAATGTCGGTCGATAAAGTGCATTTACGTCATTGTTTACTTTATGAATTCCGTAAAGACAATACCGCGAGTGTGGCAACCAAAAACATTTGCGAAGTGTATGGAGCAGATGTCATCAAAGTTCGACAGGTACGAAGATGGTTTAAAAAATCCGATCTGGGGATTTTTTACTAATTGTTTTTCACTAATTTTTCACTATTTTGTATTTTGAACTCTTGGAACGCAATCAGACAATTACAACAGAACGATATTGTCAGCAATTATCCAAATTGAACATCGCCCTTCAAAAGGATAGACCAGAATTGGTAAACAGAAAATGGGGTAGTATTTCATCACGACAACGCGCGACCACATGTGGCTATGATGACCCAACACAAGCTAAATGAGTTGAATTGGGATGTTATCAAGCATCCACCGTATTCTCCAGATCTTGCTCCTTCCGATTTTCATTTATTCCGATCACTGCAAAAAATTTTAAATGATAAAAAATTTGATACAATAGAGCAGGTAAAAACATCCCTTACTACATTTTTCGCATCAAAATCCACGGAATTTTACACTAATGGTATTAATAAGTTGATAGAAAAATGAGAGAAGGTTATAAGAACGGATGGAAATTATATAATTGAAATAATACAAATCTAAAAAAAAATGTTTAATTGTATATGTAAAAAACGGTCATTACTTTTGCATCAACCCAATAGTTCGAGGAGTTGTGAGCTGTCCAGCATTACTACAAAGATTAGCGTTAAATGTTCCTAACAATTACACTAGACTGCGCCGGCAAGAATTGTTCTCAATAACATACGCGAGAACGGGTCTTCCAGCCGCTATGCCTGTTGGAAGGGCCTTAACTCTTCTGAACGGGACTGCTTCGGATATTGACATATTTCATATCACATTACCAAAAGCAAAAGTAAATTTTCTTCTTAGATTGAGAGCGTTAGAAAGCACTCATCAACATACTTAAGTGACTGAATATATGTGTATCATATGTTTGTGTGTATATACTCGTTTGTATGCATATGCATTATTTTTTATTTTATACAATATTTTTATTTCTTTCTATGTCATTTTTCTTATTTTTTAATGTCTTGTATTTTTCAAAGTAATTGGGCTAAGCCCGTTTTGAAAAAATAAATAAATAAATATGTGATAGAAACACATTCGGCTTTAGGTGGAATGTAGTGTTCATACATAATCATAAATTTTAATAAGACTGCCCAAAAGGGTTGTCTTCAAGTGTTTCCTAAAGCTGCACACATTGATTTGATTATGTTTCTTAGTAAAAGAAACAATAATTACCTGGCAGCATTTATCATGGATATGTTGGCAATGTAACCATTAGATACAGCAAAGACTGTCATCAGAATAATGTACTCCCAGTCAGACTGGATGATGACGGGTAGGTGAGAGCGCGGGTGGGCATTGCACATCATCAGCAGGGGCACTGCAATAATCCTCGTCACAGCAACAGCTCCAATGATCCAAGATTTCTTCTCAGGCTAAAACATTTGTACATATTAAATTTCCTGTTAACACGTTCACTGCGTATAAAATACTTAATGTCATACAGAGATGCTGAAAATTCGCCAATTTTTGAAAACCCATAACTTTGTTAAAAATCAAATTCTACTTTCTATTTAAACATCATATACAAGTGTATTCCTTCGTGTCTTCAAAACACATGAAACCGGCGACGAATCCTTATCGGGAGACGTTTATGAGTGCACTAAACATTCAAGGATTCCCGTGTCCATACAAATATTTTGTATGGACACGGGAGCCGTGTTCGACGCAGTGAACGTGTTAAGGCAAAAATTTAAAGACCTCGATTTTCATTAATGAAATTAAAATAATGGATCATGGTTTTTAAGTTCTATTTCTTTAACATAACTTACAAAAAATGTATTAACATATACATACATACCATCACACCATGTCCCTTTTAGAGTAGGCAAAGAGAACAGATCTCCATGTCTTTCCATCCACACAAACAGCTTTTGCACTATTTACATCTACATATAAATAAAATGAGAAGCGTATTTTGCGATGATAATCTAAACTTGAAACTTCGACAACGGTTAGTCAAATGCTACGTTTGGTCAGTGTTACTACATGGAGTGGAATCATGGACCCTCAAAGTTGGTAGTATGAACCGACTGGATGCATTCAAAATGTGGATACACCGGAGAATGCTACGGATACCCTGGACGGATATGGTCAGCAACACAAGGGTTCTTCAAAGAGCCAAAGTTGACAGAGAGTTGCTGACTAATATTAAAATCCGAAAGGTGTCCTATTTGGGTCATGTACTTAGAGGAGAAAAGTACAAATTACTGCAACTGATGGCAGGAGGCAAATCTCCTGGCTCCGCAATATACGTGATTGGACTGGTATAAGGAGCGTTGGGGATCTCTTTCGGGCTGCCGGGGACAAAGATGCCTATTCTCAGGTGATAGTCAACGTTGGGGGGACCTGACATGACACTAGGAAGAAGAAGAAGGTGGCCTTATTCATGCATTTCTGATTCTTATACTTCTTATCTTTCTACCAGCTTCCAAATGAGCCTCGAAATATGAGGTACATATATCACAGGGATTGATGAAATCACAAAGTAATTTATTATTCAGTATTCTAATATGTAGTTCCACGAAGTCAAAGCTAAAATCTTTAATGAAAATAATACTTGAGTTTATTGCAAGTTATCTCTACTTTGTGTTTTCTTAATAAATTTTACACAGACAATAAAATGAACCAAGCAATTATGTAAGAATATAAGTATATGGTTTATATTACCTTAAGCAATATTCCAGCCATAACTCTGCCTGCATAATCTCCACAGTTATAAATCAAATAGTTGACAACAGGTACAAAAAATATATCTGAAAAAAATGTAATGAAATATATTTAATGAATAATTTACTAAAGAAACATTAAAATATGAGATAAAGCATGACTTTATCTAGTTTAACATAAATTATAAAAATATGTAGTATTTAATG
Organism: Odontocerum albicorne; assembly: GCA_949825065.1. NCBI lineage: Eukaryota > Metazoa > Arthropoda > Insecta > Trichoptera > Odontoceridae > Odontocerum > Odontocerum albicorne. Next base: position 2,160,702 of record OX463844.1, on the reverse strand, counting down.
CAGAGAAAACTAAAAGAGTGTCGTTGAACAAAGATATAGTATTTGAGCATTTCCATCCATATCCCTACTGTCACACTATTTCCGTGTCAGGGTAGGCTGAGAGAATAGAGTGCCAAATGTTCTATGTTCACACATCCTTCGCCTCTTCTAAATCGAATACACCTCGTACTACTATGATTTCTCAGACTTTTTAGATTTCCTTCTATCAAAATATCATTCACTCGATCCAACCATACTTTCTTTGGTCTTCGCCTTCTACTATATATTTGTTTTGTTAGTCTTTTTTACATTAATTCGTTGTAGATGCCCAAACTATCCCAGTGCTCTTTTTCATCTAACTCGTAGTTTCCCAAACTTTTTCACCACGTATACCACTTGGCGATTTTTTTGTTTTCCGTAGACCCCCTGCCTGCCTAATATTGAATTTTCCTAAACTTATTAACTTCAAATGTATTTTTGACAGTTGACACAGTGCTGTTCACCTTGATACGGTTTTTGAGTGGACAATTGTAAAAAAAGAAAAACATGTACAATTTTTATTCATACCTTTATTGAAAAGACACAAAATGCAAGAAAATATTTGGATTTGGAACAAAACAAATCAAAACCTAGTAAAATGAATACACAAATAATACTGTTAATGAGAGGGCTGAACCTGATGCTCTGATAGCAATGATTCAATATTTGGCTTCAAATTATTGAGGTATATCATAGTCTTAAATCGCCACGTTCAGTGATATGCATTTGATTTCTTTATTATAAGTATTTTCTATGTCTATTATAAGTATTATGTACACACAATCTGTGTTGGGTGTAATAAGACATTTACGGAACGCCTAAATATTGATGATGATCTGCTTAAATGGGATCCGCTCACGTGGACCCCCATTTACATCTCGTGCACCCCCATTTTCTTTTCTCGCTGACATAGACCCCCTGCAAGTCGAAATCAACCCTTGGGGTTCCATATAATTTTGGGTCCATAAAATCGACCCTTGGGAGTCCATATAATCCTTTGGGAATCTCTGACCTAACTCAACACATTGATGCCTTAAATTCACGTTCATCCCTAATTACTTCATTCCGTATCCTGTCATAGATTGTCACCCTATGTATTCTATTTAAAATTTCACAGAAAACTATGGCTCACCAATAACAATATTTTATTAAAAATGACCGCTGAAAATTCACCTTTCATGAGACACAATGAGCGTGCAGGTGAAAACAGGTCGAAAAAGCAATGTTACGCCACCAAGGGGAGAAAACGGGTCAAATAAACGTTACAACCATATTTTATTTATAGAGAAATAAAGAAGAAAATATATGTCCATCAATATTAGAATAAAAAAGATGAGAAAAAACTTACTGTTCCAATCCCCTCCAGCTCCACTGTGATGAGATTCTATAAGCACCGTAACCCCTGGGTACACAGCAGTAGTCACAAGAAACACCAGCCCAACGGAGCAACAGTAGATCCAGATCTTCTTGAGGATCTGCCTGTTCGATATGAACATAACTCGGTTATTTGTAGAAATGCCGATATCACGGCAGCCTCCGTAGATATAAAATGTGAAAAATTCTACTTTGGACACAAACAAGTACGAGAACAAGGAGATTATAATCATGAAGTCACCGATAATAAAGTATATCATCGCACTGTGGACAGCCGAGACCTTAAAAGTTAAGGACAGAATCTGAGCGACGGCTGCGATAATTCCACCGAGAGCTTGTCCATTCACGACAGCGGCCATGTATTGGGAAGAAAATTTGCCAGCTATTCCGTATAAACTTCCTCCAAATATTGCTCCAGCACCTATAAATAAATAACAGTTGAAATGTTAAAGAAAAAGAGATATTACATGTGTATCGGACGTATGCGTCATAATAAAACATATTAGGATTATATTTTGTTTATAGTTATGGCATTAACGTTGTGGAGGTTTCAAGACATTGTAATTTATTTTATCAAACACTGTTTTTTCCACTTTTTTGTAACGGTATAACTCTACCGGTTTCAAGGCTTTCAACTCATCTTCAGGGAAGCACAAGCAAGACTAAATTCTGTTCGAACTGGCACCGATATACACACTTCTAACGGTTGGGGACATTCGGGTTGGGGACTGAGGGATAAGGGAGGCATGGGACGATTTCGGCCAGGAGCGGAGAAATTTTTGGAATATATGTATTTACCAGATGTTCGGATCGATGTACTGACTTAGAAATTTCTAGGGCCTCCAATCTGTCCAATTTATTTCCATTACTACTAATATGTAAGAATTTGGCATCATCGATAGAAAAAATATGGTTTTCACGGTGACAATGATTAGCCATTTCAGAATAAAATAGAGGATTTGTTAAGGCGGATTTGTGTTCACGAAATCTCTTTTCAAAGGATCTTCCTGTCTTTCCTATATAGAAATTATCACAGTCAGCACATAAAAGTATTTAGTCTTGTTTGTGCTCCCCTGAAGATGAGGTGAAAGCCTTGAAACCGGTAGGGTTATACCGTTACAAAAAAGTGGAAAACAGTGTTTGATAAAATAAATTACAAATATTAGGATTAGTTTCTTAATTGTTTACTTTGTATAGATTTTGGTTATAATTTGATATTTGTTTAGTTTTTGTATGTATTTTTATGTTTGTTTAGATCCGCGTTGCAACGCAACCGCAACGGAAATGAGACTTATGGACGGTCGTCGTGAGCCTATATCGCTGGCCGGCCGGCCTCTGCATTGAACAAACTCCCGAAAATTGTTGTATTTTGCGAGGTGTGAGCGAATGCAGTGGCGGAAAATGGCGCTTACGATGAGCGATCGGCATAAAAAGGGTCAAAACCAAATAAAATCACTTCTCAGTTCACTCTATCTACTGTATTTTACTTGAGACCAGCTACAACTTGCCTAAGAGGAATCTCTTCCCCCTGCTACCTTTTCATAGATCTACGCCTCTGAACGTGAGCTGAATTCTCCGAGCATTGCGCAGCAGCCATCCACCTATGATACAGTTCTTTGTGCCGGTGCCGTACAACATGCTTTACGATTTTCAAAATGCATTTTTTCTATTAATAATCCATTAATATTGACAATTAATTAGAGGTTAAATGACTTTTATAATCTGAATGAAGTAAACTTCAATACATTTCTTCATAACACGCATTAACACTATGGAGGTTTAAAGACATTGTAATTTGTTTAATCAAGCACTGTTTATTCCACTTTATATAACGGTATAACCCTACCAGTTTCAAAGTTTTCACCTCATCATCAGAGGAGCACAAAAGGTCTTGTTTGTGCTCTCATCGGGTGAAAACCTTGAAACCGTTAAGAAACCTTGAAATGGTAGGGTTACATGAAGTAGAATAATCAGTATTTGATTAAACAATTTACCATATTTTTCTAACCATAAGACACGCCTTTTTACTAAGAAAAATCTACTTAAAATTGGGGTGCGCCTTATGGTCCGAAGGTAGGTGATGTGTGATAATAGGTCACCGCAGAAAATAATTATTTATTAAATCTTTCCATATTAATTTGCTAGTTCATTTAGCGCGCGAAACAAATAAAGACAAAGATAAACTGAATGCTGCTAGTACAAGTTATGGTAATAATAATTAAAAGTAAAAAATTTTTTCCCATCCTTTTGAGACATGACGTTTAAAAGGTCGTAGGACCCATCCTACATTTTCTGAAGTATAGTAATAAATTAAACCATAAATATGGAAAATACTAAAAATAATTGAAACTATTGAAAAACTTTTACAAAAAATCTTTGTCAAGCATAGTTGGAAATAGATGGAAATATAGATGATAATAGATGGAAATATCAATTTTATGTCAGTAATGAAACTGGCATTACATATTATTTACTGCAGTAATTTCAAAGATGGATATTTCTAGTTTTTATAATAAAATAACTACAATGATACGACCATAATTTATATTGTTGTTAAAATTTCCACTTAACGTACTAAATCGTTTTTCAAATTAAATTCACTTATATATGTTATATTCAATTATAAAATTATCTCTCTTTGATAGGTCGCTCTTTAACAAAGATCATCCTCTTCTTACTTACCGTTAATTATAATGACTATCGCCATTGTTATGGCGAAAAATCCATCTTGCCAGTCATCTGTGTCAACTTGCACCATCACAGTAGTAACGATAAACAGAATTGTAATAATAAAGAGAGATCCCCCCATCCTCACAGACAGTGGAATCCTGTGAAAGTAACAAAGTAGCTTATCAAAATACTGAAACTGTTTTCAAAAGGAAACACTGACATGATTTATTATACACATACATACCGTCATGTCATTTCCCTGTCGGCATAGGCAGAGGATAGAGCGCCAGACTTTTCTATCTCGACACGCATCCTTTGCCTCTTCTTCATCCATACGCTTCTCTGACTTTTAGGTTTCCTTCTTTCAAAATACCATTCACTCGATCAAACCATAATTTCCTTAGCCTCCCACTCTAAGTATTTCTTGACTATTTGTTCTACATGCCCAAACCCTCTCAGAGTGCATCTGTCTTATAAGGTACATTTTACTTATGAGAATGTACACAAAACCAGAGGCTATGGCGATAGAAATGGTTAACCCAACCAGGCGAGACAGAAGAATGGGGAGAGTTATTTGATTCCACCACGTTGGAGTTTCAATAACCGTACTTTCACAGAAAACTTCGAATGCATCAAAACTATAATTTGACCCAATAAATGTACAGATGTAAGGCTGACTGGAGATCCCTTCAGAAATTATCGACTCTAATACCACAAAATGAGAAAGAGGGACACTTGGTGACAGCAGATACAGGTGTCCAAAAAAATTCCCCGAAAGCCATTAGATTGATAAAATTCTTTAGTTCGAAGGTGCATGCTGGCAGAGAATGGTAAAGAATAGAAGCGAATGAGGATTTTATGGGGGAGGCTCTCATTTTTCAGTGGACAAACAATTATACTGTACATATAAGATAATTTATTACTTTTCAAAGTATTTTTATACTGTATAAGATAATTTATTACTTTTCATCAAGATATTAATCAAAAATATAGAAAAAAAATGAATGAGTGCAATGAAAAAATATGAATATGTGCTATTAAGAATCTTTAAAATTATTCAGGTCAAATAGTCCATTAAAGTATTTTATTACCAACTTTGATGTATAAGGGCGCCCGCGTACTAGGCAGCCTGGCTGCGGCAGCCCAAATTTTGAGCAGCCAGTTATAAGCAGCCAGCCGACGGTCGACCGAAGATGTTATAATTGATCGATCGATTGATTGACCGAAGATGTTAAAAGCAAAAAGAAGGCATTGGAGGATTCATCCTTTACTTCTGGAGCGGCACTCAAAGAGCGTATTTCAAAATTATTTTAAGGATCTTCGAAACTTCTCGGATCATTTTTTTAACTATACAAGAATGTAAGTGCAATCATTTGATAACCTATTGGAAAATATAAGAAATTAAATTATGGGTAATAATAGTCGTATGCGAGCTTGTATAACTCCAGAAGATAAATTGGTAATTACTTTCAGGTGTGTATACAAAACAAAAATCTCGTTTACTTTTAATAATATCGCGAAAGTCACCGCGAATTTTGTTTAGGAACGCAAAATACGTCTGACTGCTACGACAAGTGCGCGACTTGAGGCAGCCACATACATTTGCCTTGTCTCGGTCTGGCTGCGCGGAGCCAGTTGCTGCCGTGCAAGCGTACACGTTCTAATGGCTGTCGCAGCCAGGAATTCTTGGCTGCCTAGTGCGTGCACTCCAATGAGCCGCCATAGGTCGGATTGGCTGCCGCAGTCAGGCTGCCTAGTGTGCTGACGCCCTTATAATCAGGGTCGTCCTATAGTCAAGCCAATACAGTATGTTAGCAAATAAGCTCAAATGTACAGTTTAATTCAAATAGTTACCATTTATAATAAAATAATATGAGTTCCCCGTAATATGAGTCAACACAAAAGACCATGTGTTGTTATTAATCATTAACATATCTTATCTGAATGTATAAGTAAAAAAACATACTAATGTTACTTCCTTTCATCATAGCAATTGTGAAATATGTTATCATATTTCAGATTACAGTATTTACAAACATAAAGGTTAGTCAAATTATAATATATGCAATAATATTTGTTACCAAATTTTAATTACATAGTTCAACTTATAATACATACACATATGGTATACACCCATACTTATCTGAAAATTTTAACAGACATAAATGATATCTTTGGATGACACAAAGAAAGACAAAGCAAAAAAGGAGGTTTGTAAGACAATAATGAAGAAAGACAAAGCAAAAAGGAGGTTTGTAACACAATAATGAAGAAAGACATAGCAAAAAGGAGGTTTGTAACACAATAATGAAGAAAGACAAAGCAAAAAGGAGGTTTGTAAGACAATAATGAGGAAAGACAAAGCAAAAAGGAGGTTTGTAAGATAATAATGAAGAAAGGGACTATTTAACAATAGAAAAACGAGGTTTGGCAGGGAAATGAGTGATTTCAAAGTAACAATTATCTTTTAATATGAAAGTTGGGGTATGCCATTCGGTTGTCATAGTGTTGGAGCGGGTCTCAATGTGAGTTTGCTGTGAAAAGCTATTACAAAAATAACGATAATTTAGAGACTGTAAAGCGTTTAGTGCGCCTGCCCATGTAATTACATGGGTTAATAATTTCAAGGAAACTGGTTCAGCAAGTCGAAGATGCTCAGCGACACATATTGACGGACTACAGGCAAATATTCGTCATGCAATCAACAACGTGCCCGAGGATATGCTACGTCGCTCCATGCATGAAGTACGTCGTAGCTGCGAAGAGTGTTTGCGCATAAATGAAGGTCACTTGCGTGATGTCATCTTCAAAACATAAATAACAAACTATGTTTATTGAAATCTTACACATGAAAATTCGATAATAAATACGCAAAAGCGGATGACCATCTATAAACACCTGTTTCCCTGCCAGACCCTGTATTAACCCTGTAGAAAACGCAAGAAATTGAATCTCAGTTCGCTCGCTTCTCTCGCTTAAGTAGCTGAAAAATAATTCCCTTTAACATTGAATTCTATTCAAAAGATGGATATCCAGTTTATAAAAGCATTTGAAATATTAAATATAAATCAAATTCAAAATATTTATTTTTACAATAGTTTATTTTGAGTTGAGAGTTTTTTTTAAATCAAAATCTTGTTAACTTTTCAGGTTATGAAATCAAGCTAAAAAAAACCATCTTTCAAGTCATATTTCAAAACAATATTTATTTTTTCATGATCGATAAAACTCAACAGCACAAAAAAGTTGTTTTAATTAATATATGCATCTGACCTAATACTTAAAAAATATATATGTGTGGAAAATTTAATATTATGAAGTAAATTTTTTCCCCAACCTGAAAGTGTATTGAATAAATAAATAAAATAAATGCGTACCATGAAAGGTTTCGTTAATGAAATTCAGGTCTCGAGCGAATATTTTCCAACTGATCAAACATTTCTCATATGTAACATACAGGAAACAGTGGAATATTCATTTTAAAGAATTTGGAATGTAAAAATAATTTCAAAAATATTAATAACGCAAGACTTGATTAACCCTTCCCTTACGGTGCTAAAATTGAAACACGCGCTCCGGTGTTGGGTAGTGAGTACGCGATCAAAAATTAGCGATTTTAAATCGGAAAAATAAGAACATTCATAGATAATCCCCTTAATTAATTATAATTGAAGCTAAAAATTATAATAATTGAGATTTATTTGCTGAAAACATTAAAAAACCATCTGGCAACGCTCACGGAATGGGCGTACGTCTAATCTATTAGCAAGCCCAGAAGCAACTGCGGCGCGGATTAGTAGTGGCTTACCCCGGCGTGGCTTACGCTTGAGACGATTGAGACAATTGAGCTCCTCGCAATTCAGTGGAGTATGCAAGAGTGAGATGCGAATATAGTGTCGCGCTTCCCGCATACTCTTCATCTATCGTCAAGACACAAGGTCGAGGCACTCACAGCGTTTAAATGCGAATTTGTTTCCGATCTTCACAAAATACCCACGATATAGTCGATAAACTCTGATTATTATTAATATTATTTTTTAAATCAATGCGTAAATATATTATGGAGGAATACCTAAAATCTTAACCTTGTATTTATTATATTTATACTGATGAGATATTGATGGTTATTAGAAGCAACGTGTAGAAGATACCCAACACAGGGAAAGAAAGGTTAAACAAAAATTAAACTGAATCATAAACAAATTATAAAATTAAAAAAAACTCCTCAAACCAGGGATCTTTGTATCTTTAGTACAATTCAGAAAACTTTCTATTATAAACGGAGGTCGCATTAACCAGAGCTATAACATTTTGAAATATTATTACAATGTAAAAGAATTTTTCATTCGACTACATAATAAGTACTAAAAAAACAAAACTGGCGAAATTTCAAACATGTTATCGGCCCAAATAATAATATGTGAACATGTCATTGACTGTAAATCCCAGTCGATGGCAAGTTTGCAAATTATTATTCGGGCACGCTTCGATTCAATGTTTACTTTTGATAAGCGGTGGGCCCATAGTGTAATTTTTTTTATTTAAATTAAATAACATGTTCACAGCAGATTTATTGATTTAAATTGTTTATACTTAAATTTCATATCCCCTAATTTGTATTTTGGATGAAGAAAAGGCGAAAGATATGTCGCGATAGGAAAGTTTGGCACTCTCTCTTTTCTGCCTACCCTGATAGAGATACATCGTGATGGTTTGTCTATTTAAATTTGTATTTTCACCTCATAGCTGTGTGCTATATTTTATATGTATTTTTTTCTTAACTGTTTCAGATTCTTCGAGTTTTCAAGTCGTGGTATTAATTTCTCATCAGTTTGTGTTTCCGTACCTCGTAACAGGTGAACACCTTTTTGTTAATAGAATTATTCTTACTATAGAATGAAAACTTAAAATAATTAAATAAAAAAAATGTACAGCTACATACTTATGACACATTAGGAAGAAGACGCTGTCATCGGAGAAAAAATTATATACAGCACAGAGCTGCTTTAACCTCTAAAGGAGTATGGCCGTACGGTGTACGGCGAGCAAATTTTTACCTCAAGAGAGTATGGACGTACATGGTACGTCCGATGTTTTTTTCCCGAATACATGAATTTATCCATAAAACGGACAAGGCTCAAATGTTCTTATCTATTCAATTTTTTTGTATATGGCGGCCGCAATTACGTTTTTTATCTTACTTACAAAATCATTTTTTTATTTTGCTAACAAAATGTCACTTGCTTAGAGGTTAACTGACGTTCAAAACCTACTGAATCATTTGGCGCAACAGGAAGATAGTATCCTTGCCAATAAAGTAATGTTGCAAAATCTACATAACACCATTTGCCGAAAACAATAAACTTCTTAGCTGTCGTATTTTAAATAAAAGGGTAACTATGTAAGATAATTTTCAGTGTTTATCTTTTTTTTTCTGATTTTTTTCGACGGAGATTATCGAGATTTTTTATATGGTTATACCGGAGAAATAATTCGCAATACTTAATTAAATGATATATTCACAAAGATGACTTCCAAAAATGTTAAATATTTGTATAGATTAAATATGTATAAGAATACTGACAAATAGTATGAGGATTTTTATCTTAGTGAAAATTAAAAAAAAAATTAAAGTAAAATTTTTAAAAATATTCCTTTCAAATTGATCGGACAAGTTTGCCAATTCATACTGGAGCGATCTCGAATACGCACCAGAGACTATTTCTCTCTATATTGCGAATTGTTTCTCTGGTTCGGCGCACCAACGCACCTCGGGACCGGCCGCCGCTGTTATCAACCAATGAAGTTAAAGCACTCAAAAATATTAATTGTATGAAATAAAGCATCATGTCTAACTGGCATATATCTAATAAACATATTATAAAAGATCAGTTTGAATTTATTTAAATATAGACATAATAAATTCTAATAACAGTCAGATGTACTTGGTAATAAATTGTAATTGAACTGGTATTAATATTTAGACAGCTATCCTGAGTTATACGTTTGGAGGAGGAACTTTGACAAAAATAAGGCTAATTTTGAGATGCAGCATCATCGAAGAGAGAGAAAATAAAGTTTTAAAATTATTAAACAACAATAATAAATGTTTACTTACAAATGACTGTATAGAGAATTGAGTATCAGGCATACTGTACTGGGGACTGATGCAGCCACATTCAAATATGACGTAAATTCAGCTTGAAACTGTGTCTTTCCCAACCGAAGAGTATTGTTGTGTGGAGTCACATCTCTAAATTTATACATCCAATACTGAAAACAAAAAAATATATATTTTTATTATATCTATATACATCTATACCTCGCCAACACATAGAATTAGTGTGGGATGGGTGAAGTTTAGATCAATGACGCGAGTTCTATGGGATCCCAAAATGCCAGTAAAGTTAAAAGGAAAAGTATACCAAACGATTGTCAGACCTGCACTCCTCTATGGCTCCGAATGCTGGACGATGTATAACTCTTACTCCAGACAACTAGAAACTGCTGAAATGCGCATGCTAAGATGGTCAGCTGGTGTGTCCCTAAGAGACAAAATAAAAAGTACACGCATTCGTGGAAGCCTAGCTGTTACAGACATCAACAGTAAGATGGACGAGAGGCGATTGAGATGGTGTGGGCACATTGGACGCAGAGCACCCTATCACATTGTGAACCAGGCAATCTCCACGGATCTTCCTCCAATAACAACCAGAGGAAGACCAAAGAATTCGTGAGTGGTGCAAAAAGATAACCTGATGCAGAGGCACGGCCTGGGGGACGTAGTCCGGGACAGAAGAGCATACAACCTGAGAACGAGGAGAGCTGAGCCAACAGTCTTTGCAGACAGTGAGTTGGGATGGAGCCAGGGAGTAAAACCTATACATCGCTATACGGCCACGCTTTGTACGGCATTTCGCTATAACGGCCTTTTTTAATTATGGCACTTTTTCGATTTACGGTCCACAATGTTTCGTTATACGGCCAAAAAAATGCTGTACTGTTAAGAGTAGTACTTACTGAGATTATTTGAACCGACCCATGTCGTGATTCAGAATCCGCGCTGCATAGATTCATTGTACGGATTCAGCCCAGATGCTACTCCGCGACAAAAAACCGTGTCCACACCAAGATTCATGGTGTGATTCAGTCCTTTGTGAAAAATGACTAAAGTTGCACTCTCGAGAATTTCTCTAGCTCTTTATATATAGTTAAGAATAGCAATAAGCGCAATAAAAGCGGTATGTATGTAATAGAAAGACTGTTTTTTCGTTACATATTTAATTAATCTTTAATTCTTTTAAATATAATTGTCCCTTCTTTAGAAAAATGCAACCGAAACGTTCATTGAATTTGGAGATTGATACTGATAAAAACGAGAGTAGCCGAAAAGCTATCTTTAATTTATATGTTTATTTTTTGAATTTCTGTTTATTATTACATTGTTTTGTACTTTTATTTTTATGTAAGCATTATTATAGGAAATAAAAAGAATAAAATGTTTTATGAACTAAAAACTATATTATTTTATAAAAAATTGGAACAGATCCAATTGAATTTGTACGGGTTTGTATCAAAATAATTGATTTGTTATACGGCTTTTCGCCTTATAGCTAACTTTTCCGGAACGTATCTAGGCCGTAAAGCGAGGTATGGATGTATACATGATTTTTTTATTTATGAAAAATTATGATGAAAAAACAACAGGTAAAAATGGACACACAATTTATATGGATCTAGATTTGTTGCCTTTCATTTGTAGTGTCCCCAGTAAACTAGGCTTTTGCCTGTATCTTAATTCAAACAAAAGTTATAAAAATAAAAATTAAAGAGTAAAAAATTGATAAATGCAAGTGGTAATAATAACAACAGAAAGTAATTAAAATCTGTCCAAATCCTGTAACTTCATGAACTACTAAGTCTGTAACATTGTATAGACATGCAGTCTCAAACTAGTGCTTTGTAAGTGCTAATTTTGATAAATAAACGAGTATCTGACTAGCGGAACAACCAATGAGTGTGGATAAACCAGTCTTTTCAACTCAGTCAATGGACTCTGCCACCTTGCGATGCATTCTTTTTTCCTTCAAAATAAATGTGTTTTTTTTTTTGCCACTATAACATAGTATTATTTTGTTTCTTGAAGTGCCGCGGTGCCTATTGGTCAGGAAGGTTGATATTTTCATTGGAGATTTGAAGATCCTTTTTTTTGTTAATTTTTGTTATTGTAGATGCGTTTTCTGTGTATCCTCATTGGGTGATGTTATTGATCAAGCAGTAAGAAGTTATTTTATGCGATAGGTGAGGATTTTTGAAGTTGTCGTCTGGCGGTTGTTTTCCTGCCAAGAGAGCCCAACACCATTCCGAAGAAAGAAGTAACCTCTCCTAGTGGAAGAAAAGTGCAAACCTGACAAGGATTATATATTTCCAGGCCATAAATGATTTAAAAGATTTAAAAATGTTTTTCTCTCTCTCTTTGAATAATGGCTGTGAACTCCTATATATATGAAGGAGTATACGCCAGTGTCAAGTTATGAGGAAAAAAAAAATGTTTCTTAATTGTGGTTTTGGTTGTTAAAATCACATGTCTATGGAGATTCAAAATTAGCCCAATCGGACTTACTAGCCATCACAGGCAATGTTGCCTGTACCAATGATCTGGTAGAAGGCACAGTTATTATTCATATTGACATTATTACTCATACTAACATCCTAGTTTTAATTTTACTTACTGACCTCATTTCACCTAAATTTATTTATTGGTGCTTATTAATGGATTTTTGTATATTCATAATAAAGGCTCTTGGGGTTATATACAAGTGTTCCATTTATTGCTATTATTAGCTCTGCAAGTATTAAAAAATCAAATACATTATGGTATCCTTAAACCAGTGATAAAGAGTAACATATGGTGAAGCATAATCAGATATTGTATACTCAAGAAAATGTAGCATGGCCCCTGTGGATTTGAAATGTCATGTCTCAAAGGGATGGGGTAAAAACATTTATTTTTACAAATCGAATAGTTTTTTTATAAATTGAAAAATTGTTTTTCTCTAAATTGACGTTTTAATTCCTAATTTTCATTATACTAGCTTTCTAATGCATTGTATGATATGCATCTATTTTTAAATAGGCCAAGATCCAATATGAATTAATACTAATTACGAACATTTAATTTTATGTATAAAAAAAAATCGAAAATCCAATTATCGTATACCCCATCCCTAGCCAATGCAGACTAACGTAGTGACTTTTGACAAACGTCACTAAATATTATTTGATTTTAACAAACTGCCACATTTTTGCTAATTTGTAACAAGATGTATTAATTTGTCATTATTGTTATTATAGTTTTGTGTAATGTATTTACCTAAATAACTTGCTATTTATTAGAATCGAGGCTTATATTAAAGTTGATAAAATAATTAAAATTACTGAACGTCGTTACAAGGTTGTATTGGGGCAAATTTGTGAAACGTCACAGGGGCCATGCTATATTTTCTTAAGTATAGTTGTTAATTCAAGAAGATTAGATACGCTAGTTATGCTGAAGACTCCCGAATGATTTCTTGGAACTCTTACAAGCATCCTTTACAAGTAGCCTTTGTTATAGTACAGTGATTTGATCCGTATAAGACTTAAAGTCAGAGGCAACATACGAAGACTATTCTTTTAAATTTATGGATGTTTACAGACACAAAACAGTCCCTAAAAATTGATTAGGCATGTGAAACAAATGAATGAAGAAACAAAAATAAACAAAAATTTATTGATAAATCATAAATAACTAACAAAATAAATATACAGTGCTAATGTGAGTGGAAGACATGGTAGAGGAAGACCAAGGAAAATATGGTTTGATCAAGTGTTTGATATTTTTAAAGAAAGAAATGTAAAAAGATTAAACGTAGGAGCTGTATTAGATCAATGTTATACACCTAAGGATGTAGAAAAGGTGGAAGATGTATGTCATGGTAGTAAAGTCTGGCACTCTCTCCTGTCCACTTGCCCCAACACGGGGATGGTGTGATGGTATGTAAGTAATATTTAACAATATTCAAAATTGTAAAAGTTTCCATATGTTAGATTTTATTAATTATGATGATAAATATAGAATAGTTACATTAAATAGACATTATTGCCGAGCTGTGGAACCAAAGAGATTCCAAAACTTAAATTTTAAAAGAATAATGCGATAAACAAATGATAGATTATATAAAATAGTCTGGAAATTGTAGAAAAAACTATCTTGCAGATATTTCGCTGATCTATACAAATCTACCTACTCACTCAGACACATATTTCCGTGACGTTTCTGTTTTATTTTCAAGGAGTAACATGGGTTCTTTGTTTAAATATTTTTGTCAATTAAAACAAACTATTGATAAATCATAAATAATTATAACGTGAATATTGAAAAAATATGTAATATTTAAAAAGTGGATAAATACTTACATCATTGGCGGTTACAAAAAAATTCCATGGCATCAAAGATGTGACACCGTACAAATAAAACAAAAAATAGACAATTTTATAATGATCAACTGGTTCGTTCACTGATTTGGAGGTCGGTGGATTATCCACCAATTCCCGAACTTCACATTCATCGTTATATCCATCTTCATTCTCAGGATAATTATCATCGTTTATAGACGCGGACATTTTTAATTTGTTCCCCTAAAAGTGTATCTAATAACAATTGTCAATGGCTTTATGACCAATTCTTCATATCATTTTTATCATAAGAGACAAGATTCGACTGACGTTTTAGATTTTGTATTATTTTGACAATTATAATAAAATTGTTGCCAGTTTTTCTCTCACTTAATTCTCTAAAATTTTACCTAATAAATCTTGATAACACAAGAGACCAAATTTAATAAAAGAAGATTATAATAAAAATATTTGTTGATGATAACAAAAAGAAACTTAGATATGCAAAAGGCAGAAGTTTGAGAATGAATACGGAGAGAAATAAGAAAGTATTTTGGAAGGAATCAAGTAAAATGCGAGAAAAAAAATATACGGGCAGTATAAGTAAAATCAAAATTAAGAATGAAAGAATTTTATCAGTAGAAGAAATGTTTCGCTTAAGGTGAAAGAAATATTTCAAAGAATTATACAATATAAAAATGGTGACAGTAGTAAAATAATGCTAGTATAATTGGAAATGGCTAGTGTTTTTAAAATGGCAGTGAGATTAATATTGAAGAAGTGCGAATGATTGTAAAGGACATGAAAAAAGGAAAAGCGTTAGATTGTGATGAAATGAAATGCTGACGCAATTTTTCAACAAATGTTAGGAAACTTAGTACACACCGTAAGATTGAAAGAGTGTAGTAAATACATTGTACGGAAAAAACTGATAAAAAGAGTGGAAAAAAATACGAAAAGGAAGAGTGATACTCTCAAGATGTCTTTTGAGTGGAAGAAGATGCGTGGATCGGATTTTTTACTTGAGAAAAAAGTGTGACAAAAATAACAAAAATATATTGTGAGCTCGTGGAATTGAAAAAAAAAACATGTAATCGCGTTATAAGGGATGAGTTACTAAAAATATTGAATCAATATGATGTTGAATATAAATGAGTACATGATATTGAGTCAGTATACACCAAAGGCGTCCATTAGAGTGAACGGTGTCTTGACTGAGTGATTTAATATTTCAAAAAGAATAAAGCAAGCAGGTGTGAAGGAACTATCGTAGTCAATGGGTGGTATACAAATGTCGAATGGAAATGTGTTCGAATTGCTTTATGTTGATGACGTAACAGTGTTAGCAGAGAATGGAGATGAATTACAAAGTTTGATAAGTAAATAATATTAGAAGTGCTAAATGAAATATTTGAGATTTAATGTGGCATAATCTAAGGATATGATGTATGAAAAACGAAGCAATATGTGGGTAAACAATGAATTGGAGCATGTTAAGGAATTCTGATATTTGGTTAGTATTTTCTCAGATGATAGAAGAATTACGAGAGATATCGAATAACATGTAGCGATAGAAAATAAAGTCAATGGGCCCTTAAACACATATACTCAAAAAAGGCAGTATCAAAATTACACAAGGTAAAATAGTCCTCAACAGTATTTTTGTATCAACTTTTATACATGCTTGAGAATGAAACATGGAAATAGAAAATAACTGAAAGGAGCCGAATAAATACGAACTAGACAATAAGGATTACATTTTGATGCCATAAATTATTATTAAAAAAAAGACATGTTTCATGTCTATGGTTCTATTGACAGAATAGCGATCCAAATTAAATAAAAAATTAGCTAAATATTGCGAGTTAATTCGGTTGTTGTGTGTATTTACAATTTTATTTCGCATATATCACTTTATATTATTTAAGTTTCATTGTTAAAATTAGATGTATAATGTAATACAAGTGTCTGGTTTGTTTGGGATCCTGTGTTTACGTTCACATCACAGATGAATAATACGCCCGCATCGGAGGTATTTCCTGAGTACCTAGTCATATTCAGCGCGAAAATATTTATATCCTGATGTTATTATGAATAGCCAAAATAAATATTTTCTACTATTTCTGTTTGCTACGCTCGCTTTAGTATTCTGCGATAATCTCGACTACGAAAACGACGATGCTACAGAAGTTCACATTGGAGAAATAAAGAGTGTTTTTAATGACTCGGATTACCTCCTTAACTTTATTAAAGAACCCGCAAATTATACTAAAAAGACTACGGGCTCCTTGCTTAAATTGAAATGTGAAGTCAGCTTGTCTAAATATCTTAATAACACTCTAGTCACTACCCTTAGGAGTGAGGACGTCCAAAATACAACCGAAATACTTCTTCGTAAAGTAAAAATCCGATGGTTAAAAAATGAAGCTCCAATTATCACAGATAAAAATCGTATATCTATCAAAAGATCTGATGGTAATGGCACAGTTTCTTCAACACTTAGAATAAAAAACTTGGAGATTTTAGATAAAGCTTTTTATTGCTGTACTGCTGCTATAGGTAAAAGATCAATCCGCTCGCTCAATGCCCAAGTGGATGTGCGCGATCAGCTGGAGGGGGAAGACGGAGATATCCCAGCTTATGAAAGCCTCTATACAAAGAGTCAAAATGATCCGAGTACAACATATGCTTCCGGAGTCACTAATGTGTTCTCCAACAATGGTTATGGCTTCACTAATCAAGGAATCAGTCCTTCCGTGCAATCCAATAAAGAAGACGAAATTGTAGATGTAACTTCTAGAGTTTCAAATGTAAATGTCCTTTCTAAAAACATTGATTACCCGAAAGCAAATCCTTCTCAAGGAATATGCCAGATATACACTGGAACAGCTTGTGCCGAGTTTCTGAGCAAGCGATATGTCTTCATTCCTTATCCTGTCACGCAGACTGCGCTGGAAGATAAACTTACAGGCGCTTTAAAAGTGGTCAATCATTCCAATGAAATAAGTTCTAACTGTGTTGGCTATGCTATACCCAGCTTGTGTTTTTCTACTTTTCCTGTTTGTCGCACTCCCAACGAAACGAATACTCGGTTTTTCGAACACTTTGATGAATTTATTGAATCAACAAACAAAATTCAAAAAAATACTGCACGGAGTTCATGGGATGACCTCGAAGATGATTCTGAGTTTAAAGTTCATTTTGAAAATATGCCTCCCGGTGGTCTTCCCGCTCATCTCACTCCAAATTTAAAAACTCCTCCATCTCGTGTGTATACATCAGATGGTTTTACTTTTGAATCCAGAGTCAAAAGGCAGTCTTCGGCCAATATAGAATTTCGCATAAATACAAAGACAAAGAAGATTACATCTGAACCATTATATCCCACGTATGATAAACACATGCAAGAATCAAACCGAGATTTTAGTCTTTCACGCGCCTCTATTCCTTTACAGAGAGTTTGTAAAGAGGATTGTGAAATATTAGAGGATGAATTATGTCAAACAGAATATGCTATAGCCAAAAGGCATCCTGAGATAGGTCAAACGTTAACTTTAGAAGAATGCCGTGATCTGCCTATCGTATCCCCAGATTGTTTGGAAATAGGCATAGAAAGACACATTGGCACTGATACCTGTTATTGGGAAACTGGAGTCTATTACCGAGGCAATACTAATATATCTACATCAGGACTTCCGTGTTTACATTGGTCACTTCAGTTTATTTATAAAATGGCCAATCATCCTGAACTGACCGGAAAACACAACTTTTGCCGAAATCCTGGGGGACAAGAGTCGCAACCTTGGTGTTATGTAATAACAGAGACAAAAGGACAAGTAAGGCAACTTTGCGATATACCTAAATGTTCTAGAACAATTTGGATTTACATTATATCAAGTATGGTTGGTGTTAGCGTTTTATTTGCAGGCTGTACGATATTAATTTGTTGTCGACAAAGAAATTCAAAAAGTAATACGGCAGCTATCAGAAACATAAATTTGCCAAATGCTGATAAAAATATATATGGCAACTCGAGGTTGAATTCACCTATAGAACTAACGGATTTACTTACTCAAAACACAAATTCTCGTACAAATGGTATTTCAAGAGTACCGCAGTTTTCACTTACTCAAATTAAATTCATCGAAGAATTAGGAGAAGGAGCTTTCGGAAAAGTTTATAAAGGAGAATTAATAAGAGATGGTGAAAAGATATTTGTAGCAGTCAAGGCTTTGAAAGAAAATGCCTCGCAAAAAACGCAACAGGATTTTAAAAGAGAAATCGAGCTAATTTCTGAATTACGTCATGAAAATATAGTTTGCATTTTGGGTGTAGTCTTAAAAGAAGAACCTTTGTGTATGCTGTTTGAGTTCATGGCTAAAGGAGACCTTCACGAGTTTCTGATGGAGACAGCACCTCCCGAAGGTTCGGGATTGTCTCCTACACAGTTTTTGATGATCGCACAACACATAGCTTCTGGAATGGAATATTTAGCAGCTCACCATTATGTACATAGAGATTTGGCGGCTCGAAACTGCTTGGTTGCTGATAATCTCGTAGTGAAAATTTCTGATTTTGGATTGTCTCGAGATATCTACAGCTCTGACTATTACAGGGTAAGGTTTTATTTTTTCTTTGCCACTTCTCCTTCCCAGTGTCATGTCAGGTCCCCCCAATGTTGAATATCACCTGAGAGTAGACATCCTTGTCCCCAGCAGCCCGAAAAAGATCTCCAACGCCCCTTATACGTCCAAATCCAACGTCCAATTATCCAATTGTCCAATTATCCAACGTCCAATCACGTATATTGCGGAGCCAGGAGATTTGCTTCCTGCCAACTCCTCTTTGGCCTTCTATTTTGCCTTGGATGATCAGGTGCAGTAATTTGTACTTTGCTCCTCTAAGTACATAACCCAAGTAAGACACCTTTTGGATTTTAATATTAGTCAGCAACTCTCGATCAACTTTGGCTCTTTGAAGAACCCTCGTGTTGCTGACCATATCCGTCCAGGGTATCCGTAGCATTCTCCGGTGCATTCACATTTCGAATGCTTCCAGTCGGTTCATAATACCAACTTTGAGGGTCCATGATTTTACTCCATGCAATAACACTGACCAAACGTAGCATTTGACTAACCGTTGTCGAATTTTGCCACTGACAATTTTATTTAATATCGGTTAAATAAGCGTGATCACATGTGAGATCATGCACAACATACTCGTAAGGTCAGATTCAAAACAAAGTTTTTGGCAAATATTTCCTTCATTCTGAAATATTTCTAACTTTTGTTCTATATAAAATTCTATGTGCAATTATAAAACAATGTCTCTTTTAATTTGCTTCAGGAGAATTGATTATTTGATTAAATTTATTTATTTTATCAGTTTAATATTAAACCTATACAATTTAGTTAATAGCCAGTTGAGATTTTATGAAATCTAATAAAAATTATTATTTCGTCAAGTTTTTCCATAGAAAATTGCTCTGGATATATAATAGTATTCAAATGCCAATAAATGAATGCATTTTCTGTCACAGAAATTATTTAATATTGTGTCATATCTAGGTGCAGTCAAAGTCACTTCTTCCAGTACGTTGGATGCCACCGGAATCCATTTTATATGGGAAATTTACTACGGAAAGTGACGTATGGTCATATGGTGTGGTCCTTTGGGAAATATACAGCTTTGGTCTCCAACCATACTATGGGTAATATATTTTTTAATTTAACTTTTTTTTTTTCATCCATTTTTGAAAAGTAAATCTTTTCAACGTTATATTATAACTCAAATTTGACATCTGATTTTTCAAGAAATACATTTATTTTATTATAAGAAGCTTATATAATATTTTCCAGAAACTATTAAAGGTTTATTTACTTCTTTTAAAGTAACTGAATACTAAGCATGTGGATTAAGTGCCAAAAGTGAAGTGTTTTGTTATATTCCTCACAGTGTCTCTTAAGATGATTTGCTCGGATAGGGGCACTCCCCCGGGAATCTGAATGGGAGAGTAATTTACCTCCAGGTGACAGTTTAGTCTCATTTCAACGGTTCTTCTTTGATTTACCTACTGTTTATAGTTAATTAAGTTGGATCGGTCACGCTCCTGATACAGCTTGGGATGTGACTCTGCGGCCGAACAGAAGAACTGAAACTACAAGGATATCCACAGAGCTTAAGCTGCCAAAGAAGGAGTCATTCATTCTCCTTTTATGTGGAAAGATGTTAATTTCCACCAAAAGATACACCGCCGATATTCGGTTATCAGAACCTTGTCAGTCACTAACAGGTGCACCATGTGCAAGTGAAGATGACTTTTGAGCTGCTGGGATAATTGTGCAACCCCTTACATCCTGTGTATTAACCGCTGCTAAAAATATAGACAATTTCAATGGATAATAAATTATGGTGTCGACTGCCCCGGTCTTATAAATTTAATTCCAGTCCATATTCCAACTTGAAATTCAAGGTAAAATAACTTATCAAAATGGAACGCTTATCACAACTCAATTATCAACAGATTGCATAAATTAGGTAATAAAAATATTCTAAGGTAGTAGATATATTCTTATCCTGACTTAATTTTTTAAAACTAAATTAATATCATTAAGGCTAAGGCCACACTAAAGTGCTTCGCTAGGTGCTAAGCTAGGTGCTATATGACTTATAGACTAGGTGACTTCAGGCTTAGCCACACTAAAGTGCTTCGCACAAATTCATTTGACATTTGGGAGTGGTTGAATCAACAAACGATGCCACTCTCAAAACTAACCAGAAAGCTACTTCTCTCGGAGAATTTAAGTTTAAAATTTTGAACATCTCAAATTCAAACTTGTTGGGTGCATGTTAATTTATCTAGAAGTACTTGTGGAGAGTTTAAAGTTCTCTACAAAGAATTGCGGAATAAAACTTCCTCCATCTTGTAAAATCACTTGGTGATACAATAATAGTAACCAACACGTCTGTTCGCTAAGAGACTCATTAGGTGACTAATAGTCACGTAGCGTGGCGCGAAGCGTGCAGTGTGGCCATTGCGATAGTATGCGGTGCATTGGTTTGCTAGGATATGTCACCTAGCTCGCAGCATAGCTCTAAGGACCAAGCGAGGCTCCTACCTGTGTGGCCGAGGCCTTACAGATTAAATTTATAATTTTTTTACACCTATAAAATCTTCTTAGGGGGGAATGGCAACGACTGCTGGAGGAGGCCGGGGCCCACAATGGGCTGTAGTGCCATTGATGATGATGATGATGAAAATCTTCTTGGTAACCCCATTTCTTCGGATTGCATCGACAGCGATCCATTCCACTTCAAACTATATTAAAAGCTTTCATATTGGTTAAAGTATGGAGAGTCTTCTAGAAATAGTGATGCTATTATTATATGGGGATTGATGTTGGTGGTTATTCTATTGCTCTATTCATCAAATTTATATCTATTTAAATTATTAGTTTGTGTGGTATTGAGGAAACTGTTTCTTGAAATTAGTTTTTTTTAGGAATTAGAGCTTGAATAATCAATGGGTGGCAGCTATCAATTATCTGTTTCATGCTCTCAGCCAATGTGGCGAGGGTTCATTAAATGTCTTACTGAACTATGCCTAGTGATACTTATTTTTTTTGTAATTCGGTCGATATGAGACACCTAGTAAGTTGTCAGCAGGTTAAGTTTAAGGCAATATCTACATTTTTAGCCTGGGTCAATATTCACCAAACTATAGTTCAGAAAATGTAGGATGAGTCCTGTGACAGTTCACAAATTTGCCCCAATACAACCTTGTAACGATGTTCAGTAATTTTAATTATTTTATCAATTTTAATCTAAGCCTCAATTCTAATAAATAGCAAGTTATTTAGGTAAATACATTACATAAGATTGTATTGGGGCAAATTTGTGAGCTGTGACAGGACTCATCCTACATTTTCCGAACTATAGGCTAGCATATTCACAGACTGGGTAGCATAATGCTAAAACGAATGTTCTTAGTGTTGGAGGGTCTGCACCACATTTGGATCCTGCTAATTTATCTTCCTCTTGGTCTAGGTCGTATGACCTGTTTGTGATGGTGGGCTGTCCTGGGATGATGACGTCCAGCTGCCTTCCACCTTTTCGGCGGCCTTCCTGGTAATCTCCTGCTGTTAGGGTTTTCAGTCTTAGCGATTCTTGCCAGTCTTATATCCTCCATGCGGTCCACATGATCCCTCCAGAAGCGCCTTCTGTTTCTTCCCCACCTCACTATATCTTCAATACCACAGACATACCTTATCGTCTCATTTCTGATCCGATCTCTAAGAGTTCTGCCTGCGATGGAGTGTAGGGTTCTCATTTCTGACACTCTGAGAAGGTGCTAATTTATGATGATTAATATTAACTAGTTGCAACCCGTGAAATATTCACGGAAGTAAAACAAATTCTACATTTATGAAAATATATATTCATAAATGTAGAATTTGTTTATATATATCATTTATACATCGTCCCCTTTTATACCGGTTCAAAAATTGTTAGCTAGGTATTTAAAATTCGTTCAGTATAGTTTCCATCTTTTCATTTATCACGGACCCACCGAGATTCAAATTTCGAATTACTTTCGGAGAGAATCCAAGTATTCCTCTCTCGCTCTCTTGCATCCAAAATTCAATTCTCGTATTCTTTCTTTGGTGACAGCCGTCGTATGGGTTTTGGCCTATTTATATATTAATATAATCTTCCATACAGATAGATAACATAATCTATCAGTGATATTGGCCAGTTAAATTGTTTTCAGTACATTATTCTTATAAAATGACTCAAATCACTTCCGTTTATGATACACACTCAATCTTGTATTACTTCAAAGGACACAATCCAATCATTTAAATCAATTGTTATAAAAGAGTTCTCAGATTTTGGTATGTAAGAAAGTTAAGCTTAAATTTAACGTACCTCCGGTCATTTTCTGGGCCTCTTTATGCCTCTTGGGTACCATTGGATTATTTTGGATGTCCATCAGGAGTTTGACATTCTTGCTACGTGTCCGGTCCATTGCCACTTCATTCTTTTGCACACCTTTATAACGTCTTCTACCTTTGTTATATTGCGAATCCAGGTGTTTAGTTTACGGTCTATTTTAGTATATCCCAACATGCATCTCTCCATGCCCCTTTGTGCGGTCTGGAATTTTTGCGTGTTCTTTACTGTGAGCGTCCATGTATCGCAGCCATACGTAAGTACTGGGAGAATACACTGGTTGTAGACCCTTCGCTTTAAGGATATTGGGAGATTACTTTTGAAGATGTTGTTTAAGCGTCCAAATGAGCTCCATGCTAGTTTTGTTCTTCGTGCTATTTCCTCCGATATGCCACCTACAAAGGTAAAGTAAATATGTACTTATAATTAAGTGGATTATTTAATTCAGGTACAGCAACCAAGAGGTAATTTCCATGGTACGCAGCCGACAGTTGCTGCAGTGCCCCACAGACTGCCCTCGCGCCGTGTATGGGCTAATGAAGGAATGCTGGCACCAAACTTCATCCAAGAGACCTAATTTCACCACAATAACCCAAAGGTGACATTTTTTCATTGTTGTCTATTTATTTTAGATGATTATCCATTCGTGAGAAATGACAAAGCTGTAAGACAGGAAACAATTTACATTCAATTTATTATGGTGAAACAAATAGATCTGTGGTGACAGTTTCCTTCATTGTTCAGAGTGACAATGAAACAAAATTAAGACTGATGAAATATGATTATTTGTTTTATGCACAAAAATTACTTTTTTTTATGATCGAGCATCATTTATTTATTTTATAAAGCTTATATATACAGGTTAAACCCAATTATATAAAAAAACTTATAGAGAATTATATACAGTAATGAGAAATAAAAATGAATAATTAAGAAAACATTGTTAAGCTGAAACAACTTATCCCCATTACTCAGAAAGCTCAAAATACTTTTTTTTTAAATTATGGAGATATGTAAAGGTCTCTTCTTATATCTTTAAGTTGCTGATGAGAGCAATATCCAATCCAACAATATTGGAAAATATATGTTGTAATTTGTTTTATCAAACACTGTTTATTCCACCTTTTGTAACGGTATGACCCTACCGGTTTCAAGGCTTTCACGTCATCTTCAGGGGAGCATAAACAAATGAGATGAAAGCCTTGAAACTGGTAGTGTTATATCGTTACAAAAAGTGGAATAAACAGTGTTTGATAAAACAAATTACAATGTCTTTAAACCTCCACAACGTTAATGCCTTCCTTAACTATAAAAAATATATGGTTTTATGTTTCTGACTATTACTGTTCCTGACTGTTCCTGACGAGGTACAGAAATATTGATCTATTTACGCTGGCAATAAGTAAATCCAACTTGTCATGTGCTCTTCCTTTATTTCATAGGCTTCCCTTTTTTAATATAAAAATCAAAATCATTAAGGGTCAATGCCATCGAAGTGACTGCGGGTTGAGAGTCGAGTTACTTCACGAAGGGTGTTGAATGTGATTTAGGAAACTTACTCTCACGAAGTGCAAATGCAGTCATCGATGACATCATGGAATCTGATTATATGTGATTACAGTACCCGGCGGTAAGTAATACACATCGGGCTTAAGAAAGAGACTGTCGGCCATAATCGGCTAACTTCGGCTTTGTAGAGCGTCGTCTCTGTCGTTCATACACGTGTTCCGTCGTGATTTGTTAGCGCATCATGCGACAGAGACGACGCTCTATAAAGCCGAAGTTAGCCGATTATGGCAGACAGTCTCTTTTTTAAGCTCAATGTGTATTACTAACCGCCGGGTACTGTACTTTTTTTTTTTTATCCACTTTACACGGATTTCTCCTGTTACACAAAGAGGGTCTGCTTCTAGCGTTAGCTTATTTGTTAGGAATAATATCAGCCAGGATTCTTCTCATACTGCTAGACGGTACCGAGAATATATCAACCATGTCATTCAGTTGGTTCAATATCACTATACCACGCGTGACTGAGTGTTTAGCCATGATATTCGTCCTATAAGTTGGTATGTAGAACAGAGGGTGATTCCTTGCACGGCTATATTTATTGGGTACATATAAACTTAGTGTTTCTAGAATCGCGGGACAGTTAAATGAACCTTGGAAAACCTTTATTAGGAATATCGCAATGGATTCTTACCTTCTTGTTTCAAGGCTTCTATAGTTACACACTGTGAGAAGTTCGGCATGGTGAGCATATTTTGGGTAATCTCCCTTTGTTCTGTACCATAGATATCTGAGGAATTATTTTTGTATTTGTTCTATATTGTTTTTATATTTGAGCTGATGAGGAGCCCAAACTGTAGATGCATATTCTAATTTGGTTCTAATTAGATAATTGTTTAAGTTTCGGAGGATATCGGTGCTGTTAAATTCTCTTGATATTCTCATGATTCCTTATGTTTTATATCTTAAAGATACTTGATTCCTTATATTTTAATCTCACAAAAATTAATCACATTTTTTATTACATGCATACCATGGTGACCATTTTCTCCGCTGTGGAAAAAACATAGAAAAAAGTAGATTATATAAATTTTATGTTCATGAGTTGCTCTTATGATGTGATTTTAATGTTTAATAATTAAAAAAAATACATTAATAATGTGGGAATATTTTTCCTTAGATTATTGGCGTGGATACGTCCCAATAGTAATTTACATTACGACACAACATCAGATTCCAGTGGAGCTGCATCTAGTCAACGGCAACCTCCCTCTATTGGGGATCCCAGGGAGAGAATTCCCTTGATAGGAAACCACTCATCTTCCAACGGATCTCTCGCTGGATCTATGCCTCGGAAGCTCAGTGCAGCGGGCTCTGTGAGAAGCCACACTTCGGGACGTCTCATGATGTCAAGTTCTGATGTAACGTCTGGTTCGGACATTTGTGAATCCAATATAAAGATGAAGAAATCTAGTTGCGGTTCCTTATTGGAATCCGGCGAAAGGTTATCGCAAAAAGAAACTGTTGTAAAAATTCCCACAATGTCACAACCTTTTGATATTTAAACCCAGTGTGAAACATGTTTGATGTTTTTTTAACTACTTAAAGGAATGTGTTTTGATATTTGTAAACTTCATATAATATTTTTCCTTATTGAGAATGTCACGGAGTATCGATGGATAGTGAAATTTTTAGTGGTTGTCATACATTTTTCACCTTGAATATATGTGTATCAGTAAGGCAATTAAACAATAATTACTATCATGTTTTGTGCTTATTTACAACTTAGGTAGGAATAAACTTATCGGTTAGGAAGAACTAATCAGTTTATCCGATATTGATATGTAAACCAAATTATTTAAGACATTTGATGTCATTTTTTGTACTAAAGTTCGTGAGAATTGAGATTTTTTATTATTTTTATATTTGAATTATTTTCAAGGTGTCATTTTGGTCCAACTTATCAAAGATTTAGTACAAATGTTTGCATTGCAAATATGAAATATATATTTTTTCATATTGAGCACTTGTGAAGAAATTTTAATCCACAGCGATTATGAAGTTATTTGTTTTTTTTTTAAGCTTCAAAATTCCAATTGTTTTTTACATTTATATATATTTTTATTAATTTTTGAAATATCCTCAAAATATCTGTATTCGTACTTTTTTAAAGAAAACATTCATCCACGATTTTATATAATTTATAAAACAATACAGTGAAACCCCGTTTTTGAAGGGACTGATAAAAAAAAAAACGTAATTAGAGGGAAAACGTAGATTCGGGGTTAGAAAAAAAAAAATTTAAATTATTTTTTATTTAGATAATAACGCAAATCAGAAAACTTTTTTCAATCGATTCGCGATTTTTTATTATTGTAGCCAAAGTTGTAATGGGTATCCCTAAATCACGCGTGAGCGAAACACGTGAACCAACGTGTTTATTCACTTTTTCGATAATTTTCCTTTTTTCTTGAGTCGATAATGTTTTTCTTTGCTGAGACATTATTTGAAGGGATTCAACAAAAAATTAAAAGAAATGAAAAAAATGTAAATTGACACGAAATACACGACAATTTAAATTGTATGTACACGACCGACACATTTAAAACACAAGCACAGATTGACCTGCCTATACAGTCTGCCTGCCTCTGATTCGCTAAATTTTCCACCAATAGCATCGTATTACATGACTCGTGTAACCTTGACCATGAGCGCTACAGGTGCACATGTGTCTTTAAATAGAAACAACATATTTCTGCTTCCTAATATTCATTTCAAATATTTTAAATCATCGCGCATTTAATTAAATATGTTAATAAATTGATTTGCATTTTAAATATTTCAAACGTAAATTGCGGGAAATAAAAACGTAAAAGCGGGTACTAAATGTACTAAAATAAAACGGGATTGTAAAAATTGAACGCAAATAGCGGGAAAATTTGAATTCCGGGCACGTAAAAACGGGGTTTTGACTGTATATTTATTTCTTATAATTTTGTAAAATTTCATTCAGTGCATTCCAAGTATTGTTTTTCGAGTAATATTCTTCAATTAAAAAAAAAACTTTATGTGTGTGTACCAATTTTAATAATCACCATTCATTCCATCACAATATATATCATTACAAACTCTTAAACTTATGTTCTATATGGACGGATATATGTGTATGTAAGAAGGATCCAACACACATTTTATTTGATATATTTAGGAAAGTATAACTTAGCAACTTTGTATGATTTTTCACCTTAAATACACATTTTACTTGATATTTTTCTTCATTGAGGTATGCTTATTCGATGTTTTAAATAAACCATAAAAAATGTAGGTTGGGATTTTTTATATATAACCATAAATTCAATCAAATCTATTAAAAAGATAGATTGTACATTTTTTTACTTTTCTATTTAATTACAATTCTTAAAACAAGTTTCATTTATAAATATGCTTTACTAAAATGTATCTTTATAGATCCACCATTTCCGAAAAGCAGTTTTAATCTTAAAAATTGTCATTTGATTTAATTTAACTATTTTTCAATACATTTCTTCATTTTACTTGATTTTATATATTTTCTTTTAAAGTAATTTACTACATAATTATTATGCAATTGTAATGGAATATAGTGATTTTGAATTGCTATACTTGTTAATTCTTATTTTAAACTCTTAAAATTTCTATATAAGTTAAGTGGTCTATTGACAAATTTCAGACAAAAAAAACTTTTTTGTATGTCTTATGGCCCAATGTCTTTGTTTGCTGTTAAGGTTCTGTTCACTGTGAAACAGTTCTCTATCATAAAATAATTTCCATTTTTCTTTTATATTATAAATAGATTAGAAGACGTACTTTATGGTAACCATAAATTGGGACTATAGATTGGAAGACGTACTTTATGGTAACCATAAATTGAAACTATAGATTGGAAGATGTACTTTATGGTAACCATAAATAATACTCTATGTAATTATTAATTTCATTTTCTGCTTGGGATCAATAACTTAAGCAGTTTTTAATCTTAATATTTTGAGGGGAAAGAATCATTTTGTGGATAAAAATATCATGTATTTACATCATACAGAACAAGATTTCTTAACTTTAATTTTACAATGTAATACTGTTATAAATTAATATTTTTTTTATATGCAATTTAAAAACACAACGAAACGGTTCACTATATTTATATTTTATTTTTATAAAGGTAAATCAATATAAGCAACAGCAGTTCTTATGAATAGCACATGTGCATTATTGAACTTGGATATTTTGTTTATTTACATTGTAATTTGTGATTAAGGAAATGTCATAATTAGATATATTTTTGATACAGTTTTTCATAAATACATCTGGTTATAAATCCCTTTAAAATGTTTACTTTATCACTAACAATGCCAGCAAGCTACAAGTATGACTTAAGCCAGCTTTTCCCAATTAAATTTAGTTACGGAACCCTTTTATATTTTTTACAACACAACGAAATGAAATATTTTTAGCGTAGCACATACAAAATTTAAAAAATTCTGGTTCAAAATTTTTAAATTGAAAATAAAATTTTTCCGAAGGGGAGGCAACTTCATGTTTGTCCTCTTTCGTGTCCCGTAAATAAAAGTATACGCGTCTGTCAGGAAAAAAATGATAAGGTTTTACTCTTAATGAATTTATACTTGTTGGAAGAGATTGCCGCCTGGCAATAAGCCCGCCAGATTGTATTGCAATAAAAGTGTTAAATAAATACTTATGGTAAGGGCGGTTTCCCACTGTGTGAAATACCATTTGTGCATCATTTCCTAGTATTTAAATTGTAGGTGTGGTAGTATACAGTGGATGTAATGTGCAGGTTCTTGATTACGATTGCGAAGGCAGATTAATACACAAGCTGAGCAGCAAAAATTACCATACCTAAATATTGTCTTGTCCACCAGGTATAAACGTACCTACTATATTTTTATCTTTTAATGTGTTATTTATTGCAGAACCCTTAATTTTAACACACAAAACTCATTTAAGAAATGCTGACTTAAGCTATATTCATTGCTCGCTGACAGTAGTTCATACTGTCTATGTTAACTTTTAAGTTTTCATTGTATCATTAGTTTTTCTCACTTATTTTACTTAACTTGTAGTAATAAAACTTACCAAAAATTACAACACACCTAGTAAATGTTCTCATTAATTTATAACCTTGTTACCTTCCATTTATGTCATACTTCTTGTTGTTTTTTCTTTTTAAATTGTTCAAAATAAATTCAAATTAGTGGGATTTAAATTTAAAAAGAAATGTAAACTTCTGACAGCTATTTTGTAAAATAATAAGTATGATATAAAAGAGTTTTCAGTAAATGAAGTATTAGTTATTATTGTTGAATAAAAACAAGTTTGTGATTTGTGATAATTTGGTGTTCTATCTAATGTAAAATGTTTTAAAATTATCATTGTGAAATTAAAAGAATCTTATTTAAATAGTTCACACTTTAAAAATAAAAAGAAAAAATTCTTACATCTTTTAGTTTGAATAATTAGAATAAATGTCAAACATTGTTTTAACTTATCTATGTATGTATATTTCCAATTCCAAAATTGATTACAATATCATTGTGTACAATTTTTAAATTAGTTTGAAGTATCATGTATAGTGATTTGATCTTTTTAAAATTATTTTGCAACAGTTTTATTATATACAATACAATTCAGCTAATTATACTAGAGAAAATGTAGGATGGTCCCTGTGACGTTGGAAATGTCATGTCTCAAAGGGATGGGGTAAAATAGTTTTTTTTTTACAAATCGAATAGTTTTTTTATAAATCGAAAAATTTGTTTTCTCTAAACTGACGTTTTAATTCCTAATTTTCATCATACTGACTTTCTAATGTATTGTATGATTTGTATCTATCTTTAAATAGGTTAATACTAATTATAAACATTTAATTTTAGGTATAAAAAAATTGAAAATCCAATTATCGTATACCCCATCCCTAGCCAATGCAGACTAACGTAGTGACTTTTGACAAACGTCGCCAAATATTACTTGATTTTAACAAACTGCCACATTTTTGGTAATTTGTAACAACATGTATTAATTTGTCATTATTGTTAGTTTTATGTAATGTATTTACCTAATTAACTTGCTATTTATTAGAATCGAGGTTTATATTGTTGATAAAATAATTAAAATTACTGAACATTGTTACAAGGTTGTATTGGGGCAAATTTGTGAACTGTCACAGGGACCATGCTACATTTTCTCTAGTATAATTATCATTACATTTTTGATATTATTCAAAGGAGGACTAGAATGAATTTGATTTGATGGTATTATTAGTATATTTTCTAGAATAATGTGATTGGCATTTTTTGGTATATAAAACTTGAAATAATGTTTTACATCCATATTTAATTTTATTTAGATACTAATATTCTAAAGCTCTCGGGGATACAAGTATTTCTCAAAGGAAAATGACACTTAATGGATTAAATCTGGAAATACATTTCATCTTTGTGCATTTATTTATGTCCGTACCAATTATTTTTATTTAGTGTTAAGGAAATTTCTACATTTTTACTAATTGTTATTAATTTTTGTTAGAAAATATTTTGTGTGATTTTTTTCTATTAACACTTGATTATTTGATTAATAAGCAGATAACTTAATAAAATAATTATCTTATTTAAATATTTTCAAATCATGTTACCACTGAAGTTTCTTAAGGCCTGCCTATTGGTCTTAAAAATTATTCATTATTATCCCACTTGTATTATGTAAGGTGCTGAATTCAAGTCTAAACTTCATCTTGATTTATGGAGACAAGTCTGTAATTAAACTGTATATTGTCAAAATATGTGTATTTATTCAGTATATACAAACAATATTATTTTGTGTACATGACCTGGATCTTGGATATAGTATTGTTAGGATGTCATTTTTGCTGTGTTACACGATCACTTGTATATTTATATTTGAATTTGATGATAATAATGATACGCATCCCCTTAAGGGGATATTCTACTCTAGAGGCGTGAATTTCGGGCGTTTTTTCAGACTTAATAAAAAAAACAAAACTTTTATTGTATGCATTTTTTACAGTTTGTTTATTGATAATTTGAGAATGTACAAAAAAGTTTAAAAAAAAAGAAAATTAAAGATGTTATCAGCTGTCGTAAAAAAAGGGGGTAAGCTGGTCGACATGATTGAAACCCTTTCGTAAATCTGAAACAAAAATCATATACAGTTTCTTGATAAGAAATAATGTCATTATAGTTGGTACCAAAAAGAAAAAAATAAACATAATATTTTAATTTTTTAAAGATAGTAAAAAAATAGTTTTTAATTTTCCAAGATAGGGACGATATAAAAACATTTATCAAAGTTTCACACCAAATTTGAAGGCAATCAGTTGGATAGAACTTGAGATTTTATGTCGACCAGGTGGAAAAAAGTAGTTTTGATAAAAACGCGTTGAAAATTTTGATATTATTGTCTGAGTCATACCGGTGCGGCGTAATTGCTGCCTCATTTATAGCTATAACTTCGTAAATATTGAGAATTTAAAAATTTCCTTTTGAGAACATATTCTTAAAGGTCTAAACTTGAAAAACTTGAAAACTTTAAAAGTCGCAACTTAAAAATATAATAGTTATAAACTAAATTAAGTGTTTCGCCTCTGATAGGCGCAAAACAGTTTAATGCAGACTCATCTCATAAATTTCGTTCCTATCCTTTTTAATATATGTTAAGTATTGGGTGTTAACATAAGTTGTGTCCGTTTTTTTTCCCTATTTTAAAAATGAGCACCAAAAGTAAAACAAAATGGTAAAGGTTATACGTCAAAATTTGCTCTATAAGATATTGTGTTTGCTTTTACGTTACATATATTATTTTATTTGATTACATGCCTTCAAAATAGAATGACAAGTACAAAAATCAATTGTCGAATGTTGATTTTTGTTCTTTTCACTCAAAACATGTGGAACCCAAGCGCCGAACTTGTGGACTATTCCCATTGATTTAAGATGGCGGTGTACAGTCATGTGACTACAATTCATCTGCTCAGCCAATTCTACGGTGGTTTGAAGGGCATCTTCATGAATAATATGGTTTAAGCGGTCCTCATCGAAGTCCACTGGTCGTCCGGAATGTCCGTGTCTTTCAGGTCGAAATTACCGTCTTTGAAACACAAAAACCATCGACGAGCTGTCCTTTCATTCATAGCATCTTCACCGTGCACTTCGCAAATATTGCGAGCAGCTTTGCCAGCTTTATTTCTTCGATTGAACGCGAACAGAAGGTGTCGAAAATGCTCACTTTCGTCTACTTGACATTCCATTTCGAAGGCTTGTGATCAAATAAAATAATATATGTAACGTAAAAGCAAACACAATATCTTGTAGAGCAGAAAATTTTCTTTCGAATGACGTATAACCTTTACCATTTTGTTTTACTTTTGGTGCTCATTTTTAAATTTGAAAAAAAATGGACACAACTTATGTTTACACCTAATAGTTTGAATTTTGCTTTATATAACTTGTGTGCGCTTTTTTTGAATCGAGTGATTATATTAAATATCAATTAGTTTTTTTTTTTAGATTTAAATAATAAACTGAAGCTAACAAGCCAAAAATGAAATTAAATATCAATTATTATTGTAGTTAATCATTTATTCTTGAATTTGTGTTGGTTATTGAATTTTTGGGGCTCTGTGTGCTAGTATTATGTAATGTAGGAGATACATATCAACATTTTAAATAACAGCCCAGCAATAATTTTACAATTATCGTAAGAGCTTATTTCTTTTTATTCCGCTTTATTGTGTAAAATTTGCCATATTTTAAACTTTTCAATAATCTACAGAGCTCCACAAGTTTGATATTCCTGAAAAGACTGAATTTTATTTATTTTTTTAAGATATCATTGGTTGTAACGAAAAGACATTTTTGAATCAGCTTAGAATACAACTCGTATTCAATTTTATTATCGCTTTATTAATATTTATTTAATTTTAATATTTATACTTATACACTTAGTCCCAGATAACATACATTTACTTTTTGTTTTGTTTTAAAATATTTAGTAAAAATTACTAATTTAATAAAAATTACATTCATATCATGGCAGTTTTCATCCTTCAACAAATTACTATAGAACTTCATTTAACTAGAAGTTATAGTTAAAAGAAACCTTGTTTAATCATCATCCTTTACGTTCCATCGTGGTGTTGCAAGGTGTTCATCACTTTAAGAATTTCTTATTTCAAAATGTTCATATTAAAAAATGAGGATTGTGTCAAATATGTTGAGTCAAAACAAGGCATCATTTTTTGTGCTTCATTTGTCGAAATTGGGTTATTCTTTTGTTTATTTTCAAATATTGTTTTTGGATTTCATATATAAATCATTTTGAATTTCCAACGATTCGCACCAAATATTCTTTAAATTTGAGTTAAAATTTCTATATTAATCTATCAATACTAAAATTTTTCTGAAATTAGATGTGTTTTAAACGTTAGATAACCTTGTATTTAACGTTTAAAACACATCTAATTTCACTTTTTCAGTTCGTCCCAGTTCTTATTAGAATCGACTAAAATAATATTTTTTAGTATATGCAATGGAAGAAAAAGTAAAGATCTTCTTAAAAGCGTGTTGTCATGGACTGGTTGGCTACTCCTGATATATACCAAGGAATTTCAATGTTATACAGCCAAAAAATCTAACACTTTATTAATTAAATATTTAAAAATTAAGAAGTCCCTTGAAAGCAAGTTTTTATCCTTCCTGCAGTACATAGACTGTCTCTTCAGTGGTCTAGTTGGTAAGACAGTTGTCTTTCACCGGAGGGTTTTTTGTTTGTTTCCCGATGGTATCAAAGAAGAAGGGTACCGGTCTGGTTTAGGGGTTTGTCTAGTAACAATACTCGCATGTGTGCGAATGTTGTTGCCTGTACACTTGTGGTAGTTTATCCAATATGTTACTTTGGTGCACTACGTACGTACTCGAGTGATTTTTTACTTGAAGACTTAGATCACAGGGGCATAGTATAGTACTGTCTTCTGATCTCTCTTCATGTTGACGTAACCAATTTGGATACGTTGAGAACATAAATACTTTTTAGTGCTAATAAAACTGTGTTTTCGCATAATTTAAACCACAACACTGATTAATCTTTTTATTCCATATATTATATATCTACACAACTCATTTCAACTCCTGTGGCCCTATAGACCAGTGCTCCGCAACCTTTTCTCACCTACGACACACCAAAATTCTTCCTAGAATTCCGCGGCACGCCAAAAGCTAAAATATATAAATTGATACACAAATTTTACAATAAATTTTAAACGAGTGAACGTGATGTAACGCGTGCAAATGCAGTATAATGCATGCGCATGAGTCTTCAGCGACGCGCATAAGGGTCATTTTTCTGTGTCTATGACTAATTTGGTGCGGCCATGGTGTGTACAAAGCACACTATGCAGTTTTCAACAGTTGGCACCAGGCGCTGGGGGACCATTGAAAAATTATTTAGTTATAATAATTATTCTATACTACATTTTGAAAACTAGACAATATTATGAAAAATAATTTGTCATTGTGTATTAAATACATCATGGAAAATGTCAAATACATTGAATTTGAGTTTCTTTAGCTGCTGGTTTGTGCGTATATGAATGTATACTCCTGTCTTCACGGGCCCGAGTGTTCTACAAACTCCTACTTTTAGACTGATGGACCTTTCTTGAGCTATGGTGCTCCAAACCTCGTATCTATACAATACAATTGCCTTGGTTATCACATTATAGATAGTATCTTCAGTTTTTTGGATAGTTTTGCACTGTGAGAAGGTTTCGAACTCGCTTATGTTTCATTTATATATAATAAAAATTGAAACACTGTTTAATCCATTTGAAAATATATATTTTTAAACCTAACTAGTTTTAAGTTGTATTCGACTCATCTTAGGGGTATGATGAGCTTGAAAACTAAATTTGGTGAACAAAAAGACAATATCACAAAAACTTTAGGAGCTGGCGGCCCAGACATTTGGAGTAGAGAAAGAAACGGCTATTTGTGAGTAAAAATGGCAGAACATTAAAAAGATTAAATTTAATTGTTTATGATAACTTTTAAACATATTCTAAAAGGATGTGATTTCTTTTAAGGACAATATTTTTAATTATGGATTTACTCCAATACACTGATTTCCAGGCTTTTTAGAGCATGTCTGAAGTTCTTGATATTGTAGTTTATCAAATAGTTTGGAATACCCCTGAAGATGAATCATATACCAGGTCTGTAAATATGAAACCGGAATTTGCTCATAGATGGCTCTAGTTGTCAATGTAGTGACTGTCAAACTGCGTCATTGGCGCCTTTTTCTTGTGTTTACATTTGTCAAAGACTTTTAACTCGCAACAATACAAGTTTAATACAACTACATATGTTTTCATAGCGTTGAACATGTCTGTTTTTGTGCCTGAAAACTACGATTTACGGACAGCATTGATTTTCTGTTACCATTTGAAGGAAACTGTTGC
This sequence comes from Odontocerum albicorne, assembly GCA_949825065.1. Taxonomy (NCBI): domain Eukaryota; kingdom Metazoa; phylum Arthropoda; class Insecta; order Trichoptera; family Odontoceridae; genus Odontocerum; species Odontocerum albicorne. The sequence continues at coordinate 2,124,218 of OX463844.1, read as the reverse complement.
ACAATCGCATCGAATGCTTGTCGAAGCTTACGGTGAGCATGCTCTTGGTAAATCACAGTGCTTTGAGTGGTTTAAAAAATTCAAAAGTTGCGATTTTGACGTGAGAAACGAAGAACGTGGAAGACCACCGAAAAAGTTTGAAGACGCCGAATTGCAAGCATTGTTGGATGAGGATGACGCTCAAATGCAACAACAACTTGCGGATCAATTAAATGTAACACGAGAAGCCGTCCCCATATGTTTGAAAGCCATGGGAAAGATCCAGAAGATGGGAAAATGAGTTCCACATGATATGACTTGAAACTAGTTAGGTTTAAAAATATATATTTACGAGTGTATTATACAGTGTTTCAATTTTAATTATATTTGATTAAATATGAATATTCAGTGTTAATGCAAAAACTCGAGAAACCTTACATATGTCTCCTTGAGTCGTTAATATTTATGCAAGATACTAACTGCCTCAAGACTCGGTTTATCTAATATAAATAATAATATTGATGACTGAAACTAAGAGTTTTAGATATATTTGTATAATTAATTTTTTTGTATCGAGCTGTAAAGCGTTTGATTTATTTTCAAATTTTTACTCATTAATGTTTGTGATTAGTAAATTAATGTTTTCAAAAGTATTATGTGATGGCTCAACTGCATATAGAAATGATTTAAGTAAGAAATAAACTTATGTTTTTTTACTGTACATATCAATAATCCTCGAGTATTTTTTTAAACAATCTAAAGTTTCTTGAATCTTGGAAGAGATGTTTATTTCAATTTATGGTGTCATGTTTATAAATTTTTAACAAAATTAATAAAACACTTGTTTTTATTTTGTATTCATCACTGTTTTATTTGAGTTCACTACCGGTTTCAAAGACCTTTGTCTTCGTTAGGTGAAGTTCAACTTCACCTATATATATATATATATATATATATATATATATATATATATATATATATATATATATATATATATATATATATATATATATATATATATATATATATATATATATATATATATATATATATATATATATATATATATATATATATATATATATATATATATATATATATATATATATATATATATATATATATATATATATATATATATATGTATATGTATATGTATATGTATATGTATATGTATATGTATATGTATATGTATATGTATATGTATATGTATATGTATATGTATATGTATATGTATATGTATATGTATATGTATATGTATATGTATATGTATATGTATATGTATATGTATATGTATATGTATATGTATATGTATATGTATATGTATATGTATATGTATATGTATATGTATATGTATATGTATATGTATATGTATATGTATATGTATATGTATATATATATATATATATATATATATATATATATATATATATATATATATATATATATATATATATATATATATATATATATATATATATATGCGTATGGCATAGTCGGGCGCTTTATGTAAAATAATAAAAAAACTGTTACAGCTCAAAGCCAGCGACCCTCTTATATGGTTCTGCAATTAGGTATTCTTGTGTCCTCATTTCTCCATTCCTCTGTCCAAGCCTGTTCGACCGTGAACCCATTGCTCTCTAAGGCCTATGCTCTGTCCCAAAAGGGTTTTCTTGATTTGAGCCTAGTATGTCGATGAATTCCTACGAATGTGGGGAGAAGCTATGTTGGTCAGCACGGGTAACCATTGGCATTGGGTGGGTTTCAACACACCGACTATCGTTCGCCTGACGGTAGTGAACTCAAATAAAACAGTGGTGAATATAAAATAATAAAAAAACTGTTTCATTTATTTTACTAAAAATTTATAATCTAAAGTTAATGAATTTAAAAGTTATAAAAGGACAAGACCGTAGAAATAAAGTTTGGTCATTTGTTTAAAAGGTCCTTAGCTCGGATTCCAGTCTGAACTACCTTTGGTACCACAAGCTTGGTCTACAATAAAACGAGGTTGTGAGTGATGACAAAATGTTTCATAATATTAAATTTGTATAGAAATATGAAATCATAAAAATCTTTTAACACACAAAAGAATAGAAATCCCCAGTTATTTTTTTCTTGCTTATATTATTTCTGTGCAAATCTACCATTATTTTTAGTCATTTGTTTAAAGGTTTTTTTTTTATATTTTATAATATATCATGTGTTTATGGATAAAAGAAATTTACAAATTTTACTAAATTCTATTACTTTCTATTTTACATTTTTTAAACCTTATTTAAATAAATGTATAAATAATATAATTTTGACTTTCATTTATTGATGTGAATATTCTTCCTGACCAAACAACTATACACTGTGATAAAAATAATCAGCGGCGACTGGTCTCGAGGTGTGTTGGTGCGCTAACACACCTCGAGACGCTGAGCGAATATGAAATATCACTGTCTCACAGTTTACTGTACACCTCTGTCTGCCCTATATGAATTTGCATTTCCATCCGGTGCGTATTGGAAATTGTTTCGGTAGTATTGGCAAACTTGGCCGGTCGATTAGTGCTCAGCGCACCAACACACCTCGAGACACTGAGCGAATATGAAATATCGCTGTCTCACGGTTTACTGTATGTCTGCCCCCTATATGAATTTGTGTTTCTGTCCGGTGCGTATTGGAGATCATTCCGGTAGTATTGGCAAACTTGGCCGGTCAATTAGTGCTCAATGCACCTCGAGACGCTGAGCGAATATGAAATATCACTGTCTCACAGTTTACTGTACATCTCTGTCTGCCCTATATGAATTTGCGTTTACGTCCGGTGCGTATTGGAGTTCGCTCCGGTAGTATTGACAAACGTGGCCGGTCAATTTGAAAGGATAATTTTTTTAAATTCTATTTTAAATTTTTTTGAATTTAAATAAAAATAAAAATACTCGTACTATTTGTCAGTATTCGTATACATATTAAGTCTATACAAATATTTGACATTTTTGGAATTCATGTTTGTGAATATATAATTTAATTATTGCAAATTATTTCTCCCGCGCACCAACGCACCTCTAGGCTAGCCACCGCTGAAAATAATAGGACAATTTATATAGTGTCATTTAGAGAGGACTCCTCTAAGATACTTGAACTCTGGATTCAAGTCCACTAATATAGACAAAAAAAAATTGACACTATTTCAGTGGCAAAGTTAAGTAAAAAGATTTGTACATTTTTCAAGGTATTGTTTGAATATTCAAGTTTTTTTAATAAATAATCTTTGAAAGATTGAAATGAGATTATAGGTTAGTATCAATTGTCAGTCCCTTTATTAGTGAATAATACATCACTAGTTGCAACCCGTGAAATATTCACGGAAGTAGAACGAATTTTACATTTATGAAAATATATATTCATAAATATAGAATTTGTTTATATATATCATTTATACATCGTCCCCTTTTATACCGGTTCAAAAATTGTTAGCTAGGTATTTAAAATTCGTTCAGTATCACGGACCCACCGAGATTCAAATTTCGAATTACTTTCGGAGAGAATCCAAGTATTCCTCTCTCGCTCTCTTGGATTCAAAATCCAATTCTCTCTTTGACGACAACCATCGTATGGGTTTCGGCCTATTTATAATACTTAATAGCTTAGCATACTATTAAGTATTGTGGTTTTATTATTATATAATACATAAGATAGCTCTATGTAAATGTTCTGAGCCACGAACTATCTATATATGTGCATGGCCATGCGATAACGCACTGGAATCCGTGTGTAAGGTTGTCAATTCGAACCCTGCACTGTGCTACTCCCTTCGACTGACACTGGCCCTTTTTCTAGTATTCAGGGGTATAAGGATACCTATGACTTCGGTCATATTTGTTTTTAAAAAAAAACTTGCTCCGATCGTCACACTTTAGTGTGCCATCAAATTTAGCATAGTGGTTTGTCCAGTGAGTTTGCTAGTGTGCAACGGCTCACTCACTTAAAAGAAACTCCACAGCATAGCTTCGTTTCCGAACTAAAATGTTGCACTGGCGAAACCCAGCAACGATAACGAGCTATACATGTGCACTCAACATCTTGATCCTTTTTCTATTTCCCATTCTTCAGCACATACATACCATCACGGCGTTTCCCTGCTGAGGTAGACAGAGAAAACAGAGCGCCAGACTGTCCTATCTCGACACATATCCTTCCTCTTCTACATCCATATATGGACTGTAACAACTCTTACCAATTTCTGACTTTTTACATTTCCTTACAAAATATTATTCACTCATCTAACCATACTTGCCTTGGCTTTCCTTTATTCACAGTTGCATTGTATATTTATTTGTTAGTCTTTCTTCACTCATTTATTCTACATGCCGAAACCATCTTAGAGTGCTCTTCATCTTGCTTAACACAACAGTAAAAATCCCTATTCACACATTCTTCAAACTTAATTGTCTGATCGGATTATTGCTATAGAGCTCAGACTTTAACCATCGGCGATCCACCATAAAACCATTAGGCGGCAAGCGATCGACTAGGTAAAAAATACAAAGTTTATAAATGGTAAGTATTTATTAATTGCAAAGATGATCACATATAAATAAGTATTATCATTGAAATAATAAGTTTTCTGTAACAAACGTTCTTTTGATGTCGATGCATGGCACTGCATGTCCTTTGCATGTCAATGCATGGCTCTGCGATTTTTTATATATGGACACGCCTGACAGCGAGAAGTTCGCGCGCAGCCTCTTTCTGACATCACTGCTTCCGACGTCCTTGATGTTTGTGTCTCGGAAGGTTGAGATGCTTGGTAACTTGACGAGATAGAGCTATCTCAACCCAAATAACATCTATTGAATCTTAAATTATCATCTATCAGATAGATGATAATTTAATATTTAATATTCGTTACTATATTAACAAATATTAGGTTAAAATAATTGTTAAAAAGTATTTAGCGTACTTTTTATAAATTGAATATCAGAAATTTCAAAAATATAATATGTAATTGATCGACTTAAAAACCTCCCGCGATCGACCGTTTGAGTACCCCTGCTATAGAGCGATTTCTTTCAAATAAGTAACTAGTGAAATATCGTAATTGTGCATAATTTCAGTAATATTAGTTTAATATCGTCTTGGTAGATGGCGGCATACCGTGACAGTGACTTTTTAAAAAGATTTGGTATTTACTTGAAATAAAACAACAGTTAAAGCTCATTATATAATTTATTTATTGCTATAAACAGAGGTCTCAAAATGCATTTCAAATATATTCAATATATCAATCATACAATTCCAAATACAATTGAATGCCAGTTATCAATCAATATATATCAAATGTAATGGCAGAGTGGTTAAATCAGGACTGGCCAACCCATGGCCCGAGAGCCACATGCGTCTCATGGAATTCGGTTTTTAAATTTTTTATTACCTTACAAATATATTTACGAATAAATAACTTAGAATTCTAAGTCATTATAGTCGTATTAACATACAAATACATTTTGTTGTTGATTCAATACATGTTTTCTCTTCATATCTAGTTGTAGTATAGTTTTTTTTTTTTTCAGATTTACACTGATTGAACATTTTCTGTGTACGTCTGCATCCAAATCAATCACTTACAAAGAAAAAATGTATACGAATTTCGTTGTAAAGCTGAATATCGAAAAAAATATTGGAACAAAATTTACAATTATTTTTATTTATGTGCAACCTTTTTTGAGAAAATTTTAGGTCGTCAATTTGGGTTCGCCAGGCTTGGGTTAAATGCTCATTTACAACTTAATTTCTGATGTAAAAATAAGTATGTCCCAGTTGACTTGTTTCTAGGTTAGGAAGATTTTGGTCCAAAATGAGCTACAAATTAATGGGAATATCACTTATTATAATGGTATATATAGGCCATTTTGGTAGATTTCAAGATGGAACAAAGACTGTTGGCAGACTGAAATAATAGCGTTTAGCAATCATGCAGCAAGATTATGGGAAGCTGGGTGTGGAAAGAATCTGGGCAGAAAAAGTGACTGAACAGCTTATAGAAAAATCATCCAGGAGGGTAAAGTCCTGTGTAAAATGTAAGGCAATCTAAAGTAAGGTACATAGGTTTTTCATAAACTTTCTAGGTGATTAGAAAAGTAGGCTATATGGCCATAAGCCCACAAAAATATTTTGATACCATAAAATACTAATACTTCTTAACCCTTACCGTATTTTACGGACTATAAGACGCACTTTTTTCTTCAAAAAATTGCCTCCAAAATTCAGGTGCGTCTTATACTCGAAATGAATATAAAAACGTCCAGTGTTTGATTTAAAATTCCCGCCAGTCTTAAAAATGATGCGACGAACATTAGTTGCGGGGATTCACAAGCTTGCTAACACTGTCTCCCTCCCGCCCCACCATCACAAACCCAGAACATTGTCTAGCCTATGATGCGTTATTGCAGTCTACGGTGCCAGTGAACTTAAATTGAAAGTGATTTGTGTTATCGGTAACAGTACAATATTTTTGTTAGTATCTAGTTTTCGCAATGGGAAAAAATAAAAGGTATTCATATGATGCGGGCTATAAATTGAAAGTAATAACGATGAAGAGGAAGAAGAAAGTTCATATGACGATTTTCAGGGATTTTAAAGGTCAGTTCGGTTTTATAAACTAAGAATTTTTTTTAGTCTGGCTTTGCAATCTAATAATAAAAATGGTATAAATGTTATTTTTAAAAAAAATTGCCTAAAAATTAAGGTGCGTCTTATAGTTCGTAGCGTCTTATAGTTCGTAGCGTCTTATAGTCCGTAGCGTCTTATAGTTCGTAGCGTCTTATAGTCCGTAGCGTCTTATAGTTCGTAGCGTCTTATAGTCCGTAGCGTCTTATAGTTCGTAGCGTCTTATAGTCCGTAGCGTCTTATAGTCCGTAAAATACAGTATATAAATATCACCTCTTGAATATTTTTTGGTGCTTAGAGTTTTGTTTTTTTTTATTATTGCATTTTAAATATAATAAGTATAAATATATACAATTACAATTGATAGTCTTGAATATTTTTCTGCATTTTAAATAGCTCTCATTCTCAGGCACAATTCAAAATGCTTTGAAAATTTGCTATATGAAAGATTATTGCATACGATACTATTTCATGATGTACATTTCTCATAATTTCCTCACTGCTCACCGTTTCATTTAAAAAAACATAAAGAAAACTTAGATAACCCCATAACATTTTTTATCATTGAAGGATAGAATTTCATTCTGCTATTTTCAGATTCCAATCAATAACTAAATATGACGCATAATAGGATTTCACACTTCAAAATATATTTAGAAAAAAAGAAAAATGAATGAGAATTTTGATTAAATATTTATATCAAATTTATTTTCAAGAAAAACCATGAATAAAAAATAACTACATTTCTAGATTCAATATTAATTTAAGAAAGATTATTCATATTAAATTAAGAAATTATACATACTAAAAAAAACATAGTTTTCCTAACTATTAGGTGTTAACATAAGTTGTGTCCATTTTTTTTTTCAATTTAAAAATGAGCACTAAAAGTAAAACAAAATTGTAAATGTTATACGTCATTCGAAAGAAAATTTTCTGCTCTACAAGATATTGTGTTTGCTTTTACATTACATATATTATTTTATTTGATTACAAGCCTTCAAAATGGAATATCAAGTACACGAAAGTGAGCATTTCATAGCATCTTCACCGTACACTTCGCAAATATCGCGAGCAGCTTTGGCAGCTTTATTCCCTCGATTGAACGCGAACAGAAAGAGGTGTCAAAAATGCTCACTTTCGTCTACTTGACATTCCATTTTGAAGGTTTGTAATCAAATAAAATAATTTCGAAAGAAAATTTTCTGCTCTACAAGATATTGTGTTTGCTTTTACGTTACGTATATTATTTTATTTGATTACAAGCCTTCAAAATGGAATGTCAAGTAGACGAAAATGAGCCTTTTCGACACCTTCTTCTGTTCGCGTTCAATCGAGGGAATAAAGCTGCCAAAGCTGCTCGCGATATTTGCGAAGTGTACGGTGAAGATGCTATGAAATGCTCACTTTCGTCTACTTGATATTCTATTTTGAAGGCTTGTAATCAAATAAAATAATATACGTAACGTAAAAGCAAACACAATATCTTGTAGAGCAGAAAATTTTCTTTCGAATGATGTATAACATTTACCATTTAGTTTTACTTTCGGTGCTCATTTTTAAATTGGAAAAAAACGGACACAACTTACGTTAACAACCAATATAAGAACACGTAACTTCATATGAGTAACTTTACAGGAGAGATAAAAAACGTCACAGTTCGTCCTATGTAAACTTAATCATTGTGTTTTAAATATATCTGATTGATAAAAAAACAATGTCTTTATCAATCAGACATATTTAAAAAACAATGTTTAAGTTTACAAAGGACAAACTGTGACGTTTTTTCTCTCCTGTAAAGTTATGGAGAGTTACGTTTTCTTATAGTTAGGCCAACGATATGATAAATATTAAATATAATTTTTAAAATATACATAATGAATTGTAAAAATTACACATAATGAACATTATAGATTTGATTAATTAACACTTAATTTCGATAAATATCTCTATGCGCGCAACAGAAGTAGAAATTCTATATATATATTTATAGATTGGGAACGATCTATAAATTACATATCTTAAATTAAAATTATATTTGGTTACATTTCACTTTGTGACATCACTTTGTATCACCCAAAATAATGATCTTTTTTAACCCTTCCCTTACGGTGATAAAAATAATACGCGTGCTCCGGTGTTGGGTAGTGAGTACGCAATAAAAAATTAGCGATTTTAAATCGGAAAAATAAGAACATTCATAGATAATCTCCTTAATTAATTATAATTGAAGTTAAAAATTATAATAATTGAGATTTATTTGCTGAAAACATTAAAAAACCATCTGGCAACGCTCACGAAACGGGCGTACGTCTAACCTATTTGCAAGCCTAGAAGCTACTAGTGGCGCGGAACGTCAGTCGCATACCCCGGCGCTTACGCTTATGCTTGCGACGTTGAGACAATTCAGCTCCTCGCAATTCAGTCTAGTATGCAAGAGTGAGATGCGAATATAGTGTCGCGCTTCCCGCATACTATTCACCTATCGTCAAGACGAGGCATTCGCAGCGTTTAAATGCGAATTTGTTTTCGATCTTTACAAAACACCTCGATGTAGTCGATAAATTCTGATTATTATTAATATTATTTTTTAAATCAATGCGTAAATATATTATGGAGGAATACCTAGAATCTTAACCTTGTATTTATTATATTTATAGAGATATTGATGGTTATTAGAAGCAACGTGTAGAAGATACCCAACACAGGGAAGGAAAGGTTAAGTAACAATTTTCTTGGTTACATTTATAAAAAATATCCAACTGTTTTTGAGACAGAAAATATTCATCTGAATTGAAAACAAATAAGACTAATAGAATATTGGTAACTACAAGTACGTTCTATCATTCAATTACATGCTCTGCATAAGTAGAATATTTTCTGGTATAATTTTGAATAAATCAACATTGAAATTATTTCTACGAACTTGTTAAGACCATTGTAGAATATTATGGAGTTGCGGGACAAGGATTTTACAACCTCTTGTTTTTATGGTGTTTTTCAGCAGTTCTTTACGGTTTCTTCCAAGTCTCGGAACTGTTGGGTTAATCCCCAAACAAATTATTAAAAAAGTCACAGAATGTCTTAGATATTCAGTTACGGTTTCAACTTGCCACACTATAGACTTTTGCAATAATGTGGAAGAACGTGGAGAGCTGGGCAGTATATGAGCCTGGATGGAGACATTTTGTGGCATTGCTGTGTTCCTGATGGAACGAAGAGGTTAGATTTGTTAGATATATAGGAATAAAAATTATAAAGTTAGGTTATTGTACTTTGGGTTATATAAATTGATGTTTTCCACATGCTATATATAAGGAGAATAAGCAGTAATAATAGTACATATTATACTCAAGAAAATGTAGCATGGTCCCTGTGACGTTTGAAATGTCATGTCTCAAAAGGATGGGGTAAAATCGTATTTTTTTACAAATCGAATGGTTTTTTTATAAATCGAAAAATAGTTTTTCTCTAAACTGACATTTTAATCTCAAATTTTCATTATACTGACTTTTTAATGTAACATATTGTATGATTTGTATCTATCTTTAAATAGGCCAATATCCACTATGAATTAATACTAATTACGAACATTTAATTTTATGTATAAAAAAAATCGAAAATCCAATTATCGTATACCCCATCCCTAGCCAATGCAAACTAACGTAGTGACTTTTGACAAACGTCGTCAAATATTATTTGATTTCAACAAACTGCCACATTTTTGCTAATTTGTAACAAGATGTATTAAATTGTCATTATTGTTCGTTTTATGTACAATAATATACGAGTATTTACCTAAATAACTTGTTATTTATTAGAATCGACGCTTATATTAAAGTTGATAAAATAATTAAAATTACTGAATGTCGTTACAAGGTTGTATTGGGGCTAATTTGTGAAACGTCACAGGGATCATGCTACATTTCCTTTAGTATAATATTATTCAACTCAATCTTTAAGAAAATAAGGATGCCTATGATATAGATCAGGGCTGCCCAACATTTTTGTACATGTGAGCTACTTTTTTTGAAGGGCAGTGTCGCAATCTACCAGTATACAGGAAAAAATAATAATCAGATGTAATTATTTAATATGAACAAAAAATTATACAGTTATACTTGATATTGGAGTGTTGATATTGAAAGTTTGAAAGAAGACGGAATGAATACATCAGAAATGAATACATGGATGAAAGGGATGTTTTAACTAAGATAAAGAAAGGAGCTTGAAGATGGTGTGGACATGTGGAGAGAATGAATGATGAAAGAATGAATTAGCGAGTGTACAAGTCAGAAGTGCAAGGTGTGCATGTAAGAGATAGACCGAGGAAATCGTGACTGGACCAGATTTTGAAAGAAGGTAAATTGATTAGCGTGAATAATAGAAGATTGTGCATGACGAGATGTATGAATGTGGAGGTAGCGAAAGTTGCGTGCTTGGATAGAAAAGTTTAGAGGTTTACCCGCAAGGCACATGGTGTGATATGTATGTGATACTTGATATCAACACAAAACCTTAGTTGCAAATGTCTTCTTAGTATACATTTTAAGGCTGCAGGCTCAAAAGTCGAGCTACATTAAGATATACGACGCTAACAAGAGCAAGTTTTGTATTTGTGATACATCTATTGACGAATTAAACTACAGTACCAGGCGGTAAGTAATACACATCGGGCTTACGAAAGACTGTCGGTCATAATCGGCTAACTTCGACTTTTTAGAGCGTCGTCTCTGTCCCTAGAATGTTTGACAATAACTGACAAGTCCCGACGGAACACGTGTATGAGTGACAGAGACGACACTCTAAACAGTCGAAGTTAGCCAATTATGACTTAATTTCCCTTCCTGTGCTAAAAAAAATTGGACATCTAAAAATTAGCAATTTAAAATTGGAAAAATAAGAATATTCATAGCCAATCGCTTAAATTAATTTAATTTGAAGTCAAAAGTGCTAATAATTTAAATTTAATTGCTGAAAACATGAAAAAACCATCAGCCGACATTCACAAAACGGGCGAAACAACCTTCTCAAACGAAAGCCCGCGAACTACTGAGGCAAGAGAAGCGAGCGAACTGAGATTCTATTTCATACGTTTCCATATACTGAAGTAGAGTGAGAGGGAGGCGTGAATAGTGTCGCTTCCTCACCCATAGCGGTTTTTTAGAATGAATATCACACACGTCACACACTGGCACACATTTGATTGTATTGGTGAATTTATTCCCGATTTTCTCAAAATATCTCTGATGTGGTCGATAAGTGCTAATTATTATTTTTTTTTCATTCAACGCGTTAATGTATTACAGAGGAATACCTAAAATCTGAACCCAGTATTTATAGACATATTAAAGTTTTTAGAAGCAATGTGTACTAGTTACACATCACAGGGAAAGAAGGGTTAAGCCTGATGTGTATTACTTACCGCCGGGTACAATACCAAAATCTTGCATTTGGTAATCGTATTTCTTATTAGAATCGACTAAAAATATTTTTTTTATTATATAAAATCTATTTAAGTATGCCACGATCAATTTTGGTAGATCTCGATTGATTGGTTGGGTACCCCTGATATACATCATGTTTTTATACGTGACATAACTTCTGTTCTGTTGCATTTTACGAAAACAAAGAATATGTTTTGAATTAGCCTTATATTTTTAATAGTATCTTTAAGGAACACAAGCGTAATTAAAGCATAACGCGAGATATAGTTTCATAAAATTCTACTTAAAAATATGATTTTATACAAGAAAAACTTTTAATATCACAATTGTGCTCAGCAATCTGGCGTGTATTTATCAATTACATAAATATACTTCGAGGAACAAGTTAAATTTCATCAGAGCTGGTCCTCGTTCAGGACGTCTTGTTCGTCATACTTGTCGGGAAGACACACGAAGAATTCTATTAAGTTAAGAATGGGCCCCCTGGAGAAGGGGTTTTGATATCGGCCTCTCTTGTCCCTGAGGTACGGGTATCTCTTGTAGTTAAACATTTCGTTCGTTGTGAGATTCATACACGCATGGAGAATCTGAAACAATTCAAATATATTTTTATAATAATTTACATTTTCAGCAACTTTCCAATCATGAATTAGCGCTACACTCAAACAGGTATTGTTTATTGGTCTTTCCAATTTACCGCTCCTCTTTTTTTACGTCGTCCTTTACTGTCCATGCAGTGAGACTCTGGAATCAGTTACAAACCAATATAAGACTCGCTCCACCCTTGGCATGCTTTAAGAAGCGACTGAAAAAACTCTTAATTTCTAGTCAGTAAAATAACGTGTTTCATTCCTGATTTTTCTTTTGCTTTCCTTTCCACCATCCCTTCCTTTTCCTTTGATTGATGATATCTCACTTTATATGAAAAGGAATTTTCGGGTGATTGTCCATCTTTGTGGGGTTTGTGGGCATATGCTCACGTATGTGTTTATGGATTTTGTGGAAATGGATAGTCATTTGAATGATTTATGCAACCATGTAACTTACTTAATTTACTTTTGTCTGATTGATTGGAAGAGATTGCCACCTGGCAATAAGCCCGCCAGATTGTATTTGCAATAAGTAATAATGCAATAAGTGTTAAATAAATACTCGTAAATAAATAAAAATACATACGGAGCGTCAGAATTTCCTTTCTCAACACACATATTTCACCTCAACATCCATACACCTTCTCATACAACACTGTTTATTTGTTTTGTTTATTTGCTAATACTGCCATGTCATCAGCATATAGCAATCCACATATCATACATACTTTGTATACATGATTTAATTCCACAGAGAAAATATAATGGAATTCGAAGGGCATAAAGTGCCAGGCTATGGATAGAGGTGTTTTGTAACATCCCTATTTTCACAATGTACAATGTGTTAAGACATATATCAGGCCTGTAAATATGAAACTGGATTTTTTATATAAAAAATACACATTTATTGTATGAAAATGGTAAAAAATATTTTATTCAAAGCATTGCCCATCGCTAGTTACACATTTTTCCCATCTCTCTGGCAATTTGTGAATGCCACGCCAAAAAAAAACTGTTGCTCTTTTGAGGCAAACCAATCATCGAGCCATTTTCATGCATATTCGTAAGAAGTGAAGCGCTGCTCAGCAAGTGCGTGTCCCATCGATGCAAATAAGTAGTAATCGGATGGAGCCAAGTCCGGTGAGTAAACCGCATACGAAAGTATTTGCCAACTAAACACCTCAATTGTTTCCTTGGCCGGTTTTGCTGTGTGCGATGGTGCATTATCATGAAGCAAAATCACTTTGTTTTGACTCTTTTGATATTCTGGTCGTTTTTGTCGCCAAAAACACAGAAACTTCAGACCGCACAGAGGAGCATGAAGAGATGTACTAGGTCTGTAAATATGAAACCGGAATTTGCTCATAGGTGGCTCTAGTGACTGCCAAACCGCGGCATTGGCACTTTTTTCTTATGTTTACATTTGTCAAAGACTTTTAACTCACAACAATACAAGTTTAATACAACTACATATGTTTTCATAGCGTTGAATATGTCTGTTTTTGTGCCTGATAACTACGATTCGCAGACAGCATTGTTCTTCTATTACCATTTGAAGAAAACTGCTGCAGAATCGCATCGAATGCTTGTCGAAGCTTATAGTGAGCATGCTCTTGGCAAATCACAGTGCTTTGAGTGGTTTAAAAAATTAAAAAATGGCGATTTTGATATGAGAAACGAAGAACATGGAAGGCCACTCAGAAAATTTGAAGATGCCGAATTGCAAGCATTGTTGGATGAGGATGACGCTCAAACGCAACAACAACTCGCGGATCAATTAAATGTGACACGAGAAGCCGTCTCCATACGTTTGAAAGCCATGGGAAAGATCCAGAAGGTGGGAAAATGGGTTCCACTTGAACTGAATGAAAGACAGCAGGAAAACCGAAAAACCACTTGCGAAATGCTGCTCGCCAGGTACAAAAAAAATCATTTCTCCATTGAATTGTGACTGGCGATGAAAAATGGATATATTTCATGAATCCTAAACGTAAAATATCACGGGTTACTCCAAGCAAACCAGCAATATCGACTGCAAGGCCAAATCGCTATGGACGGAAGACAATGCTCTGTGTTTGGTGGGATCAGAAGGGTGTTATTTATTATGAGCTGCTAAAACCTGGCGAAACCGTTAATACTGAACGCTACTGACAACCGATGATGGATTTGAACCAAGCATTGTGGGAAAAACAACCAGAATATCAAAAGAGGCAACACAAATTGATTTTGCTTCATAATAATGCACCATCTCACAGCAAAACTGGTCAAGGAAACGATTGACGCGTTTAGTTGGCAAATATTTTCGCATGCGGCTTACTCACCAGATTTGGCTCCATCCGATTACTACTTATTTGCATCGATGGGACACGCACTTGCTGAGCAGCGCTTCACTTTTTACGAAAATGGCTCGATGATCGGTTTGCCTCAAAAGAGCAACAGTTGGCGTGGCATTCACAAATTACCAGAGAGATGGAAAAAATTGTAGCTAGCGATGGGCAATACTTTGAATAAAATATTTTTTACCATTTTCATACAATAAATGTGTATTTTCTATAAAAAAAATCCAGTTTCATATTTACAGACCTGGTAGATTAAGTAAAATATACATTTTGACATTCTATACTTACAGATGTGCAAGTCAATATCCAGCCAAGGCCGCAAAAAACAACAGCTTCCAATAGTCCCAAAATGTAGAGCAATCCAAATCCTTCAATCATTACGCAATAGCAAGCAAAGTAGATAGTGAACGAACAGTTAATAGCTATACTCATTACGAACAAGAAAAACCACATTCTATTCCTTAATCCTACACAGTTGTAAATGAAGGGACAGTGATGGTCAAAATATGAGACACAGCGATTGCAGACTCGGCAATGTTTTGCCCTCAGGGGTCTCAGACACCGACAACTGTGGCAGAGTCTTGAGAGTGTAACGTTTCTCTTCTTCCACTTGTCAAAGTAAGGTATCTGCTTGATGGCACTGTAGTATGTGTCTGAGTTGAGAGGAATGTACCCTGGATCCCTTCTATTGGCTATTATCCAACTGAGCCACATGACAATGTTCCAGTAGATAAAGCAATAATGTGATCTTCGTAAACTGTTCCACGTTATTGGTATACACTGAAAATAAAAAAAAAATATTAAATAAATCTCGAAAAATAAATTTTTTATCAAATATTGTACTTGTATTACAATTTCATCATATACAGTGGTACCTCGGGTTACAAACTTAATTCGTTCTTTGATTCCGTTCGCGAGCGGAATGGACACAACTTATGTTAACACCTAATAGAATAAAAAAAATTATATAAAATAAAAAATAATGTACATGCATACATATATGATACGAGTATATACACAAACATACACATATATTCAAAGTCACTTAAGTACGTTGATGAGTGCTTTCTAATGCGCTCAATCTTAGAAGAAAATTTGCTTTTGCTTTTGGTAATGTGATATGAAATATGTCAATATCCGAAGCAGTCCCGTTCAAATGAATTAAGGCCCTTCCAACAGGCATAGCGGCTGGAAGACCCATTCTTGCGTATGTTATTGAAAACAGTTCTTACCGGCGCAGTTTAGTGTAATTGTTAGGAACATTTAACGCTAATCTTTGTAGTAATGCTGGACAGCTCACAACTCCTCGAACGAGTTTGACAATGTATACCAAGAGACGCAAATTTCTTCTTACGCTCAAAGAGTTATATCCGAGCATGCCCAGCGGAAACTTAATAGAATAAAGCCATGGATAGACACCAAACTCACTCATATAGAGAAATCTAGATATTTTTTTCGTACTTTCTCTATGAGATTCTCATTACAAATCCTAGAGTTTTATAAGCTGAGTTGCACATAATTTCTATGTGAGGACCAAATGCGAGATTGCTGTGGAACAAGACACCCAGATCTTTAGTATTATCTGTGCGGGGTATTCTAGTGTATATCTATGTAATATTTAATGTGAGGACGAAATGCGAGATTGCTGTAGAACAAGACACCCAGATCTTTAGTATTATCTGTGCGGGGTATTCTAGTGTACTATGCGTATCCAGAAAGTAAGTGTACTGAGGCTCTCACGACCGAATGGATTTTATTTTCGACATGTTGGCTACACTTCCGTGTAGCCTGACCCTTCCCCTCCGCAACGAGACCGGTTCGAGGTCAGTACGTTGAGAAGTGTCGACGCGACAACACGTTTCGTGAAAAATGTCAAACCAATCTCCCGCCAAGTGCGAAATTTTGTAAAAAGGCAAGAGTTTTTGAGGCGCTGCAAACTCCATGGAGATGAATTTCTCCGCTCCATCGTTATTGGAGATGAAACTTGGGTTGCACACTATACGCCTGAAACCAAAAGGCAGTCTCAACAGTGGCGTCACACCTCTTCACCCTCCGCCAAAAAGTTCAAAACCACAATTTCAGCCAAGAAAATCATGGCATCCGTGTTTTGGGACTGTCAAGGCATAATTTTAATTGAATATATGCCTCAAGGGGAGACCATCAACTCTGCAAGATACTGTGAGACCCTAAAAAAATTGCGGAGGGCGATTCAGAACAAGAGGAGAGGCATGCTGACAAAGGGAGTCTGCCTGCTGAACGACAATGCCAGACCACACACGGCCAACGCCACGAAGGAACTGCTCGCCTCGTTTAAATGGGATGTCCTGAACCATCCCGCGCATTCCCCTGACCTAGCTCCTTCAGATTACTATCTCTTTACCTCCCTGAAGCTGCACATGGGTGGAAAAAGGTTTTCAACCGACGAGGAGGTAAAAGAGGAGGTGGAGAAGTGGACGGAGGGGTTGGCGGGAAACTACTTCGAGGAAGGCATCAAAAAGTTGATACCCCGCTTCACCACCTGCATTGAGAGGAATGGCGACTATGTCGAAAAATAGCTAACATATGTACTACGGTAACCACGTATTTTTTTTGTTTAAATAAAAAAAATTGTAACCTACAAAAATTCAGTACACTTAGTTTCTGGATATGCCTCGTATATCTATGTAATATTTAATGAATTGACAATGTTTATTTTTGTAAATGTTCTCAAGTAATATTTAAATTGGATCAATCTTTCTATTTTTAATGTTAAATAGAACTAAAAACAGAACCATAATTAATTATTCATATTCGTTCGAGATATGGGTGGCATGTGCAGTTTTAGGAAGCACTTGAAGACGAGCCTGTTTGGGAAATCTTATCATAATTTATGATTATGTATAAACACTACACTCTACTCAAAGTTGAATATGTTACTATCAAATATCCGAAGACCTCTAAAGGTTTCTTTATAGTTCGTCTTCCCTTGGTAAGATTTCTGCGGTTTTCTTACCAAATGTGTTTTTCTAGACATATGCAGATGCGGCGAAGTTTCTACTATTCTAACAGTCAACTTGTTTTTTTTTATAAAAGTTTTAATCTATCAATTCGAATACTGTAAGTTCGAATCCTGAGTAACAGTGCCCTTGAAGAGAGCCTGCTTTTTAAAGGGTGTTATATAAATTAATAGGTCAAAAACTAAGCTTATGAAAATAGACCGCAGTAACAAACTGCCAACAAATAATGTAAATCATAGTCTGGAAGTGGTTACTGACTTCATTTACTTAGGCACCAATATTTCCAGCATTAAAGGGTGCGAGGCTGAGGTGAAAAACAGTTGAAATAGCAAAAATGCAATGTCAAAGCTGGAAAAGGTATGGAAGAGTAGAACTATCATCATCATGATAAAAATGCGCCTAGTTAAGTCTCTCGTCTTCGCAATATTCATGGTGTGGAGACTTGGAGTCTGAGAGCAAGCGAGAGACGTCGAATAGATGCATTTGAAAAGTGTTGCTGGAGAAGGATGTTACTAATTTCATGGACACCAAGATGAACTAACGCCTCCATTCTGTAAGAACTGAGAATTACCGACAGATTGTCGACGAGTCCTCCAATTCTTTGGGCGCATTGCTCGTGGCCAAGGAGATAGTTTCGAGAGGTTTGTGGTTACTGTAGGCGTGGAAGGACAACACACAAGAGGAAGAATCCTAATGCATTGGAATGACCAAGTAAAAGACGCAACTAAACTACCTTAACAACTGCCCTTCGAGCCGCAGAGTGCAGGGATGGAGGAAGAGAAGTCGTCGGAGGTTATCATGGGAGTCACGATGCTCAGTCATGAGCTATACAACAGGAATTGTTCAACAGGAATTGTTAAATTGTTCTTTTTATTATCAAAAATTATTTGAAAACTTGAGTGAAAACACAAAAATAATATTTTATCTCGATTCTAAGAATCAATTTATAATATAAGATAAACTTACCCGTATAATGTACATGGGATAACCCCATAAAAGAACTGAAATTAAAAACAGCAACAATGGACCCTTGGAATCTCCAGCTCCTCCAAACAGAAGACCCCAGAGCTCTGATATAGGAGGAAACCACCTGCTTTTCTTTTTCATCTCGGATTGAAGCATCTTGACTACCTCAGTGTGGCGATGGCTCTGGGCTAGCATGAGGGGTGTCTTTCCATTTTTGTCTCTGGGCTCCAACTCAGTTTTGATCTATTTGAAGACAAGAAATATTTAATTTGATTTTTTTATTGCTTAATCCTCGTAACACAAATGCACCGGTCTATCGGCACTCCTTTGCTATACTAAAAGGTCCATGCCGCTGATCTGTAGCTGGCTTGTTTAAATATACACTTTAAATTTATATTAATTGCAATTGTTATAAAACAGTTAAAACAGATAAACAAACCCTTTTGTTGATAAACTATGAACTTGAAATCTACCTTTCTTATTGTTAAATATTTTTCTAAACAGTTTCAATTCTACTTTAAATTCAGTGTTTATGTGACTTGTCATTCAATGTCAGTGTTTTATTTCATGTGATATTAACCTTTCCCTTCCTGTGCTAAAAATATCCACTCGTTCCGGTGCTGTGTATTCAATACACATCAATACACATGTAAAAATGAGCGATTTAAAATCGGAAAAATAAGAATATTCATAGCCAATCGCTTAAATTAATTAAATTTGAAGTCATAAGTGATAATAATTGAAATTTAATTGCTGAAAACATGAAAAAAAACATCGGACAACGTTCACAAAACGGGCAAAGCGACCACCTCGAATGAAAGCCCGCTGGCTACTGAGCGAGAGAAGCGCGCGAACTGAAATTCTATTTCTTACATGAGAGTGAGACGTAAATAGCGTCGCTTCTCATCCATATCGGTTTTTAAGAATGAATATACCTACGTTACACACTGGCACACGTTTGATTGTATTGATGAATTTATTCCCGATTTTCACAAAATATCTCTGATGTGGCCGATAAGTGCTAATTATTATTAATATTATTTTTTTCATTCAATGCATAAATGTATTACAGAGGAATACCTTAAATCTGAACCCAGTATTTATTATATTTATAGAGATATTAAAGTTTTTAGAAGCAATGTGTACTAGTTACACATCACAGGACAGGAAGGGTAAAGAGTTATTTTGAAAAAAAGATCATCATTGTGTTTTAGTCTGCTTAGATGATAGTCCACAATATTTTAGTACAAACTTTGATGTATGTGGAAAAAGGTTGAAAAGAACTGAATAAATGCTGTAGAAATGCGTGCATTTAGAAGAATATAATGGGGTGAAAATATATGACAGAATACGGAATGAAGTGATTCGAGATGAATGTGAACTTCAAGCTGATGTGTTGAGTAAGGTGAAGTTCCACGTGGAAGTAATGAATTAAGAAAGACTAACAATGTTTATTGTTCGCTGACGACTTGAAAATATTCAAAAAGATCAATTCACCTCACGACTGTGCACAGTTACAACAGGACCTAGACTCCCTAGTCTCCTGGAGTGAGCAAAATCATCTTCTGTTCAACATTAATAAATGTGTCTGTGTATCTTATAGTCGATCGCTTTCACCAATCCACCATCAGTATACTATACAGGGAGTGGCACTAAACAGAGTTTCTGAATTCAAGGATTTGGGCGTAACCTTCGATGTCGGACTCACGTTCGTTAACCATGTCTCACGTTTGATATCGGACTGTTACAAACTACTCGGTTTTGTAATGAGAATATCAAGAGAATTTAACAGCACCGATATCCTCCGAAACTTATATAATTATCTAATTAGAACCAAATTAGAATATGCATCTACGGTTTGGGCTCCTCACCAGCTCAAATATAAAAACAATATAGAACAAATACAAAAAAAATTCCTCAGATATCTATGGTACAGAACAAAGGGCGATTACCCAAAATATGCTCACCATGCCGAACTTCTCACGGTGTGTAACTATAGAAGCCTTGAAACAAGAAGGCAAGAATCCATTGCGATATTCCTAATAAAGGTTTTCCAAGGTTCCTTTAACTGTCCCGCGATTCTAGAAGCACTAAGTTTATATGTACCCAATAAATATATCCGTGCAAGGAATCACCCTCTGTTCTACATACCAACTTACAGGACGAATATCATGGCTAAACACTCAGTCACGCGTGGTATAGAGATATTGAACCAACTGAATGACACGGTTGATATATTCTCGGTACCGTCTAGCAGCATGAGAAGAATCCTGGCTGATATTATTCCTAACGAATAAGCTAACGCTAGAAGCAAACCCTCTTTGTGTAACAGGAGAAATCCGTGCAAAAAAAAAAAAAAACAAAACAAATCTCGACAACTCTTGCAACCTTCCGAGATGGACTTTATTATCAATATGGAGAGTAATATCCCGTATACATCATACTCGTGCATATTGTCAATATGGAAAGTAATATCCCCTATACATTATACTCGTGCATAAACAATATGGAGAGTAATATCCCGTATGCATCATACTCGTGCATATTGTCAATATGGAAAGTAATATCCCCTATACATTATACTCGTGCATAAACAATATGGAGAGTAATATCCCGTATGCATCATACTCGTGCATATTGTCAATATGGAAAGTAATATCCCCTATACATTATACTCGTGCATAAACAATATGGAGAGTAATATCCCGTATGCATCATACTCGTGCATATTGTCAATATGGAAAGTAATATCCCCTATACATTATACTCATGCATAAACAATTTAAGTTTTAAAAACACACAATCAAAAGATATTTTTATCAAAAAAATATCTGAAAATATCTGTATGGACAAGATTTTTCAAAATAACACATTGATCAATAAGTCCCGGGACTAACCAACAGATGGCGCCTCTAATAACAAATCCATACCATTCTCAGTTAGTTCCAACCTTTAGACATTACGTGTCAAACTTTCATGACATTCCGACATTGTGTCATTGAGTTACAGTGGTTTTAGTGATGCTATTTTTGTGTTGCCTAATAGCACTATAAGTTTCAATCAGCCACAGAAAAACATTAATTCTGATGTAAAATGGTTTAAGAGTAAAACCAGTCTAAAAGTGAATCAGTCAGGAATCTAACCTAGGGCACCCGCTTGCTTAGCGTGAATGCTAACCATTAGACCATGGCCAACAACTCAGTTCATCTTAGAATTAAAATAACAATATTGTAAAATAATAAAATTACAATAACAATTACCTTTTCGCACAATAGTTTGACACATGTCAAGTTTCCCGATAAGCAAGCAAGGTGTAATGGAGTGGATCCGAAATTGTCCGTTTTATGTAGATCAACCCCTGAGTACATGAGCAGCCGTATAAGATCTGCATGGCCCTTGTACGCTGCCCAGTGCAGAGCCGTATCCCCGTTGATGTCGGTGAGGTGCGTGAGTGCCCCCATGCCCAGCAGGTAGGCTGCTGTGGCAGTCCTGCCGTACATGCAGGCCGTCATCAGGGGGGTTAGTCCTGAAAGAGGGAATATATGCCTCAGTCTGAGGATCTTTTAGATAGAAATAGAATGTTATTAATAAGTTAAGATTTAATATTAGACATTCCATACTGTCGATTCAGTTGGTTGGAACACATAAGGATTAGATCAATCTAATCGGTACCATGGCCCAGTTGAAAGCATGTCAAAATGAAAACCATATTTTGTTGCATAATCTTACATACATATACCATCATTCCATTTCCGTCAGGGTAGGCAAACACGCAAGAGCACTAGAATTTCCTATCTTGACACACATCTTTAGCCTCTTCCACATCTATACACCTTCTCATACAACTCCTACGATTTCTCTGGCTTTCTAAATTTCCTTATTTCAAAATATCATTCACTCGATCCAACTATACTTTCCTTGGTATTTCTCTCACACACCTTCTACTCACATTTGTACCATATATTTGTTTCGTTAGTCTTTTTTCATTCCTTCGTTTCGCATGCCCAAACTATCTCAGAATGCTCTTCATCTTAGTCAACACATCAGCTTTATGTTGACATTCATGCTTTATCACTTTGTTCTGTATTTTATCATACATTGTCCCCCTATGAATTCTTATCATACATGTAATTGAGTTTCACTGCAACGGGGTATTGTATTAGGTGTTAAAATAAGTTGTGTCCGTTTTTATCAAATTTAAAAATGAGCACCAAAAGTAAAACAAAATGGTAAATGTTATACGTCATTCGAAAGAAAATTTTCTGCTCTACAAGATATTGTGTTTGCTTTTACGTTACATATATTATTTTATTTGATTACAAGCCTTCAAAATGGAATGTCAAGTAGATGAAAGTGAGCATTTTTGACACCTTCTGTTTGCATTCAATCGAGGGAATAAAGCTGCCAAAGCTGCTCGCGATATTTGCGAAGTGTATAATGAAGATGCTATGAATGAAAGGACAGCTCACCGATGGTTTTTGCGTTGCAAAGACGGTAATTTCGACCTGAAAGACATGTAGCGTTCCGGACGACCAGTGGACTTCGATGAAGACCGCTTAAACCATATTATTCATGAAGATCCCCTTCAAACCACTGTAGAATTGGCTGAGCAGATGAATTGTAGTCACATGACTATATACCGCCATCTACCATCTGTCCTTTCATTCATAGCATCTTCACCGTACAATTCGCAAACATCGCGAGCAGCTTTATTCCCTCGAATGAACGCGAACAGAAGGTATCGAAAATGCTCACTTTTGTCTACTTGACATTCCATTTTGAAGGCTTGTAATCAAATAAAATAATATATGTAACGTAAAAGTAAACACAATATCTTGTAGAGCAGAAAATTATCTTTCGAATGACGTATAACATTTACCATTTTGTTTTACTTTTGGTGCTCATTTTCAAATTTGAAAATAAACGGACACAACTTATGTTAACACCCAATATAATGACCAATTGTAAAAAAACATTAACTTATTTTTCTATATTTTATGTCCTCAGTAAGATACAGGCAAAATCCTAGTTTACTAGGGACACGACAAATGAAAGGCAATAAACTTAGATCCATATAAATTGTGTGTCCACTTTATATGGATCTAAGCCAGTAAACAATTTCTTCTACATAGTTCATTTCTCTATTTTGTCAAAATTTGGACTCTATGACTCGTATGTTCTCTCTTAAACAATTTTCATATATATTTTTGGGTCTAGAATTTTATTAACTGCTCATTTTTTTTGTATTATAATTTACGTGCACTGGGGTGTGGGTGTGAAAAACACCGCTGAGATTGCCCTCCCATTGGTGGGAGAGTATTTCGATTGGGATGATGTCTTGAGATGAGTTATATTTGATAGTTTATCTTTCAAATGTATTTTCTTTTTTCTACGAGGCCGAACTATTTCAATTCTCCTTTCTTCATCTTAAGCACTGCATCTTTTCCGTATTCTTACATAATGTCCTTCATTCTTTCATACATTTTTCTTCCTATTGTGTTTTCACAATTGCCTGTTGTGTTTTCATAAATGATGTGTTTATAAAATTTCTTGTCATGTTAAATAAATAAATATTCCAATTGTTTTTTTTTTAGTGATCATATAATTCGTAATTTGATTATTTTTGTAGAATTTAGATTTCGAATTAATGGACTTTTACTATAATATTAACAATCATCAAACACCAGTACAATGTTAGTGCAAATATGTACCTATACATCAGAAAGTCTAGGATGAACCGTGCGACGTTTGTCACAAAGGGTAAAATCGTTTTTTTTACAAATCGAATAGTTTTTTTACAAATCGAACAATTGTTTTTCTCTAAACTGACGTTTTAATTCCTAATTTTCATTATACTGACTTTCTAATGTATTGTATGATTTGTATGTATCTTTAAATAGGCCACGATGCACTATGAATTAATACTAATTACGAACATTTGATTAAAATCGATTTTCAAAATCGATTTTTGAAAATCCAATTATCGAATACCCCATCCCTAGCCAATGCAGACTAACGTAGTGACTTTTGACAAACGTCACCAAATATTATTTGATTTTAACAAACTGCCACATTTTTGCTAATTTTTGACAATCCAATTATCGAATACCCCATCCCTAGCCAATGCAGACTAACGTAGTGACTTTTGACGAACGTCGCCAAACATTATTTGATTTTAACAAACTGCCACATTTTTGCTAATTTTTGACAAGATGTATTAATTTGTCATTATTGTTAGTTTTATGTAATGTATTTACCTAAATAACTTGCTATTTATTAGAATCGAGGCTTATATTAAAGTTGATAAAATAATTAAAATTACTGAACATCGTTACAAGGTTGTATTAGGGCAAATTTGTGAGCTGTCATACGGTTCATCCTAGATTTTCCGAACTATAATCATAATTCCAAGGCTACCACATATAATAGAAATAAAATGTAATAAATTATTCATTAAAGGAGTTTGAACATTCCTCTTATCTCCACAACCAAATATTATGCTAAACATTGTGTCATATTTCTTTAATAAGTTAGTTACAAAACCATTTGCACCTATTGACTCCTACCTTTGAAATCGGCTGCATTAACTGCGACCCCAGCTTGCAGTAAGACTTGCACCACAGCTGCGTGTCCCTTTCGGCAGGCCCAATGGATGGGCCTGGGGCCCTGCGTGCCCAAACAGGAGAGGTCCACAGGGGCGCTACGCTCCACCAGGTGGCGCACCACATCCACGCTGCCATCTAGCGCTGCCCAATGTGCCGCCGTGTATCCGTGGCGGTCCCGGCCACATAGTGCCTCTGGACCCAGCTTCTCTACAAGCCTCTCAATCTCACTCACGTCCCTGTTGAAAAAATATTTCAACTATTATACATATTCGACAATTTTTTTTCTCATTTTTCAAGAATCAAAAATGGATCATTTTTATCCATAAAGAAAAATTCTTGATTAAGATTACTTATATTTGTAAAAAAAATAGAGCAAATTGAAGAATCTAGATATGTTGGTAGTATTTTCTCAGATTATGGAAGTTATGAGGGATATCGAAAGTGTGTAGCAATAGAAAACATGTCAATGGGGCACTAAAATATATAAAAACTTGAACCGGACAGTATCAAAATCTGCTGAGATTATAATCCACAGCAGTATTTTAGTACCAACTTTATGTATGGGAGTGAAACGTGGATGTGGAAAATGACAAAAGAACTGAATAAATGTTGTAAAAATGCATGCACTTAGAATACATGCGGTGACAATGTATGATAGAATACAGAATGAAGTGACTAGGATGAATGTGAACATAAGGCTGATGCGTTGAGTAAGATGAAGAGCACTCAGATGGTTTGGCCATATGGAAAGAATAAATTAAGAAATACTAACAAAACAAATATACAGTACCCGGCGGTAAGTAATACACACCGGGTTTAAGTAAGAGACTGTCGGACATAATCGGCTAACTTCGGCTTTGTAGAGCGTCGTCTCTGTCATTCATACACGTGTTCTGTCGCGATTTGTCAGTTGTTGTCGAGCATTCTAGGGACAGAGATGACTCTCTATAAAGCAGAAGTTAGCCGATTATGGACGACAGTCTCTTTCTTAAGCCCGATGTGTATTACTTACCGCCGGGTAATGTACAGTGCAAATGCGAATGGAAGGCTTGATTAGAAATTCTTCTAAGACCACAGATATCCCTAATATTTAAAAAATAAAAATTTCCTCAATTTTCAACTAATGTAATGATGTGTGTAATAATTCCATCATAACAATTTTCAACTAATGTAATAATGTGTGTAATAATTCTATCATAACTATTTATTTATTACGCAATGTTAATTTATTGCTACTTTTACAGCCCTTGTATGTGAAAATGGTATAAACCTTTGATATGAGACAAAATTTATTTATTGGTTTTGCATTAATACATTTTTACAAAAATTTTATTACACCAATTCAAGAACATTTGATTATTTCATATATTTTTCCTTTTAACTAGTTGTTTGTCACTAATGTCAAAAGTTAAGAGATATCGTAAAATCAACAACAATATTTAATTTATTGTTAAAAACAATATAAATATGTTTTTAAAGTTTTTTCAGATGAAATTTATGAATATTTTCATTTATGCAGTGTTTTGATTTGATAAAAAGGTCATTTGTGTTAGAGATTATGATTTGATAGCAAGAATGAAATATTATAAACATTCAAATTATCAACACAAATATGAAATCACATTTGCATATTAAATTTAATGATAAATTAACTAATGTATTGGATAAAATATACATAGTTCATTTATTACTGAGGCAAAAATATAAAATGATATACAAAGCTATAGTCAATGGCATATACGATCATGCGACAAATGAAACTGTTCATCTTCAGACGCAAAAGCTACCTATAACCACCATAGTAAAAATGAGGTACTAGAGGTGGTTATGCCACGTATTATTTTAGGATGCCTCTGGTAGTTAACTAAAAGGTGCACTATTAATCAGCCACCAGACAGCATACTCTAATAACCACCCGCAAACAACTTGTCGAATCAGACGCCCATTACTATACACTGGAGTTACAATAGAGATATTTACAGTCTAGTTACTTCGCCCTGTTGTAATTTTTGCAGCCATCTGTATCAATAATTATTTGGTACTCCTTCTTCCCAGTGTCATGTCAGGTCCCCCCAACGTTGAATATCACCTGAGAGTAGACATCTTTGTCCCCGGCAGCCCGAAAAAGATCCCCAGCACCCCTTATGCCAGTCCAATCACGTATAATGCGGAGCCAGGAGATTTGCCTCCTGGCAACACCTCTTCGACCTTCTATTTTGCCTTGGATGATCAGGTGCAGTAATTTGTACTTTGCTCCTCTAAGTACATGACCCAAGTACGACACCTTTCGGAATTTAATATTAATCAGCAACTCTCTATAAACTTTGGCTCTTTAAAGAACCCTCATGTTGCTGACCATATTTGTCCAGGGTATCCCTAGCATTCTCCAATGCATCCACATTTTGAATGCTTCCAGTCGGTTCATACTACTTACTTTGAGGGTCCATGATTCTACTCCATGCAATAACACTGACCAAACGTAGCATTTGACTAACCGTTGTCGAAGTTACAAGTTTAGATTATCATTGTAGAATACGCTTCTCATTTTATTAAAAGTCGCACGAGATGATTCAATTCTGCACTTGACTTCGGTTTCTGGGTCGAGGTCTTTCACTAGGATACTTCCGAGGTATTTACATTTTTTCACTCTCTCTATATCAGCCCTGTTCAATGTAAGACGTGCTCCTGCGTGATCCTGCCAGCCAAACACCATGAAATTAGTTTTACTCCCGTTCATGTTCAGCCCCAGCCCCACACCGGCTTCATTAATTCTATCTATAAGCGTTTGAAGGTCGTCAATACTGTCTGCCAGAACAACTGTATCATCTGCGTACCAGATGTTATTGACACATACACCATTCCCTTTGACCCCCAGATTCAAGTTATATAGTGCTTCCTTGAAAACTATATCAGAGTACAGATTGAATAACAGGTGACAAAATACAACCTTGTCGGACTCCACGTTGAATTGGTATGCCTTTCGATTTGTTATTTTCCAATTTAATGACAGCTTCATGGTTCCTTAGAAGAAGAGCACTCTTAAATGGTTTGGGCATGTAGAACCCAAATGAAGAAAGACAAACAAATAGTGCAAATGTATCGGAAGCCGTGGTAGAGGAAGACCAAAGAAAGTATGGTTGGATTAAACAAATTGTATCGGATGTATGCGTCACCATAAAACTTATAATGTATTTGTTTTCGATATGTGAATTCGGGGTTATATTTTGTATTGTTAAGATTTGGTAAAATATTTGTAAGTGTATTTTTTGATGATTTTTATGTATGTAAAATTTATGTTTTTTGGGATCCGTGCTGTGTCGCGACCGTAATAGAAATGTGACTTAAACGCGGCCATCACGAGACAGTATCGAAAGTCGGCCGGCCTCTGCATGCACAAAACTTACGAAAATTGTGACATTTCGCGAGTTATGACGGCATGCACCGGCGAAAACAGGCGCTTGCGATGAGCGATCGGCCGCACATAAAAAGCACCAAATGCCAAAAATACACATTCTCAGTTCACTCTGTCGACTGCCTTTTACTTGCGACCATTTACTATCTGCCTAAGAGGAATCTTTTCTAACTCTCACCGATCTACGACTTTTCAACGTGAGCTGAATTCTCCGAGCATCGAGCAGCATCTATCCATACACAAATGACTGCCCCTGTGGCCTAGTAGGTAATAAGCTTATCTCCCAACCCAGGAGGTGCGTGTTTGATTCCGCTGGAACCCAGAATTTAAAAAAAAATTCAGTATGCTTTAACTTAAAACCTCTGTAACATCTTTTTGGTTGGTTGAAAGAGATTGCCACATGTCAATAAGCCCACCAGTTGTTTGTTAGAAGGAAACGTAGAAAGTCAGAGAAATCGTAGGAATTGTACGAAAATGTGGAAGCAGCGAAGGATGTATGACGAAACAGGAAAGTCTGGCATTCGACTGTCATACTTGCCTACCCCGACAGAGAGATGGTGAGATGATACATATGTGTATGTATGTCTCTAAAATAACTTTGTTTTGTGTAATTAAAAATTTAAATGATCTTTCATCCATAATTTGTTAAGAATGAAGATTAAATCATTTACCCGGCTTTGACTGCATCAAACACCAGCTCTGAAGCCTGAGAGCCCAGCAGATGTGCAGACTCTGCACAGTCAGCATCTTGGGCGGCAAGTCTCTCAGAGTCGGCCACCATGTCGCAGGGCGGAGGCAGTGCCCACACCCCCCGGGCGGCTCCGGGGCTGGGGTGCACCTTGCTGCTAAGAGCCAGCCCCCCGCCCCACTCGCCCCCGCCTGCCTCCGCCCCACCCACTTTGCCTGGTGAAGATTCCGTGATGTCAATTTTTATTCTTTCTAGTACCTGCAATTGAAAGCTAAATGTAAAGCAATTGGTAGAGTAAATCACGAGCAAACTATACGTTTGATTTCATAGTGTTTTTTTTAATATAGTTTCCACACTTTAAGTGGAAAATACAATATTTATACGAATAATAGTTTCCATGGTATACTCTAAGGCCTCAGCCGCACAGGTAGGAGCCTTGCTCGGTGCTTAGAGCTACACTGCGAGCTAGGCGGCATCTCCTAGCGAATCAACGCACAGCATACTATCGCAATGGCCACACTGCACGCTTCGTGCCACGCTACATGACGATTAGTCACCTATTGAGTCTCCTAGCGAACAGACGTGTTGGCTAATTTTATTGTGTCACCAAGTGATTTTACAAGTTGGTGGAAATTTTAATAACAGCTGTGTATAAAAGGGAGCCTTTGTGGAACCCATCAAGCAAA
Organism: Odontocerum albicorne; assembly: GCA_949825065.1. Lineage (NCBI taxonomy): Eukaryota > Metazoa > Arthropoda > Insecta > Trichoptera > Odontoceridae > Odontocerum > Odontocerum albicorne. Next base: position 2,093,850 of record OX463844.1, on the reverse strand, counting down.
TTATAAAAAAATGTACCTGTAATAAAATCACTTTGAAATGAAGTTGCACAGAAAGTAAATAAAGATGGTAAGTTGTAATGAAATTGGTTAGTTTTGAGAGTGGCATCGTTTGTTGACTCAACCGCTCCCAAATATCAAATGAATTTGTGCGAAGTACTTTGATGTGGCCATGCATAAAATCACCTAGTCTATTAGTCACGTAGCACCTATACAAAGCACTTTGGTGTGACCTCTGCCTAAGTGAAAAAACTGTGATTATAGGAATATCAATTAAAGTTTTCATATACTAAGTGGAAAAAAAGTGTTTATACTAAATATTAGTTGCCACACTCTATGTGGAAAAAATAGTGTTTATACTAACTACAGTTTCCATACCCTAAGTGAAAAATAGTGTTTATACTTATTATAGTTTCCATGCTCTAAGTTGAAAATACAGTGTTGATATAAATAACAGTTTCCACACTAACTGGAAAAATTGTGTTTATACTAATTAAAGTTTCAATACTTCAAAAGGACAAAACAGTTTCAAAAAAAATATTTGAAGAGTATTTAAAATATTTTTTTGTGATTTTAATATGAATAAAAAATAAATAAAACGTTATGACAATATATTCACAATAAAGTAACATTCAAGGATTTTTATATAAAATTTATATCCCATATATCTTGTAATTATTAGTCATAGATAAGAAAAATAGCAATTATTTATATTCATAAGTTTTAACAAAAAAATCATTCACAGGCTAAAAGTATTTCAATTTGACACTGACCTACATAAACTAAATTTGAAAAATCTTTTGAATACATAATAACAAATTCAACATTTTTGTCAATGTTTAACTAGTATTTTTTATTAAATTCAAATAAGGTAATAATATTGTTTAAAAACGAAAAATCACATTTCATCAACACAATAATACATCTATTTACTTGCATTAACCTTTGTTTTGTGCTCGATTTCGATTTATTTTATTAGATACGTTATTCTAATTCTACTTCTTAATTTTTTTGTTATAATAATAATGTTTTACTTACACTTACACGTTTATAATTAGAAAATGATTAGTTTATAATCGAAATATGATAATATTTTCTATTAAATAATAGTAGGTTTTTCCATGTTGGCAAAGGCCTTCCAACAAAAATATTGATTTTCTCCATACAACACGCGATTATGCGACGAAAGTCGAGTAAAAGCTGCGGCGCTAGGCGACCCGAGTGATTCGCGCCAAAATATATTGAACTTAAGATAAGAGTTCCATAGGTCTATACTTTGCTATACTCGGCGACAGACGGAACGTTTTTGTCTCGATTATATTTCTTTATTTCTACATAATATACGCCAATGATGGCGTTCAAATTTATGAAGCACGTCATAGACATATGAACATGTACAAATAGTGTCCCGTATTGAGTGAATCATATTTAGGGTGATGGTAGATTGGGTATAAAATATCAAAACTTGACCTCAGTAAAAACCTTACCGTTTTTAAGTTATTCGGACTTTTGTAAAATCCCTACCTTGCACCAGATGTTTTGTTGCGTTGTGTACAAATCCCCATTTTCTTAATTTTTTTATCGTGAAATACTATTGGATAGTAGCCTTATCTATCACATACAAAATGATTTCCAAAAGTATTAGGGGTGAACAAGGTCTTAACCCAATCTATCATCACCCAAAATATGATTCACTCAATACGGGACACCCTGTATATGCAAAATTAAATGGTTTTATCGTGATTTAATTTTGATTATTTTTTTCACAAAAATATTTCTTCAACATAAATGTTTCTTCAACAATATCAGAACAGATGAACAGATATGATGTGGGTTGGGTTCATTTTTGCATATGTATGCCTATATAAATCAATGTATTAGTTATCGAATCTGATACGATGGGTTATTTTTTTCAATTTCTTAAAACGTTTTTAGTGATGGCCAAATACGGGGAGACCTGATATGATACTGATAGAAGGATATTAGACAAATCAAGTAACTATTGTATTATTTTACGGCGAGTTCAAACCAAATAGACACCAAAAATGATAATATTTGGTAATCGATGAATATTGATTGAATTTAGGCACATGATATGAATGAATGAAGAAAGACTAACATAATATAAATACAGTGCAAATGTGCGTGAAAGGGGTGGTAGAAGATAATGAAAGAAAGTATAGTTTTGAAAGAAGGAAATTTAAGAAGTAAAAGAAATCCTAGGAGCTGTATAAAAAAGTAAATGGATGTGGAAGAGGGGAAATATTTGTCAAGATAGGAAAATCTGTCCCTCTGTCTTCTTTTCCTACCTCAGCAGATAAACGGGTCGATGGTATATATGTGTCTCACAACGTAAATATTTTAGTTGGATATAGCTTTATTACTTTAAGGAAGATTGTTCTTTTACGCAAGCACAGTTATTTCCAATAAACAAAATTCTTTCAAAATTTTATTCTGTTTTTAAAGTACATTTAAATGGCAAGAGTGTACGGCAAGGGTCCATTCTCTCTTCCGATTTGTTTAACCCGTATGGAAAATGTATTATGTTGAGAGAACTTGAAGACCGGGACTGCGGGATTAGCACGGGGGGAAGAAAATTCTCATATGCAACTGACACGGCGTTAATTGCCCCATCAGAAGAACTGGCTACGCTCCTTAAAAATGTTAAATACGAGAGGAAGCTCATGGGAAATCAAAAGTTCAAAAATTAAGTTAACGATAACAGACCACAATAACAAACTGCCACCAAATAATGTGAATCATTGTTTAGAAGTGGTTATTGAAATTATTGATTTAAGCTTTAATATTACTGACAATATAAAATACTCGTACGAGGTTGAGGTGAAAAGGCATAGAATAGATGCATTTAAAAAGCGGTGGTGAAAAAGAATGTCACGAATAACTTATACAGCAAGGCGAACTAACGTATCCGTTCTGGAAGAACTGAGAATCTTCAACAGATTCTAGACAATATGCTTTTGACTAGTCCTTCGACTCTTTGGGCACGTTGTTCATGCCCAAGGATACAGTTTGGAGAAACTTGTGATAACTGGAAGCGTCGAATGATGACGCACAAGAAGAAGAGCTCCATTATGTTGGACTGATCAAGCGAAAAACGCAACTGGACCACGTCGACAGGAATCGTCAGATACTATCATGCTAGTCATGAGCTACACGACAGGATTATGTTATATTTACTGGAAGCGTGGAAGGACGACATACAAGAGGAAGAGTTCTATTGCTTTGAACTGACTAAGTAAGAGACGCAACAAGACTACCTTACACAACTGCCCTTCGAACCGCGGAGTGCAGAGATGGATGGCGAAGAATCGTCAGAGGTTATCATGAGTGACACGACAGGATGATTTTGTTTTTATACTGTATATTCGAATGTACCTTGTTTGATTTTTCTTTGTAATTCATATTCCGTCGTACATTTGGAAGCATTTATCTGCATACTGGAAATGTCAAACTATACAAACTTAATTTTTCAATTTGACAACACTTGGTACTGGCGTATACTCTTTTCATAAGTAAGAGTTCACACCATTACTCCTTGACACTGGCGTATACTTCCATATATAGGAGTTCACGGCCATTATTCAAGAAGAAGAAAACTTGTGTTTACATAAATAAGTTGTCAAATATCCGGTATTTTTATGTTTTGTTGACAAATATAGAACAATTATTTTATTTATACATAGCATTTTTATTTCAATAATTGCTTGTATTTTAATGAAAGTATATAAAAACGATAAGTACAAATTAAATACTTTTTACTTAATTTGCTTGGTTAAAAAAAACAGTGAAATATTTAGTTCAAGAAATATTTTTACTCATAATGACTATACACATAATAGCACTTATTACGTCCAGCGGTCTTCCAATTTTCACAAGGAAAAAGGGCGACAGTGAAAGTGTAAGCTTCCTTTAAATATATTATAAAAGCTTGATTTGCTTAGAGAAAACTTACATTAATTAAAGTTTCTGAGTTTTTTGAACTCATTTTTATATTGTAAAATATTCCAAACTTTCAATATTGACATAATTCTCATTGTCAAATTTCCTGTTATATTGATTTATAACAAATGTTATTATACCTACTATCGCGTCATTTTCTTGTCAGGTTAGGCAGAGATGACAGAGCGCCAGACTCCTATCTTGACACACATGTCCTTCATGTCTTCTTTATCCATATACATTTAAATACAATTCCTACGATTTCTCTGGCTTGCTACATTTCCTTTTTTCAAAATATAATTCACTTGATTCAACCCTTCCTTGGTCTTCCTTTATCACACCTTTCACTAACATTTGCATTGTATATTTGTTTTGAGTCTTAATTCGTCTTTTTGTTAGTCTTAATTCGACCTACACTACACCTCTATTCTCGAAGAACTGAGAATCACCGATAAATTGTCGACAAGACAAGTCCTCCGATTCTTTGGACAAGTAGCCAAGGAAACAGTTTGGAGAGGTTTCTAGTTACTGGAAACGTGGAAGGACGACGCACAATAGGAATAGTCCCAATGCGTTAGACTTATCAAGTGAGAGACGCAACAGGACCAGCGTTAATAACTGCCCTTCAAACCGCGGAGTGCAAAGATGGATGGAGAGGAGTTATCAGAGACTATGGTGGGAATCACGATACTCAGTCATGAGTTACACGACAGGATGATGATTCTTCATTAATTTGTTCTACATGTCTAAACCATCTCAGAGTGCTTTTCTTAATCTAAATACATCAACCTTAACCTTTCCCTTACTGTGCTAAAATAATCCTTGCGTTCCAGTGCTGTGTATTCAATACACATGTAAAAATGAGCGATTTTAAATTGGAAAAATAACAATATTCATAGCCAATCGCTTAAATTAATTAAATTTGAAGCTAAAAGGGATAATAATTGAAATTTAATTGCTGAAAACATGAAAAAAACATCGGACGACGTTCACAAAACGGGTGAGACGACCACCTCGAACGAAAGCTGGCTGGCTACTAAATAGAGAAGCGACCGAACTGAGATTCTATTTTTTGCATTCTCATATACCAAAGTAGAGTGAGAGTGAAACGTGAATAGTTTCGCTTCCTCACCCATACGGATTTTTATAATAAATATACCTACATCACACACTGGCACACGTTTGATTGTATTGGTGAATTTATTCCCGATTTTCACAAAATATCTTTGATGTGGCCGATAAGTGCTAATTATTATTAATATTATTTTTTTCATTCAACGCGTAAATGTATTACGGAGGAATACCTACAATCTGAACCCATTATTTATTATATTTATAGAGATATTAAAGTTTTTAGAAGCAATGTGTACTAGTTACACATCACTGGACAGGAAGGGTTAAAGTCACATTCATCCCTAATCTTTTCAATATTACTCAAAACTTCCTAATTATTCTTCAACACCAGAATGGCAATCCAGATGAATAAAAGTAGATCAGTAGTTATGCCCCACAGCTGAGCTTAAAGTGAACAAAAAATAATTTTCCCTAGTTCAAAAGAATTTTTAGAGAAATTATGTTTAGTTTGCTTCAAATATGTCTGGTTATATTTTCACAACATATCTTGAAAACAAAAATCAATCATTTCTTAAGCCAAATAAATACACCAATAATAACCCTGATAATTATTTTGGATTTTTTATTATTTGAAGTCTTAACGTTACCGTTTGGAGAGACGTGAACATTATTAGGTCTACTAATGTAAAACTTGTAAGAACATTGATTTTCCTAATCTTTTTTTACGGTTATAAAATATGGATATAGAGAGAAAAGGAATTTAAGAACATAATATCTTCTTATATCTTCTCATCTATACTTCAGAAAGTCTAGGATGAACCGTGCGACGTTTGTCACAAAGGGATGGGGTAAAATAGTTTTTTTTTAACAAATCGAACAATTGTTTTTCTCTAAACTGACGTTTTTATTCCTAATTTTCATTATACTGACTTTCTAATGTATTGTATGATTTGTATGTATCTTTAAATAGGCCAAGATCCACTATGAATTAATACTAATTACGAACATTTAATTAAAATCGATTTTTGAAAATCCAATTATCGAATACCCCATCCCTAGCCAATGCAGACTAACGTAGTGACTGTTGACAAACGTCACCAAATATTATTTGATTTTAACAAACTGCCACATTTTTGCTAATTTGTGACAAGATGTATTAATTTGTCATTATTGTTAGTTTTATGTAATGTATTTACCTAAATAACTTGCTATTTATTAGAATCGAGGCTTATATTAAAGTTGATAAAATAATTAAAATTACTGAACATCGTTGTATTGGGGCAAATTTGTGAGCTGTCATACGGTTCATCCTAGATTTTCTGAACTATAATAATATGGTCAAAGTGCCCGAGGATTTACAGATGTATTATTGAAGACAAAGATTGTGCTATCCATGGTACATGCAACATACATCGTCAGCACCAGCATACACAGCACCACAACTAGGTATATATTATGTACTTTGGAGATGTGGTGCTAGCGACATATGTTGCATGTACCATGGACAGCACAATCTTTGTCTTCAATAATACATCTGTAAATCCTCGGGCACTTTGGCCATATTATTAGATGGTAAGATATAATGGAGAGACTGGTGATCTTAGGGGAAATAGAAGGATCCTAATCAGCAACGTAATGGACAGACCTGATAAGGAATAAAACCAATAGCTCATTCCATGAGTATTGTATAAATGCTACTGACCGTGAAAAATTGTGGCATATAATTCTTTCTGCAGTACAGTAAATTAACTTGCAAGATCAAATCATATGATCATGACTGCTCTGTAAAGTGTATAACAAATTAGAATAGAATATCGCTTTAACCCTGAGAGATCGGCGCACTGCTATAGCAGTGTAAGAAATTTGTTCAACCCTTGTATTCTTAATTGAATATCATTCATTTAGAATACAAGGGGACATATTCTAAAATATATTTATGTTGTAAAAATATTGGTTTTTTGTTTTTTGTTGTTTAAAATAAATATTTATCACGAACGAACCAAATCGTAAATATATCTCAGCACTAGATAGACAATTATATTTTTTTCTCGTAGCGCTCTCAGGGTTAACTGTTCAGGTAACTAAACTTGTGTGTCTATTACAGCTATAAGTAGTCCTTAACCGGTTAAAATCAGGAAAGAATGTGTTGTCAATATATTAATTATAATTTTTTAATACAGATTTGAAATGTTTATAATTTCCAGCTCCCCTTTTCTTCAATGGCCTCATTAAACGGAGTAAGTTTATTCAGCAAATGTCAAGATGTTATTTTAAAAAGCACCAAGATTCAAAATGGCATTATTGTTTGGAAAGAATTTCTTTCAAGGTATTCAAATTAACATATATTTTTATTATTAGATAAAATGCTTTTCATGGTATTATAAACTGTTCATTAGCCTCTCAAAACAGGACTGCTAGGAATAAAATAATGTCTGATTGGTAAATAAAAGGGATTCAAGAACAAAGGAATAATTATAAACATTACAATCTAAAGTGCAGTCTAGCCCTTGGTTAAGTCGTATATCCCTAGAAAAGTATTCGACATTTGTGTTATTCATTTTTTCACGAAGGAAAATTTAACAAAGATCGAAGTTTTAAATTCAAGATTGTTTGAATGTGGTCTCAGTGAGGAAAGAGTTCATATTATATTAAGTGTTAACATAAGTATTATTTTATTTGATTACAAGCCTTCAAAATGGAATGTCAAGTAGATGAAAGTGAGCATTTTCGACACCTTCTTCTGTTCGCGTTCAATCGAGGGAATAAAGCTGCCAAAGCTGCTCGCGATATTTGCGAAGTGTACGGTGAAGATGCTATGAATGAAAGGACAGCTCGTCGATGGTTTTTGCGTTTCAAAGACGGTAATTTCGACCTGAAAGACATGGAGTGTTCCGGACGACCAGTGGACTTCAATGAGGACCGCTTAAACCATATTATTCATGAAGATTCCCTTCAAACCACCGTAGAATTGGCTGAGCAGATAAATTGTAAGTCACATGACTGTATACCGCCATCTTAAATCAATGGGAAAAGTCCAGAAGTTCGGCGCTTGGGTTCCACATGTTTTGAGTGAAAACAACAAAAATCATCTTTCGACAATTGAAACGAAAATGCTTACTTTCGTCTACTTGACATTCCATTTTTAAGGTTTGTAATCAAATAAAATAATATATGTAACGTAAAAGCAAACACAATTTCTTATAGAGCAGAAAATTTTCTTTCGAATGACATATAACCTTTACAATTTCGTTTCGATTTTGGTGCTCATTTTTAATTTGGAAAAAAAACGGACACAACTTATGTTAACACCCAATATATTCAGTTTATAAAGTCTTTAGGAGTATTATTCCACATGGTTTAGCTTATGATGTTGACGTTTCGAAAATGTTGCTATTTTCATCTTTAGAAAATCAATTATAATATCTATAGATTTATGTCTTGCCAAATATTTTTAACGTATACATTGGCATTTAATGCAAACATCTACTTTTTAATGCACTGTTTTCGTCATTATTTTATCTATGTTTTCCTAATTTTTACAGCATAACATTAATTGGAATTGCAAGTGGAGGTTTAGAAAGTGATCTTTCCTCTTTATTAACATCTATTTTTAATGCCATGGTGATGTTTGTCGGAGTGGAAGAACTCGAAAGTCCTCGGAACTTAGAACGGCTAAAACGAGATCTGAGGCCATGCTACCCTCTGGTAGATCGCCTTATGGAGTCTCTGGATTCTCAGAGTGCTTCTGCAGCTCACCCCACCCTTCTCCTTAATGCAGTGGAAGCGATACTTTGTACTGAAAGTTCCATTTTAGAGGTAATATCTTTTTCATTTTCTAGTTTTTTTTAATCTTTCAGATGTGGATGTCAAAGTTGTCCACGATTTTGTTAGATTTTTATGTACATGATAAAAGTCGCGCTGTTACTATTAGCAGCTATTTTCGATCGAAAAGTAGCTGAATCTGTTTAAGATAAAACTAGCATATTGATAATGAAAAGTCTAACATCTACCGATTGATACTGCCAATTCTGCTTCTTGTATTTGGACAGAGAGTACAGTACTCGGCGGTAAATAATACACATCGGGCTTAAGATAGAGACTATTGGCCATAATCGGTTAACTTCGGCTTTGTAGAGCGTCGTCTCTGTCATTCATACACGTGTTCCGTCGCAATTTGTCAGTCGATGTCAAGCGTTCTAGGGACAGAGATCACGCTCTGCAAAGCCGAAGTTATTCGATTATGGCCGACAGTCTCTTTCTTAAGCCCGATGTGTATTACTTACCGAAACTATTATGAGGACTGACGGTCCTTTTACTGACTTCCACCGATACCGGCCGATGAGGACTTATGGTTCTTATTCGGTGTAACAGAAGGTGTCGAAAATGCTCACTTTAGTGTACTTGACATTCCATTTTGAAGGCTTGTAATAAAATAATATATGTAACGTAAAAGCAAACACAATATCTTGTAGAGCAGAAAATTATCTTTCGAATGACGTATAACATTTACCATTTTGTTTTACTTTTGTTCATTTTTAAATTTGAAAAAAACGGACACAACTTATGTTAACACCCAATACCATGGTTTGTCAATAATTTATAAATATGCTTAATAAAATACTGCCTTCATAAGCAAAAACGCAGCTAATGGCAAAAGTTAAGTTTTGAGAAAACTGCACTTTTATGTTTCTCATTGCTGCTTAAAAATGTCGTGATTCATAATCAAAAAAGCAGTACAATGTGATTCATAAGCAAAAACGCAGCAAAAGTATAGGCACTTGCTGTATTTTTGCTTATGAATCACAATTTATTGATTTTTTGCTTAGAAAAACTTAGTATTTTGTAAAATTAAAAAAGACATTATGTCGATTTTTCTGTTGAAATAAATGGTTTTCTGTAATTTTTTATGGATTATGGTTCAGAATTTGATATGGAATATTGCCTCATACTTAGTTAAATTTCTGATTTATTCCCGTTAGTTGCGTTTTTGCTTATGACGGCAGAATAGTAATTACTATAATGAACTCCTTAATTTTTTTTTACTATAATGAGTTTATTTCTTAAGACAAATAAATATTGATGTTTTTAGCCTGTGCTGGAGCAGTTCACATCACGCATGGGAAGCCTATTTGGCTGCCTGTGCGTTTGGGGCCGCTACGCATGTGGCACAGCAGGCTGGAGGTCCCTTTCCTCGCAGGAAAGGCAGTTGCTCCTGCGCTTAATCTCCCTGGACACCGAGGCCTCCCTGAGGGACACTCCCATCTATCTCTGCCACCGGAGTCCTAATGTAATTTTCTTTTTATTTAATCATTACCATTGGTGGCTGGTGCTTAAGACACAGCAAGTTCATGTTTAATATTGCTTACTCTCTAGGTATTTCTTGTTTTGCATCAAGCATATCTTATCACTACAGCTAAGGCCTCGGCCATACAGGAAGGAACCTCGCTTGATGCTTAGAGCTATGTTGCGAGTTAGGCGACATATCCTAGTGAATCAATGTACCGCATACTATCACAGTGGCCACACTGCACGCTTCGCGCCACGTTGCATGACGATTAGTCATCGAGTGAATCTCCTAGCGAACAGACATGTTGGTTAATTTACAAGATGGCGGAAGTTTTAATGACAGCTGAGTATAAAAGGGAGCCTTTGTGGAACCCATCGAGCAAATAATAGAAAAATGTACCTGTAATAAAATTACTTTGGAATGAAGTTGCACAGAAACTAAATAAAGATGGTAAGTTATAGTGAAATTGGTTAGTTTTGAGAGTGGCATCGTGTGTTGACTCAACCGCTCCCAACTGTCAAATGAATTTGTGCGTAGCACTTTGGTGTAGCCAGGCATAAAGTCACCTAGTATATGAGTCACGTAAAATCTAGCTTAGCACCTAACGAAGCATTTTGGTGTGGCCTCTGCCTAAGTCTTTATTTCATCCAGTTTGCAAAAAATACAATGCAACAAAAGTAAAAAAAATGATAAAGTACAGAAAAGTATTCAAATAGAAATATTAATAAAAAAATCATAATATAGTTATATAATTAATTAGGAAAAATATTATTGTAATCAATTATTTTAATTTTCATCTCATACAGGTAGCATTCCGGGCAGTGATTTGCAAGCTTTTATCTGATGTGCATGTTATTGTCATCTGTGGCCCTACTCCCGCCCTCGCAGATGTGGATGCCATTGTTCTCAATTGTTGGCAGCAACACTCGGACCTTCTGAAGGCGGCTCGTCAACGTTATCCCAGAAATTTCCCTCCTAGTATACAGTTTCCCTCTGGAGTATTGGGGTAAGTTTCAACATTTTTTTATTGGGTAGACCACATTAAAAATTAAATTTTTCTTCATATGTTTCTCAATTTACTAAAATATATTGTACAAATAAGTTTCCGCCGTTTTTAATAAAAAAATGGGCATTTATTGTGAAAGAACGGAACCTCATGTTTTATTCGAAGTATTGCCCATCGCTTGCCACTACTTTTTCCCATCTTTCTGGCAGCATACGGATACCGCGTCGGAAGAATGCTTCATCTTTTGAGGCTATCCATGAATCGACCTAATTTTTGGTATCTTATTTATTTATTTATTTATTTATTTAACACTTTTATTGTAATACAATCTGGCGGGCTTATTGCCAGGCGGCAATCTCTTCCAACCAACCAGACAAAAGTAAATGAAGCAAGTTACGTGGTCGCATAAATCATTCAAATGACTATCCATCCCCACGAAATCCATAAACATATACGTGAGAACATGCCCACAAACCCCACAAAGACGGACAATCACCCGAACACTATTTTTCATATAAAGTGAGATATCATCAATCAAAAGGAAAGGAAAGGATGGTGGAGAGGAAAGGAAAAGAAAAATCAGGAATGAAACACGTTATTTTACTGACTAGAAATTAAGAGTTTTTTCAGTCGCTTCTTAAAGCATGCCAAGGACGGAGCGAGTCTTATATTGGTTTGTAACTGATTCCAGAGTCTCACTGCATGGACAGTAAAGGACGACGTGAAAAAAGAAGAGCGGTGAACTGGAAAGGCCAATAAACAATCTCTGTTTGAGCGTAGCGCTAATCCATGATTGGAAAGACGCTGAAAATTTTCGGCGAGATAAGAGGGTGCGGCGGGACAGTTAAGGATATTATACAATAGAGACAGTATGTGAATTTGGCGTCTATTTCTAACATTCAACCAGTTCAATGCCTTCTGGTATGAAGTTATATGATCGTACTTTCGTAGGTTGAAAATAAATCTTAGGCACACATTTTGAAGACGCTGTAATTTGTCCAGCTGTTCCTCTGTAACATCCAAGTAACATACGTCCGCATAGTCCAGAATCGGAAAGAGCAGAGATTGTACGAGTAAAATTTTGGTTTTAGTTGGTAGAAATCTTTGCAACACTTTAAGGGAATGAAGGCTGAAGAAGATCCTTCGGCTTACCTCATTTATTTGATCTCGCCATGAGAGAGTGTTATCTATTAGCACTCCTAGGTTTTTAACAGTTTTATGTAATGGTATAATAGAGCCATCAAGTAATATTGGAGGAAGTAAGTCAGTGTTGAATTTACCGAGAAGCTGAGGGCTGCCAATGAGGATCGCTTGAGACTTCTTAGGATTGATGAGTAAGCCATGCTCCCCAGTCCACTCCGAGATCGATTGAAGGTCCGTATTTAAATTGTTCAAAGCCGCGTGAAAGAAATTTGGATCAAAATGAATATATATCTGCAGGTCATCTGCATACAGATGATAAGAACATTTAAGAGACGATGTTATTGGGTTGATGAATATAGAAAAAAGGAGTGGAGAGAGAATTCCACCTTGGGGAACGCCTGCAGAGAGATCAGTCCATTCAGATATACGCTCTTGGTATTTACAGGATTGTTGTCTTCCCTTTAAATAGTTCGAAAACCAGACTATGACCGATTCAGAGAATCGTAATGAACGCATTCGAGCCATAAGCAGATCAAAGTCTACAGTATTGAATGCATTGCTGAAATCCAGCAGACATAACAATGTCAACTGCTTAAAGCTCATTCCACGTCTCACGTCATCCGTGATCTTGACCAGTGCGGTAGTGGTACTATGTCCCGGACGAAATCCTGACTGCAATGGATTAAACAATTCAAATTGATTAAGGTGGGAGTCAATTTGTATATGAACAATTTTTTCAATAATTTTGGATAGTGTGGGCAGAATAGATATGGGCCTAAAATCTTTATATGACGTGGGTGAGTCAACTTTCGGGATCGGAATAATTAGAGCCCTCTTCCATACACTAGGAAAGCTGCTAGTAGACAAAGAAAAATTTATAATATGTGTTATGATAGGAAGAATAGCATCGATAATGAAGGAGATGAATACAATCGAAATATTGTCGTCACCCATCGCTTTTGAGGATATAGTCAAAAGAATACGACGAACCTCACCTACATCAACCTCCGAAAAGTGGAGCTCAGGAACATTGGGTCGAGGCATTACATGAATTTTTCGGAGAGTGTTTTCCTTTGTGGTAATGTCTAAACTGAGTGATGGTGTTGCAAAATGTCTATTAAGGTTATTAACATCTAATGTGAAGTTACCTGAGGTGTCCGAGGATTTGACACCCATCGAGTTCAGGACCTTCCACCTTTTTGCAGGCTGACAGTTTTGAAGGGTGTCAAAAAAGTGTTTTCTTTTTGCATTCCGACATAATTGTGTACATTTATTGCGAAGTCGTCGAAAAATCTCCCATAGTTGATCATTGGGATTAGATTTGAAGTTTTTTTTCGCTTTGTCACGTCTAGCCATGTTTTTTTTAATGTCGTCAGTCAGCCATGGGGCAGGTCTATACTTTAAGTGAGTAAGTTTAAGTGGAGCGTGTTTGTCGCAGAGCTCTAGTAAAAACGTGTTGAATAGATTTATTTTACTATCTATATTATCCAATCGTTCGATGGCCGCCCAGTCAACTTCGCTTGCGTCGGAAAATAAGGCGTCCCTATCAACGCGTCCAAAGCTTCTCAGGAATTTTCTCTCTTTTGAGAGTTTCGGAGCGTGGTTGATCAGTGAGATATATATCAAATCATGATGCGAGAAGCCTGGAGCATCAATTTGTCCATGAGTTCGAACTGCAGAGGGATTTGAGGTAATAATTAAATCTAGAAGGCTTTGGGAATTTCTTGTTACATGTGTACAGTTTAGGGGCATTATTGAGAGGTTCATTGACTGTACGATTCTCAGGAGTTTATCAGATCGGCCGTCATTTTTTTTAAGGCACGTATTGAAATCTCCCATTATGAGAGTGGTATTGAAATTAGGAGTATGATCTTCAAGAAGTTTTTCTAACTCGTCAAAATAATTATTATTAGGAGGACAGTATATAACTCCGATGAGATATTTAATGAAGTTGTAGTGAAGGGATATAAATAAATATTCTGGGCCTCCAGAGTAAGGAGCTTGGGATTGACAGATGATAGAAAAATTTATATTATTCCTCAAATATATGCAGACTCCTCCTCCCATTCTCCCCACCCTGTCTCGCCGAACTAGATGGAATCCTGGAAGAGAAAAAAGTGAGTTTGATAGTGATGGTTTCATCCAGGATTCGCTAACCAGCAGGGCATGGACAGGCTGGTCATGAAATGAGGTGAGCAGCTCAGAATAATGGGCGGGTATGCTTTGGGCATTTATATGGCATGCGTGAAAGTCATTGTTAGCTGTAGAGAAAGCAGAGCGGAGATGATTATTCAAAAGTAATGGCGGGTTTGTATCAGCGAAATCTGAAGAGTCTGAAGATGACGTGTCCAATGTAGATAGGAATTCAGGAAAGGGTGAGGGAGTAGATAGAAGGGTATGCGAAGTAGGTAGAGTCATGGAATCATCGGGAGATAAGGGGGGCGATGACATTAAATATTTGTTCAAAAAAAAAAAAAACACAAAATAAACTAAATCAACGAAAAAAAACAAGCTCAGAAACACAAAGCCAAGAAACAGCGAATTTATTCTACTGTCACGCGTCGTACCCCTGTCTAGTTGATTGAAGGTCACAAACAAGAAATAAAAACAAGCAAAAAAAAAAAAAATTCGAAAAAATTACAAAACCCTTAGAGACTTACAATGCAAGTCATTAAAAATACATACAAATACAGAGAGAGAAAAGGAAACAAGAAACAAATGTAAAAGTAACACTTAACGTAGTTCAGGCAAGTGGAAGAGAGAAAAAAGAAAATATGAATATATTTCCACAGCTATAATGTAATCAGTAAGAGAATATCTACATTGAGTGTGGATTGCCTCAAGTTGTAAAATGGAAGCTGTCAATCATGAAAAGGAAAAAAAATAGCAATAGATTCCCAAAAAAAAAAGAAAACAGAATGTAAATATAGGCAAGTCAAAATAATAGGATAAAAAAAACAGTTTAAAGGCAATATACAGCGGCAGGAACACAGCTCAATAGTACAGTGGGTAAAAAAAAAAACAAACAAAAAAAAAAAAATATCAAAAACAATGAATAGTTTGAGTCTGACATTTGTTCCCGCCATCAAAAATGTAAGATATGTTATGTACCGAGCGCGAGTATTGCCACAACGGAGGTGCAAGTCGCATTGCTGTCAAAATTTATTGTCGATTGCAGTACAAGCAGCATATATCACCCGACGCATGAATCAACTCAAGGACCCAGTTAACAGATCAAACAAAAAATTCGGGCTAAGTACGCCGAGCCGAACTCACGATCAGGCAACATTGCCTTGACTGCCGATCAGCGCGACTCGCATATGCTCTATGACATTTATTCCGCTGATTTATTGGTCTTCATAATGCGGCAACACTCGCGTAATCACAACATAATATTTGACACAAAATTTGACAGTTTGTTAAAATGTTTTGAAATAATAGAAGAGAAAAAAAAGAAATACTAAAAGCACGTATCACTTGGAGCCCGATGATTTTCCCCTCTTAGAGCTCTGCCTTGTTGATCTCGCCTGGGTCTCGCTATCCAAGGTTACTTCGTTTGTTCCCTTTATGTTCTGCAGCTCCTGCAAACTTGTGAGATGAAAGATTTTGTCACGGTGGCGAACTACAATCCTTCCATCTCTGGTCCAGCAGCTTCGCGGAGGAAACAATCTGCGAGCCTCCATAAAGACCGTATAGCGACTCGGGGTCAGGGACTCCGTTATCAATATCTCCTTCCCTTTGAGGTTCCTCTTCTTATTAAACACCTCTTGGCGTCTTATTTTATTGCAGAAATTAACAACAATGGGGCGCTTACCCGTTGCTCCCCGTCCCAAGCGAAAACAGCTGACGATGTCGTCCGGACTGAGCTCCACACCCAGGTCAGTCCGGGCGCACGCTATGATCGCCTCCCTGGGCGAGTCAACCTCACTCTCTCGGATCCCGTGGAACAATAGAGTGTTCCTTCGGGCCACCGCCTCGAGATTGTCGATCCGGGAGTGGAGATCCTGCTGAACCTTGAGCACCTTTTTCATGAGGGTCATAATTTGCTCCTTAAATCTCACAAAATCCCCCGTCAGTGAGGTTAGGTCTGGAGAACGGGCGCCATCTCCAGTTTGACGGAGCCTCTCCTCGAATGACGCCATCTCAGTTCTAAAGAACTCTATTAGCTCCTCCGTATTACCACCCTCCATATTAACCCTCAGTAATTAGTAATAAAATATAAATATTTAAACTCGCGTGACAGTTAACGCGTCTTCACTTTTCGACCATAGACAACAATCAATCAATCATATCTTCATATGATGTGAAGTGCTGCTCAGACAGGCCATGCGTCATTGATCGAAACAAGTGTAAATCAGAAGGAGCAATGTCTGGTGAATATGGCGGGTGGGGTAAAACTTCCCAATTGAGTGTTTCCAAATAGGTTTTGACCAGCGCCGCAACACGAGCATTATCATGTAGAAGAATAATTTTGCCGTGTCTGGAGTAGTAGTGGGCGCGCTTTTCCTCGAGTGCTCGACTCATTCTCATCAATTGTGTTTGGTAGACAGCCCCAGCAATAGTTTCGTTCGGTTTGAGCAACTCATAATACACGACACCAAGTTGATCGAGTTTTTTTCCATGAATATTTGGCTTAGCCGTAGATATTGAAGCATGGCCGGGGGGTCCCCATGATTTCTTCCTTTTTGGATTATCATAGTGGATCCATTTTTCATCACCAGTGACTATACGGTGCAGAAAACTCTTTCGTTTATGCCTGGCAAGCAGCATTTCACATGTGGAAAATTGGCGTTTAACGTTTCTCGGTGTCAGTTCATATGGAACCCAATTTCCTTGTTTTTGAATCATTCCCAATGATTTCAACCTATGTGAAATTGCTTGTTGAGTCACTCCTAATGTAAGTGCAAGTTCTTCTTGCGTTTGGCACGAATCTTGATCCAATAATACTTCCAATTCTGCGTTTTCGTACACTTTCGGCCTTCCGCTACGTTCTTTGTCTTCGATGTCAAATTCACCGTTCTTAAACTTTTGAAACCATTCACGACAACTTCTCTCACTTAAGGTAGCCTCACCATATGCTTCTACAAGCAATCGATGCGCCTCAGCTGTAGATTTCTTCAAATTGAAGAAGTAAATCAAAAGTTCCCGCAAATGACGCTTATTCGGCTCAAAACTTTACATTTTTGCACACAAAAGAATATATTATACTGATAAAAATTCACTAATATTTCAAGGCTATGCTGTTGACAGATGTCCAACCTTAGGACAATGACGTTTTACATCTGACAATTTTAACCATAACTTACTGGTGGCGACAACTTTTGTCAAACGGTGGCGGCATTTGGTGTTATGCTGTATGTTTTTAATCTTGAGCGTTTTTGGTCATTTCTAGCGTAATGATCGTACAGAGTGATGAGCAAAAATATGTGATATCAAGAAGTGTACAGCCGACCAGTGGACGGAGAGCACTAAGTGGGGCTCATCGACTTGACATTTTACGCACTTTTTATCTCCAAGCAGTACAGGTAGGCAGTACATACACATATTTTATCTCCAAGCAATACAGGTAGGCAGTACATACACATATTTTATCTCCAAGCAGTACAGGTAGGCAGTACATACACATATTTTATCTCCAAGCAGTACAGGTAGGCAGTACATACACATATTTTATCTCCAAGCAGTACAGGTAGGCAGTACATACACATATTTTATCTCCAAGCAATACAGGTAGGCAGTACATACACATATTTTGCTAGCAATGATTAATTTTTAGAATTAAATAAAAGATTAACCAGATTCATACAAATGTTTTATTTATAAAATGTAAAAAATAGAAAGTGGCACGTCATCATTACTATAGATGCTGTAATATTTTGTAAACTTTATTAATAGTTGGAAGATAATTTGTAATAATATATGTATATCCACATTAGTGTATCCTTTATTTTCCGACTTAAAATTTTTTGAACGCTCATCCTCCAATTTTGTTTGAATGACTCTAAAACATGTCTACAAAATTTTTTGTTGTGATCGAAGCATTATAAACCGTGCCGACAAGAGCGTGAACTCGCACGAAGAACATGGCCGAAGTTGTCACGCTAAGTCGGGCCTCTGCCTGTTAGTACGTGGCACCTGCAGTGCATTCAGTTCATTATCTGTTATTAAGTGTGTAGCGATTGTCAATAGTCCATTTTCATGGACTATTGACAGTCGATGAGGAGCAAAAGCAATTTGTGTTGCGTTGTGTTCAAGAACATCGTATACCATACCCAGATTATAAGAAAAAAACACTGAAAAGAAAGTATCCACAAGAATACTTAACACCATAGTGCACTCTATAGAGCAAATATGTATTCAATTTAAAAAAAAAGTTAAATATTATACATTCATCAATAGTTTTTACACTGACTTAAAACTAATAAATCTATAATTCCTAACATTCAAAATTTGGCACTCAAGTCGGCACGGGTTAACGTCATCCTATTGAGATAACATTTTGTTTTTGAATAAATCAAACCAAATGGAAAATATTTAGGGGGTGAGAGCATAAAAAATCGCAAAAATTTTTTTTTGACAAAATTAGGGACACGCATTGATGATCACCATTTTAAATTGAAATCATTCTCTCATCTAATTTTCATCTTATTTTAAATATTAATTTTCACAAATCATCCTAGTTTAGGTGGATTGCCTATTGAAAAAATAAATATTCATTTTGTTATAAAGCATGTAGTTTAGTTGTAAAATAGTTTTACTCCATAGTATCTCAATAGATGACCAGTCTCGGACTGAGTTGCTTTTAGTATACTCAAAATACCAACTACGGACGCGGCAACTCAAGTGTGTCGATATGTCACCCATATGAACAGAATTAATGAGATCCCAGGTTGTGGATATTACTTGACACTGGCATTTACTCCTTTATGTATAGGAGTTCACTTAAAATTGTCAATTTCATAGTTTTTTGTGATTCAAAAGGCAAGACTCTTCCATTCACAATGTTCACTCATAAATATTCTGAGATATTTTGATAAGAAAACCTATATTTGGCGCCTTTTTAATACATAACTACCTCTATTGAATTACATGATGAAAAAGTGTGTAATAGCTGATAAAATGTCTTTACTTTTTAGATTAGATAATAAAACCCTATTAGTGGTTACATAGTATACAGTGTTATTACATAGTACTCTACAAGAAGCACACTTCATCCTAAGATAAGTCAGCTATAGAGTTTTTTACTACTTTTTGCTTCATTTAGCATGCTACATTTGATTAAAAGTGCAATTTTTATCAAAATTCAGCCAGTGTGATAAATATTTTATTTATTTATTTTACGCATGACAAGAAATATACATAATTTGCGAAAAAACAACAGGTAATTGAATTTGGAAACACAATTTTAATGGATCTGGATTTGTTGCCTTTCATTTGTCGTGTCCCCAGTAAACTAGGCTTTTGCCTGTATCTCAATGAGGACATATACCATGAAAAAATAAATCGATACTTCTTTCCGATTTTTGATTTTATAAAACCCCGTTGCACATTCTCATCAACCTGACAAACAGTGACACTCAAATTACACATATGAATCTAAATGTTTGATTGTAGTCAAACTGTTACATACATTGTTTTGAGATTTCGCAGTTCTTTGTAGGAGTGTTGTACTGTGCGATTTGACTTATATTGCCAATTTTTCATTTTAAGGGCTGCTTGTTTGTAATCAACTTCATCATAAGTGAATGCATGCCGGATACCGCTTCTCCTACAGCAGAATCTTAATCGTAATGTGAGCGCGAATCCGTCCCAGTTCGCGACCGTAATGACAAACCCGTGATGTAATGTGAGCGCTTGGTTCCATCCCAGAAGCTTCCATAAACGTTGAAGTTTTTCTTAGTTTTCATTTAGTTGCACTTGGATTTAATTATGGGGTACCATGCTGATTTGCGGTGGAATCCGTCGTCTATGTCAATATTGTTCATTTATGTATTTCTATTGCCTTTTGATTAATCAGACGTGATAACTCTTTGGTTTGCCAAGTATTTTTGGTGAGCAACAGTGGCCTGTCTGGCCACTGGCCAAAAATCAGCTTTGGCCAAATATTTGGCCAAAGCTGATTTTTTTGGGATAAGTGAGTCTGCAGGTTACCTCATATTTGCCTATTCTTTGTTCACTGTTCTTGCCGGCTGTCTTATATACACCTTCTCGTATCCCTGGAAATTGAAACTGCTGAATGCAGTACAACACTCTGAAAGACCTTATATACGAGGCGTATCCAGAAAGTAAGTGTACTGAGGCTCTCACGACCGGATGGATTTTATTTTCGGCATGTTGGCTACACTTCCGTGTAGCCTGACCCTTCTTCTCCGCAACGAGATCGGTTTGAGGACAGTGCGTTGAGAAGTGTCGACGCGACAACACGTTTCGTGAAAAATGTCAAACCAATCTCCTGCCAAGTGCGAAATTTTGTAAAAAGACAAGAGTTTTTGAGGCGCTGCAAACTCCATGGAGATGAATTTCTCCGCTCCATCGTTACTGGAGATGAAACTTGGGTTGCACACTACACGCCTGAAACCAAAAGCCAGTCTCAACAGTGGCGTCACACCTCTTTACCCTCCGCCAAAAAGTTAAAAACCACAATTTCAGCCAAGAAAATCATGGCATCCGTGTTTTGGGACTATCAAGGCATAATTTTAATTGAATATATGCCTCAAGGGGAGACCATCAACTCTGCAAGATACTGTGAGACCCTACAAAAATTGCCGAGGGCGATTCAGAACAAGAGGAGAGGCATGCTGACAAAGGGAGTCTGCCTTCTGCGCGACAATGCAAGACCACACACGGCCAACGCCACGAAGGAACTGCTCGCCTCGTTTAAATGGGATGTCCTGAACCATCCCAGGCATTCCCCTGACCTAGCACCTTCAGATTACCTCCCTGAAGCTGCACATGGGTGGAAAAAGGTTTTCAACCGACGAGGAGGTAAAGGAGGAGGTGGAGAAGTGGACGGAGGGGTTGGCGGGAAACTACTTCGAGGAAGGCATCAAAAAGTTGATACCCCGCTTCACCACCTGCATTGAGAGGAATGGCGACTATGTCGAAAAATAGCTTACATATGTAGGACGGTAACCACGTAATTTTTTTGTTTAAATAAAAAAAATTGTAACCTACAAATATTCAGTACACTTAGTTTCTGGATATGCCTCGTAGTACAACTGTTTCATATTTATATATTATTTATAGTTAAGGCATTAACATTGTGGAGGTTTAAAGGCATCGTAATTTGTTTTATTAAACACTGTTTATTTCACTTTTTGTAACGGTGTAACCCTACCGGTTTCAAGGCTTTCACCTCATCAGAGGAGCACAAACAAGACTGAAGTCTGTTGGAACTGGTACCGAGATACACACTTCTAACAGTAAAAATCCGGGCTGGGGACTGGGAGTTGAGGGAGGCATGGGACAACCTCGGCGAGCAGTGGAGAGGTTCTTGGTATATATGTGTTTGCCAGATATTCACCCCGATGCACTTACTTAGAAATTTCTAGGGCCTCTAATCTGTCCAGTAACGGAAATAAATTGGACAGATTAGAGGCCCTAGAAATTTCTAAGTCAGTGCATCGAGGTGAACATCTGGCAAACACATATATCCCAAAAATCTCTCCGCTGCTCGCCGAGGTCGTCCCATGCCTCCCTCAACATTTGAAACGGGTAGGGTTAAGCCTTGAAACGGGTAGGGTTATACCGTTACAAAAAGTGGAATAAACAGTGTTTGATAAAACAAATTACAATGTTCTATGTTTTGTTTGTTTTAGAATTTTTGTCCGTCAAAAGATGACGAAACTACTTCAGAAAATTTTGTTCAGGCGGAAGAAGAAAGTAAAGAGTCTCAAAGTGAAGACAGCAGAATGATAGAAACTTACTGGTGTTCAGAATACCACAAGTGCCATGCGTACAAACAGGACCATAATATTTGCTGTGTTTTATATGCATCTGTTGTTCCTATGCCTACAATGAGGTAATCTATGTATTTATTTTAATATAATATATTGTGTATAGTGAAATAATTTTTTTCTACATATCAATTATAATTTTTAAACTAAAACTGTTTCTCATCCAACACTTTTAAAAAAAAATGGGTTTTAAAGATTTGTAAAAGGAAAACTTTTTGAAGTGAAACTTCTATAAGCGCAGTAAAACTTCTATAGGGGCAGTGAAACTTCTATAGGGCAAATGGCCTGAACGTCACGAAAAGTGAAACGGTGTATTATATTATTATTATTAAATTATTATTTATTATTATTACAATTATTATTACAATTATTTATTATTAAAAATTTTAAAAATCATTTTTTTATATATTATTTTTATATTAATATATTTAACATTTCTTTATTTTATTTTATTTAATATTTATTTAATATATAATTTATATTTAGTATATAATTGGGGTTCGAATTGTCAGTAGGGTCACAGTGACTTACACTATGCTGGAAGGTGTAAGTCTATAAAATGCTGTGGAACGCCTAGTTGCATACTATCAGCAACACTACTGGCTAGTCCGATTCGTTAGCGTCCCCGTCGCGAACCCTGGGCAATGTGGTCACACTATGTGGACCATAGCAGATAGCAGAAGGATGAAAGGCGAGTTTCTGGCGCCTAAAAACCAGACCACACCAGCTAAGGGAAGGAAAACCCCAACAAGAGAAGGAAAACTCGAAACATTGACTTAAAAACCTCATATCAACCCGCTTGGGCAGCGTGATATGAAAGGTTACAACGCAGTAGCTTGCCCACCCCCTCCAACATGAAAGATGACCAAAACAAAAAAACAAACCCCCTCCGGTGGCCAAACCAAAACTGGCCAAGGTGGCGGCCAGCAAGGGAAGGCCGCGATTCGGACACGGAGGAACTGTCAAGGCTACCGTGCAATGAACATTGCCACATACAATGCAAGAACGCTGTCCAAAGAAGCCCATTTAACAGAATTGCAACATGAACTCGATAACATCAGATGGGACATTATCAGTCTCAGCGAAGTGCGCAGAAAAGGAGAAGGTAACATTACAATTGAAGGTGGACACATGCTTTACTATTCAGGTACAGATACTGGCAGGACAAGTGGTGTGGGTTTTATCATACACCAAAAATGGAAAGACAGAGTAATCGAATGTAAATGCTCATCTGACCGAGCAGCCCTCCTCACCTTGAGGCTGAACAAGCGATATCAACTGCAGATTCTTCAGGTTTACGCACCTACTCAGAGCTACACAGATGAGGAAGTCGAAGATTTCTATGAGGAAATTCAAACTCTTCAAGAAGCTAGTGGATCTCACTTCCAAATCGTAATGGGAGACTTTAACGCTAGAATTGGAAGCCAAGCACAAGATGATGTTGCAGTAGGAAAATTCGGATTTGGGACACGAGATGAAAGAGGCAACCGATTGGTGGAATTCGCCGAAAGAAATAATCTTTTCATCATGAACTCATTCTTCCAAAAAAATACCTCCAGAAAGTGGACATGGAAGAGTCCCTCCGGATCAACCAGCGAAATTGACTACATCCTATCTAATAACAAAAACATGATAAATGATTGCACCGTCTTGAATCGCTTCAATACAGGTAGCGATCACCGACTTGTAAGATGTAAAATCAGTTTCAATATCAAACTTGAAAGGGCAAAATTGACAAAGAAACCCAGTGCTCGAGTGAATACCGCAGACCTGAAAACCCATAATCAAGAGTTTCAATTTGAACTCAAAAACAGATTCTCTGCTCTTGAAAATGACCCTAACATCACTAACCTAATTGCAGAGGTAACTGAGGAGATATTGAGCGCGGCAAGTAAAGTTGGGGGCTCACAAGGTCTCCAAAAAACATCTAAATTGTCAGATGAAACGTTGAAACTCATGGAAAAGAGGAGAGAAATGAAAGCCTCATCGCAGATTTCCGATGCAGCTGAATTTTCTAAACTCTGTAAAGTGATCCGCAAAAAGATTCAGAAGGATATCCGTGAATTCAATATGAACCTCGTACAAAAAACAATCGAGACTGGAAGGAGCCTCAAGAAAACGATACAAAAATTAACAACAAATAAAGAAAACATCACCGCGCTCAAACTCTCGGACAACACGGTTACCAGAAATCGCGACATGTTGCTTAAGAGAGGAGAAGAATTCTTCCGCAACCTCTTAAATGAATCCACAGATACATCACAAGACTTCTCTACCCAAACTCAGGAAGATGATGAGGAAGCAGTACCTGACATTCTACCCGAAGAAGTACGAAACGCTATACGCGGTATGAAACCGGGAAAATCACCAGGTTCTGACGGCCTTTCCATTGACATACTTAAGGAAACGGGAGAAGAAGTAGATAAGATGCTGGCGAAAATCTTTTCATCGTATCTGCAGAAGGAAGATATTCCCGAAGAATGGAAAAATGCCACCATCATCCTACTCCATAAAAAGGGAGATAAAGAAGATCTTAAGAATTACCGACCCATTAGCTTACTACCAGTTCTCTATAAAATCTTTACTAAGATTATCTCCAATAGGTTAAAAACAACCTTTGATGAAAATCAACCCAGAGAACAAGCCGGATTTAGAGGACGTTATAGCACAATGGACCACATTCAGGTAGTTAAGAAAATAATAGAGCGTTGTCAAGAATACCAACTTCCATTATATTTGGCGTTCGTAGATTACGAAAAGGCTTTTGATTCGGTCAAGAAATCCGCTATTATCAGGGCCCTTCTTAATCAGGGAGTTCAAAAACGCTACGTCAATCTCTTCAGTAATATATACAATAACGCGACAGCAACAGTAAATCTCCACCAAAGTACCGATAAATTTCCAATAAGTAAAGGTGTCCGCCAGGGCGATACCATCTCGCCAAAATTATTCAACGCTACCCTGGAGGATGTGTTCAAAAAGCTAGAATGGGAAAATAAAGGAATTTGCGTTAATGGTTCATATCTGAGCCACCTTAGATTTGCAGACGATATTATTACCTTCGCTACACGTCCTGAGGAACTGCAGAGCCAAATACTGGAATTAGCGGAGGCAAGCAAATTAGCAGGTTTAAAAATGAATATTGATAAAACAAAATATATGTTAAACCGCTTTGCTGATGCCACAACTATCCAGGTGGACGGTACACAGCTAGAACAAGTCCAACAATATATCTACTTAGGACAAAGTATTACATTTGAAGACTGTACTTTAAATGAAATAAATAGAAGATCAAAACTAGCTTGGAGTTCCTTTGGACGACTAAACTACATCTTCAAGAACAATCTCCCAATCTGCCTCAAACGGAAGGTATTTAACCAATGCATCTTGCCAGTACTAACATATGGATGCGAGACTTGGACTTTATCGGTACGAATGTTACAAAAGCTCCAAACAACACAACGCAGCATGGAGAGGTGCATGCTAGGTTATACCAGAAGAGACCGAAAACGTAATGAGTGGATACGAGCCCAAACAAAGGTTGAAGATGTTATAGAGGTTGCAAAAAGACTCAAGTGGAAGTGGGCTGGACATATCGCCCGAGCAACAGACCATCGTTGGACGTATGAAGTAATCCAGTGGTACCCAATAGGTATAAAAAGGCCTGTAAGAAGACCTAAGGCGCGCTGGGTGGACGAAATACGTAAGCATGCAGGTATTATGTGGCAGCAATGTGCAAAGGACAGGATTTTGTGGAGACAACTTGGAGAGGCCTACATCCTGCAGTGGATGGATACAGGCTGATGGTGGTGGTGATGGTGTGATATAATTATAATAATATTATGTATATGTTATTATAATATTAATAATCATATTATTAATATATTATAATTAATTATAACATAATTAGTAAATATTGTAATATGATAATATTATTAATAATATAATAAAAATAATATAATAATAAATAAGTAATTAAATAATTATTTAAAAATAATTAATTTAATAATTAATAATAACATAAAAATATTAATATATTTAATATTAAAAAATATAAATTTAATATTATTAAATGTATAACATTATTATTGAAATGATTATTCATTATTATTATTTATTATTAAAAATAATGTTTTTATTTAATTAGGAGAGATTTTATTGAATTAAATTCCACATAACCATTTTTTATTTAATTAAGAGATTTTCTTGAATTAAATTCCACATAACCATTTCCTAAGTCGAAAACAAAAAATCGTTAACAAATGGAAAAAGCAATGCATAAAATAAACTTTTCCCAGGAGCTAAGAAGTTTCACTTCTACTGCGCGAGAGTCTCACACATCTGTTTTTTTTTGTATGTTAATATTGAATTCACATTTGATGTAAGGTTAACTGAAGTTGGAACGAAGTTGGCACAATTAGATTTTTCCGATACTATAAAGATTATCAACTATTATTATCACTTAAAGATGATTTTAAGTAACACCATAGCATATTGCTTTGATAATATACTAGGTTAGTCAAAGAGTTTTGAAAGCGGAAATGACAATACATTTTTTTTGGGGGGAAATCACTTTTATTGCTCAGTATAGTCTCCCATAAGATCAATACACTTGGTCCAACGATCTTCCAACTTTGTTGTCCCATCACGGAAGTGACTTTCTGGAAGGCCTGCAAAATACTCTTCTACGACGGCTATAACCTCTTCGTTTGATGAAAAATGCTTTCCACGAAGGAATTTTTTGAGGTGTGAGAACAGCCAGAAGCCAGAGAGAGCTAAATCTGGCGAATAGGGTGGATGCTGCAACAATTCGTACCCCAATTCACTGATTTTTGCGATGTTTTTTTGAGCTGTGTGAGCAGGTGCATTGTCTTGATGAAAAATGATTTTTTTCTTCTGCAAACCGGGTCTTTTTTCACAAATTTTTTCATCCAACTGGTCCAAAAGGTCACAATAATAATCAGAGTTGATTGTCTTACCAGTTTGGAGATAATCTATCAATAAAATTCCTTTTGCATCCCAAAAAACTGACGCTTCAGACAAAATATGCCATGTTGTTCCATGTGAGATGCCTATGGTGTCAGCTATCACATCCACAGTCGATCGATGATCTTCCAAAACCATATCCTGTATTTTCGCTATGATTTCTGGTGTTGATGCACTTTTTGGACGTCCTGAGCGTGGATCGTCTTCAACGCTTGTACGGCCACGCTTAAACTCCAAAACCCATCGGTGTAAGGTTGGAAATGAAGGAGAAGACTCCTTTAATACTTTCACCATCTTTGCATGGATCTCAGTAGCCAATAAACCTTCCAAAACAAAGAATTTAATCACTGCACGATATTCGGATTTTTCCATTGTTAAAAAATACACTGACACGTCAACTTCAAATGGCTTGTAAACAAAGAATGAATTGACAGATCGAAATGATATTTTGAGTACGTTCTTATGAAAGATGAAATATTAAAATGGCGTAGAAATTTTGGTTTTTTCTACTGCTCCATAGATGTCGCTTTCAAAACTTTTTGACTAACCTATTACAAGTATATCTAACACTGCTAACCACATTTTAAACAATTTGAAGTCAATGTCAGATATATCAAATTAGGTAATCCCCACTTTAAGAATGTTTATTTTAAGTAAAACTTTTTTTTTAATTTCAGGCTTATCACAAAAAATATACTACAAGACATACTCTCCGACAAGAATATTTCGTGGTAATCTTTCTTCGTACTATCTTCAACTTTGGTAGAGGATATTACCTACCAAAGTTTCTACTGCCAATACAACTATCTGCAATATGTGGCTGGTATCTTTTATCTTTGATGAATACAGCACATTCTTCCAATATGTTTTTTATTTAAAAAAAAGAGGCAGTCAAAATATACTACATATTCCTTTTAGTGAAACTGTGATAAAAAAAGGCAAACTTTATTTAAATTTTTATATCTAACTGCATCAAAATGCTTCGTTAGGTACTAAGCTAGATTTTACGTGACTCATATACTAGGTGACTTCATGCCTGGCCACACGAAAGTGCTATGTACAAATTCATTTGACAGTTGGGAGCGGTTGAGTCAACACACGATGTCACTCAAAACTAACCAATTTCATTATAACTTACCATCTTTATTTACTTTCTGCGCAACTTTATTCCAAAGTGATTTTATTACAGGTACATTTTTATACAATTTGCTCGATGGGTTCCACAAAGGCTCCCTTTTATACACAGCTGTCATTAAAACTTCTGCCATCTTGTAAATTAACCAACACGTCTGTTCGGTAGGAGATTCACTCGACGACTAATCGTCATGCAACGTGTCGCGAAGCGTGCAGTGTGGCCACTGCGATAGTATGCGGTACGTTGGTTCGCTAGGATATGTCGCCTAACTCGCAACATAGCTCTAAGCATCAAGCGTGGCTCCTTCCTGTGTGGCCGAGGCCTAAGTGTTTTTAAAAGATAAGCCGGCCGAATATTGAATAGTGTCTTCCAATATGTTTCTTATTTAGAAATGAAGGTAGTAAAATCTACTACACATTCCTTTTAGTGAAACTGTGATAACACAAGGCAAGCCTTATTGAGTGTCTTATATCTGGATGTTTCAAAAATAAAAGTCAGCTTTTAACATTAATGGTTCTGTGAGTCTTCCGATATGCTACTTATTTAGAAATGGGGGCAGCTAAAATATACTACATATTCCTTTTACCCTTTAAGTTCACGAAGGTATTAGTATGGTTGATCCCGAAGGGCCGTGAATTTTTTAGCAAAAATAAAACATAGAATTATCTTTTTTTATATATATTCAAAGGGTATTATGAAGACTTACAAAATATGTACAATATGTGTCGTTTGTGCCGCGGTTCACTCAGAAAAACACAACTAAAACTTTAACAAAATGTCAGGGTTGTCACAGAAAATATGGAAACATACATTAATAAAATATTTGATAGAATTGAAAGTATATGTGACACGAAAATATAAATTATTTTAATAACGCACGGAAAGTAAATAATGTAACTATAAAATCATTTCAACGGTTAAATAAGTAAAATGCAAAACTGACAACCCTGTATCAGAGACACATGTCGACTGTCATGCCAAGCTTTTAGGTAAATCTCTGTAAATTCAATAATATCGTAATATTATAGTATTTATTCATCATTTCAATAGATGTCTCTATATGTTCCATATTTTAGATTATTCGAATTAGTACTAGACATTGGCTAGAAACAGGCATGATTTAACTCGCTAATTTTGTATGGCCGCCCCACGGGCACGGCAACAGAAAGCGAGTAAACTCGCTTAAGGCACCTAACCGGTTAAGAAAACAAAGTTAGCTTTAATAACTTATATTTGAATGTTTCAAAAAGAAAAGTTAGCTTTTAACATTGATGAATATATTGAGTCTTCTAATAAGTTTCTTCTTTAGAAATTGAGACAGCTAATATATATATTATATACTTTTTTTAGTAAAACTGTACTAAAAAATAGACGCTTTATTAAGTGTCTTATGTCTGGATATTTCTAAAATAAAAGTAAATGCTAGTGTTGGATAGTATGTGTACAGCACCGATACAAAGACTAAAGTAGTGTGATGGTTGCCACTCAATCCTCGGAGGTTCTGGCGTGACTTTAATGTGCTCAGTGACAGCTGGGTGAAGAGATTCATTTTCCACTTTTGGCTGGCAGAACTTGAGTACTTCGAAACACGGTACAAAGGTTCAAACGAAAATGTATTTTGGTTCATTTGGCATTGTATATATATAAACCTACACACGCTATAAGCATACTGGCCTAGCCGCTTAAGCCGTATGGACAGCGTGAAAATACATGTTTGTGAAGAGATACAGGGAGAAAACAGAAAAAAATATCTAAATGGGGTTTTAAAATATCATACACATTTTTAATTGCTGGATGATATATATTTCAAATAAAAATATACAATTTTATATGCATTTGTTAAGTAGAGGTCTGTATAGACATTTGAATGCTCAATGACGATCTGAACAAAAAGTAGTTTACAAAATGACTGTGTTTGTTTGTCAATTTAAAAAAATGTAATTTTACAACATTGAACAACACAAGCACCTATGCAGACCCGAATATATATATTTATGATCAATTGTATCACACAAAGCAATTTATATTTACATCAAATACATAATTAATAACTATTTATTGTCATATTACTATTGTCAAATCTTTAAAACAAAATAAATATTTATATCAAATTCAAACATTTTCAAAATTCTTTTGATAGCAATCGGTTTTATTATTTATTGAGGGGAATTCACAAAAAATACTAATTAGTGCATATTTTATCAGTATGTTTATTGCATTGATTAAATCTACTATAAAAATTAAGTAAAACCCTTTTGTTTTAATACGTTCCCTGCTGACCTAACATAACAGGGAAACATCCGCATGACCAAATTTTTTTTTTTAACTATTAGTACATGTATTGCTAGTAGTGCACGAGGTGACAATGTACGACAGAATACGGAATGAAGAAGAGCACTCTGAGATGGTTTAACTATTAGTACATGTATTGCTAGTAGTGCACGAGGTGACAATGTACGACAGAATACGGAATGAAGAAGAGCACTCTGAGATGGTTTGGACACGTGGAATGAAAGTAGAAAGACTAACAAAACAAATATACAATGCAAATGTGAGTGGAAGGCATAGTAATTGGATTAAATGGATTATATTTTGAAAGAAGGAAATGTAAAAAGTCAGAGAAATTGTAGGAGCTGTATGAGAAGGTGAATGGATGTGGAAGAGGTGAAAAATGTGTATCGCGATATGAAAGTCTGGTGCTCTTCCTCACTGCCTATCACGACAGGGAAATGGCATGATGGTATGTATGTATATATAGCATGTATCGACGTTCTTGTGTGTATACCTATAGAATGAAAATTATAAAAATATCTACTATTCGTGAAAAAAAAATCTGTCGTGTTTAATAAATTTTATGGCGCTAGCCCACTTATTTCTATTAAAAAATAATGAAAAAGTATTAATGTGAATTTGTATGTTTAAAATTATATGCAGTTATATAAACAAATAAAGTTATCAAATTTCATCGGAAGTTGTTACGTTACAACCTATAATCACACTTCCTGATGTGACTGGGGCCAAACCAGGGTTATAAAAGTTACTGTAGCTCGACACGCTATATCTAGCATATGCCTTATATACATCATGTTAAAATAAATATTAGTAATTAAGATGTGTAAATAATATAATTAAATGGTACAAACTGGTGTATTTAATAAATAAATAAAATTTGGATTTTATCCATATCAAATTTTTATCATACAAATTGCTGTATATTTTTATATAACAATAAAAAATAAATATTGCATTTCCGATCTTATTAATTTTGCTATTTGGCAACTTTACTCACAAAATAATTCATTTTCCAAAGTTGAAAATTTAACTAAAAATACTTATTTAACATGTTTTCAGTAAAATAACATACACACATTCCAAATTTGAATTAACTCGGTGTGTAGTGCCCACTTAAATATGTCAACAAAAAAATATACATAAAACATATTGTAAATAAAATTTAATGATTGATATTTTAGTTATGTATTTGGTTTAAAAATTTGTTCAAGTTTATCAATTACCATATATTGAAACATAAGGAATAAAATTTAAAAAATCAAAATTTATATATATTTTTTCCCCTTTCATAGACAAATTAAAATTAAAGTGTATATACTCAAGTCAAACTTGCAATCAAAAGGTTATATATTTTTTCCAGAATATTTTAATATCTTATACTTTTAAGCTAAAAATAAATTATTTTAAGTAGGTTTGTAAATTTTATTTTGATTTGAAGTTAAATATTTTTTAAATAAAATAAAAATTGAGATTTATATCACACACAGTGATAATATGGTTTAATCTTTATAAAAGCAAAGATAAAAAAATCCATAACAATTAACTTTTTATAGATGTTTTAGTTTTATTTAATACAGTATAATTTTAAAATACTGAGAACATAAAAGCTCATTTAGACTACATTGATAGTATGTATTCATCGCAACAATGGGATAGTCTATGGACATATCATTGTTAATACGTAACAATTTTCATATTACTCATTCTCATTACATATTTTCTATTATTTAGTATGAACCATACATTCCAAATGTACACAATAATCTATTTGTATAACCTCAATATATTCTTTCTAAACCTCAACTAATGAAGTTGCATATAAATACTGCACAAGAATAATATTTTTAAATTATATCACAGGGTAAAAAATATTTGATTTTAAAAATAAAGTAGATTTTAATGACAAAATTATACATCAATACATCATGTAAAATTAATATTTCTCTATTTTATTTTCGAAATGTTTTTATTTTATTTTGGCATTTTTTTGTGCTGTTTTAATTTAATTTAACATTGAGGAGTGCCGAAACGGGGAACTATTTGGTGGTAACTATCCCTTTGGCAGCACTTTTGCCTTTCTATCCCATAATATAATCTAACAAGCCGCTGTGCTCCGATTGTCTCACTTCAGTGTACCACGAACCGGTAGAATGCTGGTAAGTTTACTGGCGTGGAATAGATATAAACTCAAGCATAGCTTTGTTTTTCGACTAGAAACAGTATGTTTCGAATATGCATTAATGTTTGTGACATCTGCAGAGACCCGCATGTCTGACTGAAGAGTAGAATCAAAACTGTCGTTGGAATAGTGAGAGGATTTTTGAGTACGAAGTCCAGTAACAACAATAGTGGCGATCATTTAATTTCATACCCAAAATGATGAAGCAAATGAATAGTAAAACAGGTTACAGAACCTCCTCAGCCTCCTAACTTTATCTATTGCATTTCAAGAGGAAAAATACAAATCAATTAAAAGAAAAACAAGTAATATTAACAAAATATTGTGGTTTTAATGAAAAGATAGAAAATCATTTAATGTGATTAAATATTTTATTACAAAAAATATATTGGTTGACATTTTTTTATAAAAATGACATTTGTTGGTAACAATGCAAGGATCCATGGAAATTATTTGGCAAGCAATCTTTCTTAAAATTCGTTAAGTGATAATTTTATTACAATAAATATACTATGGTTAACAATTATTTATATAATAAGTTATCAACTGTCAACAAATACTTCAAATAAACATAAATAAAACAAATGACATTTTTTTAACCATAGATCATATTTTTCTGACACAGGATACAAGTTCTAATAAGGAATAAATATATTAGTGCAAAAATCACTAAAACTACACAAATAGAATATTTAGCCGAAATAATGAAACAGATAATTGAACTAAAGTGTTTAATAAATAACATCGGCTAGCGCTTGAATTGACTAATATTATGCAACATACATAACGTTGAATGGTGAGGAGCAGGGCCACGTGGTAGCTAACAAACTGGACTTCCGTGCCGAAAGTCTTCAGTTCGAACCTCGCACTGTGCTATTCCCCTCGGATGACACAGGTATTTTTTTCACCTAGTATTCGGGGGTATAAGGATATTTATGACTTTGGTTGTCTATTCTTTTAAAAAAAAAAAAAGTCTCGCCATATACAAAATTCAGTTGGCATCTATTCTGTTTTCAGTGATGGCCAGCTCTTGATGTGATGATACTAGTTAAAACTTACAAATATATTTCATTGTTAAATAATGATCAAGGCTTAAACGGAATGTCCTTTTCAACTATTTGTTAATTCCCAGACTGTGTGGAGCAAGGTATTTTTTTTAAGACATTTAAACATATTGTATTGTTAAACATACAATGGCATTGTGATTATTGAGAGACAATTATTGTATGTCCAAGTATGCCACCGAACAAATATATATTTTGTTTTTATCGAAGAAGCAAATTATGTGTCGAGATAGAAAAGTTTGGTGCTCTGTCCTTTCTGTTTACCCCAACATGGAAATGGCAAGTCAATGGACCCAACTTAAATGCAGCACAAAGTCAGCAATGTAATTAAAATCAAGTGCGGTGGTAGTCTGTTTTAAAAACACATTTGCAAAACCAGAACACGAATGGCAAATATCGAATATTTTCTATTTAGACAAACCGTTTTTCAAAAAATGAATCTGGCAAGAAAAAGTATTTAACCGGTTTATTTATGGTGAAATGACTGATAATATTTTGGAAACTCAAGACCATCTACAGATTTAAGAGCATAAGAAAAACTGTTAAAATAAACTCGCCAGGTTAAAAAAAAAAAAAAAACTGTTAAAATGTTAAAAAAAATTTATACTAAATTTAATCTTGTCTAAAACTATAATAATTAGCTAATTATGTTAAAAGTTAGTATTCTTTAAAATATTAAATTTCACAAACAAGATGAAAACATTTATTGAATATAATTAAACTTTCGAAACAGTATTACTAACAATAAACATAATTTGAACAGTTATTTATTTAAAAGTAAAACACACATTAAAGCTTAAAGTAGCAAAAGGATCAAGTTTCAAACAAAATAACACAGGATAATCACAAAGGGAATACACTGACAATATTCAACCTAAAAAAATAGTAAATGCAAAATCACATTACGCTACACACTATAAAAGTTCTAAAGTACTCCACAGATTATAGTAACAGTAAATTTTCAGAAAAAAGAAAATCCAGTGTTTTAAAAAATTCTTTTGGGCTATTCCCTCTCAATGTTGAGGAAGAACCCTCAATGTTTGAATGTAACGGTGATATGAAAAAGACACAAGTGTAATTTATTTCTTAATAAAGACCACCATGTCTTATTATACAACTCTTCTCAAATACAATTTGTTAAGTGACTTTCTTCATCTGATCACTCCATTAGCTACGTCTCTGCTCTCTTTACCATTCACATTTCCAGTCCGATCTTAACCTGGAATACAAGATGGGTGACAATATGCTAAACATCATATGCTATGCTGAGGATGCCACCATCATAGCCGAATCAGAGGAAGACCTGCAACAAATGCTACATCGATTCCTCACTGCTTCCAAAAAATACAACATGTCTATCTCATCAGCAAGACTAAATACATGAGTCTAGCCAGAGAGCAAGTTGGATGCAGTGTGGCGATCAACGACACACCAATTGAACAAGTTACAAAATTTAAATACTTGGGTGCTAGCATAATGCAATAATGACCTCTATGGCGAAGTACTTGAACAATCACAAAAGGCTGCAGCTATTTCCGGATATTTAAAGAACACTATCTGGAAAAACAAGTATATGAACATCCAAAGCAAGATGAGGATATACAAGACCTGTGTCCGCCCCATAATGACATACAGCATAGAGCCCAGAGCCGACACTGTCAGAACCAAAAATCTCCTTCGAACCAGCGAAATGAAGGTACTCAGGAGTATCGCTGGCAAAACCCTTCGTGAAATCCGAAGGATGTGCGAAGTTGAAGATATTGTCAGATGGGGACAACAACAGAGAAGGTTCTGGAACGAACATGTATCCAGAATGGCGGAACCGAGAGCTGTAAGAATGGCTAGGGACAGTATCCCCCAAGCAAGCAGACCTCCAGGACGACCTCCCAAAAGATGGAAAGACAGCTGGCAGTCGACGTCACAAGAGGGAAATGATGATGCAGGACCATAACAGGCCAACAGGTCTAAAAGAAGAGGAAGAAGAAGATTTCCAGGCAGAATCGATCTCTTAAGGCTTTCATTGATGCGTCTTAAGTATTTCAAGAACCTTTTCCCACAAATCACAGAGATAAAAAAGATCATAAATTGTCAACCAATCTATTGAAATAATTTGTTTGTTTCAATATTTTTCAATCATTAATCAGTAATATGACAGTTATTTCCAGTAATTATCATCATATTTGCCTGTCCCTGGATTCCGAAGAAGACCGCGAGCGCATTGTTGTAGATGGATGATGTCTGTGCATCTGTTGCTCCTTAAATTGTCTTTGTCTATTTACAACATTTTTTGTGACATTATTTTTTGTTCGTTATATGAAACGTTTCTTAAAATTTCGTTAGTTAAAACATCTCGAGTATATTTCATCAGGTTTCTTGCGCAAATTGGTAACTAACATTTTATTCTGAGATATTTCAATTTAAAAGTTGAAATTCCTTCCACCAATATACAGGTTAAATCCCATTGTAGGAAAATTTGTAGAACCATATAAAATATTTCGTTATACTGAATATGGGAGAAAAATTTAATATTCATTAGCCATTCGTTAAATATTGCTTGCATTATTAACCCAACCCCTTTGGTTTGGATCCTTTCAGTAACTATATTCAGCTGAAAATTTTTCGTTACACTGAAATCTTTATTTCATTAAAATATGATTTGTCAAACGTATTATTTTACGTACGTTTGTTCGATTCAACGTATTCATTATTCTGAAAATATAATTACGTCGGTATTTGTTACAATAAGAGTTCGCCTGTATATGTACCTGAAATATATTTTTCGATTGTGCGAAAACAGTATTTGAAGTTTATATATCAATTTAAATTTTACTAGATATGTATGAGTAAATTTTATAATTGCCATAAAAAAAACATTTTTAGAAATTTTGCACTTATTTGTGCTAGAAAGTTGATAATTTACTGTTTGTATTTTAGCATTCTATTAATTTTTTGGTAACAAAATATACCTGGCATATACTTTTTTTGAGGAAAAGTCATATATATGTATGTTCCTTACATAATATTAATAAATTTTATCTTGCACATAATTCGTTTGCAAAACATACTGCAAATTTTCAGCCTTTTTATTTAGGCTGATACACTATGATCGTATAGTGGATGTTACTAAGATTTTAAGTAACGTATATATTTGTATATATGCATAATGGCGACTTTGCTATGGCCAAATAGAAATGGTTCAAAACAACACATATTTAAGACAATTTATTTCACCATGTGAAAGTGTGATTTTAAGCAAAAAAAAAAACTTAAAACCACAAAAGAAGTATCGAGAAAAATTAAATATAGGGCTAATGAGACTTGACTGGATGGAAAATATGTGGACCAAATAAACAGGAATTAAGGACATAAAAGAGAAGGTAAGAGAAATAAATTGGTGATACTAAGGGAGATCCTTGTCGTGTAGAGCATATAACGGTTGATGGCCACAGAAATATATTTGTTATAATTTTATTAATATAATCTGTAGAGCATAATTAATAACCATTTTTATTTACAAAGATGAACCTGCATCTATTTTTGACATTAAATATTCCCATTAAGTTAGATTACACTCGCTTTCACTCTATCGAACTATCACATTATTTTCAGGTCAAGGAGTTGCATACACTTCATAACTATACAATAATCTTATCATTCCTTTCACCCATTCACATTAACAATAAAATCTTCTCATCTACACTAGTTAAAAATGTCATTTTAAGATCGTAATAGGTTGCTAGAGAGAGATCTTTTTTCATACACAAATTTATGTATCAAATTAACTTTCTTTAAATAGAACATACACATAATACATTTCAAACATGATAACAGCAAAAAAATTTAAGAGAAGCACATAAAATAAGCACACTTTTGATTATTAAATATTATTAACTAATTCAAAAACTTATAAAGAATTTCATTATTTTTATGTTTCATCAATAAAAATTATACTACTGAACATTATCATCGAATTGTATCGTCATATAATAAATGATTTATTTTATATTATTTAAATTGTTAAAATATCTGCGATTTTCATTTAACAGATTTAAAACTTTATTGAAGTTATGTATCTTTTGTTGGTTTTTAAATCAGTATTCCTAATGTAATGTTTATTATTATACAAAGTAGTGCTTAAGTAAAACACTTGATAGTAAAAATTTGAAAAATAATTTTGACTATTTTATAAAATATTGCACTATGCCCCACTTGAAGGCATTTTCAAGCTGATGCACAAGTGTTATTTATGAAATTCTATACCATAGACAAATATCCAATTTTATATAACATTGTGGGTCAATGAACAGGTATCAAATCTCACTGCATGTGTCAAAAATTGTAAGTCTATGGCATTTGAGCTTAACTAACTGCTTACACAGCAATGCAAAAAATGCATTGAGATCTGAGGATTTCTCATTTTTTTATAGTTGGCATAGTTCTACGATTTATCTCTCAACTGTGTTTTACGGACATAGTACATTATAATTTCAAAATAATCAATAGTATTATTATAATATTAAAATATTCAATTTTTTTTTAAATACAATAGAGCGCTGATTATTCGTGGTAACACTCGAGTCCAAATTATTGAAAATACGGTTAATCCAAATTAAGTTTTTATTGAGTTTACATTTTGAGTTGAAATGCAAGAAAAATTATGTTACGCAAGATGAGTATACGAACAAGCTTTCTCAATGTTTGAGAGATACGATCGCTAAACATCAGTATCATACTACGGGAATTGCATTGGGAAGCCTTGGATCCATATATTTTCATGTAGGCGTGGACGTGGGGAAACACCGCCAACTTACTAGCATTAATAGACGTTCATTAAAAAATTGGGAAAAAATATTATTAAAGATTACTAAAAAAAATTGTACTACAGAAGACCATGGTTATACCATCCAACTCACAGATAATCAAGCCCCGGATAATCGGCGCTCTACTGTATATGTATTGCTTCTGTGCTTAGTAAGTACATTGAACCAATTAATTTAAAATGAAATATTTTTTGAAAATATTGGATGTTGAGATGTATTTAGATGATAAATTACTTGCTTTAACCTCTAAGCGAGTGAGATTTTGTAAGTAAAATAAAAAAATGATATTGTAAGTAATATATATAACTTGATTGCGGCCGCCATATATAAAATAATTGAATAGATAAAAACATTTGAGCTATGTTCGTTTTATGGATAAATTAATGTATTCGGGAATAAATACATTGGACGTACCGTGTACGTCATACTCTCTTGAGGTAAAAATTCACTCGTCATACGGCCATACTCGTTTAGAGGTTAATACAAGCTCTTTTCTTAAGATATTTCCATCTTATAATTCCTTTGAAGTCGTACTATGTACTAATCTCATTGGTTTTCGCTACATATATATAAATATAAATGTTCCTGTCATACAGGTAGCATGCAAACATATTCCTATTTATTTGGCTAAAGCTAGGATATTAAATTATTTATTTAACATTAAAATAATAAATTAGAAGTACAATTTCCAACATATTTAGAATTATGTATATCAAGTCAGATGTTTTACGTCTCGAACAAAACAAAAAGAACTGCTTAGAAAAAATGACTAATGAGAAAATTCCATTCTGTTTTACATATCACAATTTTAACTTATTGTCTTGTTAAACTTCTCCAAGTAGGTGGCTCGGAATCCAGTGAGGATAAAAGTGGCACAGAATGTTGACCACTTGTTATGTCTATCAAAATATGTGGTGTGGCAGTTTTTGAAAACTACTAGTATACTGTTAAGTTCTGGGGTTACGAATTCAATTTCCGGTACTCAAAAGAAATAAGACTCTGGACTGGTTTTTGTACGCACAAAATTGATCATTCAACATTCGTGTTTAAAAATAGATCATAATACCACCTTACAAGCTACAAAACGGAATAAGAGTCACGGCTTAATGGCTACCGTTAACATGTTTGCCTAGCACTCAGGTGTCCCAGGTTTGATTCCCAGTGGATACACACCCGGACTGACTTTTTCCATCTTTACCGTATATAAATTCTTCGAGTGTTCTTGGTGTAACATGTGTTACGAAACAGCATTATAAAATGAACTATTTTTGGGGGCCTCAACAGGTGCATTTATAGAATCAAGGGGGCAGATGCAATGGTATACTACTGTGGGTCTGCTCTATGGATTCAGTAACTCATTTAGGTTTGAAGAGCTAAAATATAGTTCAAAAGTCGGTGAAAACATTGTTTTGACAGTGCAAACCATGGTGATTTGAAGTATTTAGGTTTAATTTGCAACAATTGTATTTTTTGACGATTCTTTCTTTATATTAATTTTGTTCATAACAATTAGGCTTGCATTTGATGTAAAATAAATTTGTGAAAATGGCAATAATTTAAAATAAATATATTTAGAAATATATGATAATCTAAAATATATAAAAAAAAAGATTTTTTTCCTAATAATGGGGAGGGGAGAGAATCAATAAATAAATATTTAGCAGCACACCATTGACGAACGTACACAAAAGTTTGAGAATTACAGTTATAAGACTCGTTTCCAACATTCAGGAACTTTAAGAAAATAAATACAAACAGGAAAGATCTTTAAGCAATAATAAATAAAACCTTCAATTGAGTTCATAGGGTAATAAAATACAAACTGGAAAGATTAAAATCATGTTATGATTTTAAGCAATAAAAAATAAAACATTCAATTGAGTTCGTAGGGTAATAAAATACAAAACGGAAAGATTAAAACATGTTATGATTTTAACCACTTCATGCTCGGGTCTTTTTCAAGAAATTGTCCAAAACGAATCGATTTTTTTATTGCATTTTAAATATCTATGTATAATTAGAAAGTATAGGATTTTTTTCTTTTTTAATTATTTATTTTAAAAATCGTAAAAAAACGAACTTTAAAATTAACAAAATACACGATAAACATATTATTTTGACATAAAAATCGAAAAAAAAAAACGAATTTTCAAATTAACAAAATAAACATATTATTTTGACTAAATTTTTTGTAATAAAATAACATAAAGAATACAGTATCCAGCAGGGCTGTGGAGTCGGAGTTGGAGTCGGAGTCGCGGTGTTTGGGCCGGAGTCGGAGTAGGAGTCGTAAAAAACGAGCGACTCCGACAAATTTTTCGTTAAAATTTAAAATACATTTTTTTAAAATTATTATAATGAATGTGTATTCTGCACGAATATTAAACTTGCAGGCGCAAGTCGCGCCGATATGGTGATTCACCGAGATCCATTTAATGCATCAAGTCTACGAAAATGTGTTTGTCTCCTTCTTTCTCACGTCCAAAGAAAATTCTGTTGGCTGGGATCTATGTTAACCCCATGGTTCGATCCATATTGACGGAAGAACAAATAAATAGAGCTAAAAACGCTCTGTTTGAATTAACCGTTCGTATGAAAGGCTTTCGACTAGAAAAAGAGACGACAGCAGGCAGCGTACACCAAGTATCATCATCTTCATCCGACACCGCTGAATCTGAAGACGATTTAGAAAAATATCTCAATGAACAAAATAAACTAAAACGGCCTTGTTTGAATCACAGTCCCAATATAGATGAAGGAGACTCTATTTCAAAATTTAAAATTGAATTTTATGATGCATTGAAAATAATGGAAAAAATTGACCGAACTTATAAGTTAAATGTTGAAATGGCAATACAGCGGTATCTAGAAATCGTAAAAGATTCAGCATTGATCGTTACAGCATTACCGCCAACCCAAGTATCCGTAGAGCGTTTATTTTCCGCTCTTAAAATTCTCAATTCTGATTTGAGAGCCTCTACGAATACAGATTTAATAGAAGCAATGTTGTTTTTAAGAATAAATTCTAATAAATAATTATTAAAGTTTGATCTTGTTTTATTTTTATCCGTATAACATGAAAAAAATGGCTTTATTCAAAGATAGGAAACAACCTGATAAAATTGAGCTTTTTTGAGTCGGAGTTGTGGAGTCGGAGTCGTGGAGTCGTGTTGTTGGTAAATATAGGAATCGGAGTCGGAGTCGTGTTTTTTTTTTCACGACTCCACAGCCTTGGTATCCAGAGATCACAACATGATAATTATAACGAAATTATTTAAAAATTCGCGAATAACGAGATAGATGCGCAAGCCTCGATGATTGACACAAAACTGACAATTTATGCCATCCGATCACCAGTATACAAGACTCATGCAGACCACGTGCCCCAATCATTTTTTATATATTGAAATCGCACATTTGTGAAAGCAAGCATAAAGCCAAGTGACCGCCTGTATGGGTACGAGCGCGGGCGTAACGACGTGTTTAATTCACCCGTACCGGTACGAGCGCGAGAATGAAGTGGTTAAGCGATAATAAATAAAATCTTCAATCGAGTTCGAAGGTTGATGAAATATAAAGGTGAAGATTATAAATAAATGAATCATTGCATTAATAAGATTCTCATACTAGGAGTAAAATTACAAACTGATAATTGATTACCCATAAACTAGAGCTACATTTGAAACTGATAATTGATTACCCATAAACTAGAGCTACATTTGAAACTGATAATTGATTACCCATAAACTAGAGCTACATTTGAAATCTTTTGCCAATTTTTCCAGATAACAGATGGCGAGAATGGAACTTCTCTTATATATTCTCAAAAAATAGTTAATAAATAGTAAATTCGTTTTGAATTGGAGATTTTCAATCCGACTAGATTAACAAAATTTCATTTAAAAAATAGTAAGAATGCTTAAAGCACACCTCTTCTCTACAAAAAAATATACAAAATAAATAT
Source organism: Odontocerum albicorne (assembly GCA_949825065.1). Classification (NCBI taxonomy): domain Eukaryota; kingdom Metazoa; phylum Arthropoda; class Insecta; order Trichoptera; family Odontoceridae; genus Odontocerum; species Odontocerum albicorne. The sequence continues at coordinate 2,050,987 of OX463844.1, read as the reverse complement.
TTACAAAAATACATTTCAAAATTCACGCTAATAAATAAAAAAAAAAGACGTACAACTCTCACTTGGTGCATAAAAATTAATAACTAAAATACATTTATTTAAATTAATAAAATCTATTCATTTGAACTTTTGAGAAGGAAAAGATTTAAACATAATGGCAATGGTTGCTACAACTTATTTTTATAGAATTTCAATAAAGTTTCGGTAATTAAGTTAGTTTCTATTTTATTGAAAAAGAAACACACAGTCTAGAAATAAGATATTACATTGTCCCCTTTTACACCAGTTAAAAAATTGTTAGCTAAGTATTTATAATTCGTTCAGTATAACGGACCCACCGAGATTCAAATTTCGAATTACTTTCGGAGAGAATCCAAGTATTCCTCTCTCGCTCTCTTGTATTCAAAATTCAATTCTCGTATTCTTTCTTTGATGACAACCATAGTATGGATATTATGCCTATTTATACTATGATACATAAAAATAAAGCGTAACACTGTATCGAAACTCAATTAGTTTCCAGTGTCAGTATAAGGTTTAAAAAATAAAAGGTTATGTTACATAAAAACAATATGTTCAAAAACGGTTGCAATGAAGATACCTAATTTGTATAATTTTTACTTTTTAAAGAATACTTGTCATTTTGAAACAAACTTGAAAATATATGTATCAAAAATTGTACACATAATAATTTACCTAATGAAATATTTTTTTTGAAACAAATTTAAATAAAAATGATAAAGGAAACTGACCAAAAATTTAACTGTATAATTTTGAAAAGAAAACTGATGTTTAAATAAATCGAAACTAATCTTGTCATTTTCTTCAAGTTTATAATATAGAATTTACTCATTTTTTTTGCGTAATTTGTTCAGATTGATATTGAAAATTTCTGTTGTAGCAACCTATCATTTTAAGGGGTTCAAACGACAAAATAAAATATATTACACCGAGGGTGACAGTATATTTGCTAAACTGGCGTAAGTACCAAACCCAAATCCAGCGAGACCGAAGAATATGATCGCTACATCTTTCCAAAGAACCCAATCATATTTGCCGAGACGGTTGGGCCAAAATGTGACGATTTCGATTATAGGTGGAAATATTAGTGCCAGAGCGGAACTGCTTACAGCCCCGACTAGCGATATCACAGCTCCGAGGTTTGGAATCATAGCAGCGAGAGTAACTGGAAACAGAATATTTGGAGGTTATAATTTATTTACTTTTCGTTTGGGTGGAGATTTTTGACCATTTGCATAATATAAACAGAGGTGCACAATATATACAAATAAAAATACACTTACAAAAACGCTTACAATAAAAATAAACTCAATGCAGTAATACCTATCTAAACCCTACCTTCCCTGTGATGTGTAACTAGTACACATTGCTTCTAAAAACTTTAATATCTCTATAAATATAATAAACATTGGTTTCAGATTTTGTGTATTCCTCTGTAATACATTTATGCATTGAATAAAAAAAATAATATTAATAATAATTAGCACTTATCGGCCACATCAGAGATATTTTGTGAAAATCGGGAATAAATTCACCAATACAATCAAACATGTGCCAGTGTGTGATGTAGGTATATTCATTCTAAAAAATCGCTATGGGTGAGGAAGCGACGCTATTCATGTCTCACTCTCACTCTACTTTGGTATATGGGAATGCAAGAAATAGAATCTCAGTTTGCTCGCTTCTCTCGGTCAGTAGGTCGTCGGCTTTCAGTAGAGGTGGTCGCTTTGCCTGTTTTGTGAACGTTGGCCATGTTTTTTTTCATGTTTTCAGTCAAAGTTGACCCTGGCCTGATTAGGAGTCTTCTAAATTTTCTCCAATCCTGTGATCTGCGCTTCCAGTCATGGAGACCCAGTGCTTCGAAATCCTCTTTTACTTTATCCAACTATCAGAGTTGTGGTCTGCCTATGCTTCTTGTTCCATCTGCTCTTGTCAAGGAAAAAGAAGTTAAAGAATTTGGACTTGTTTTTCTGATTTATGTGTTTTGCCCATCAAAAAGGTTATATTTTAATGAAACTTATAACATTGGAGTTACTTTAAATGTTATAAATGTCTTCATTATGTATTGCATTACACTTGTCATTGTCAGTACAATCTGGTAGACTGATTTGGCCAATCTGGTAGTCATTTGGCCATCTCTTTCAACCAACCAGAAAGGTGTTCAAGAGGCGAAAAGCAGATTGATACATTTTGTTTTTTTTTTAATCTGGGTTACATCAGGAATTGAACCTGCAACCCGCAATTCGGAAGACTACAATAGGAAAAAATAGGTGACGAGGGTTGTCAAATTATCCATGTTCCGTCTTCTTGAACTAATCTGAACAATTTCCTTGGTTGCTTGTTCAAATATCGACAACATATCCACGTCAGATTTATAAATTAAAATATTGTTATTTATTGCACAAATTTTTGTGAATTGAACTATTAATATATTTAAAAAAATTTGACACTTACAAGTAAGTAATACCAGGCATATTCGTAACACATTTTCACCAATTTTCTGTGCCTTCTCAGATTCCAGTTTTGGTTTGATGAGTGGCCACATTATGTTCATGGGCACGTAGAACTGGAGGCAGTAGGACATAAAGATGGCCACAGCCATTATTGCTCGGACACTCTGCGCCATGCTGAAAGTATTTATAATTAATGTAGCTTTGCATTTATTTTATACTTAACCCTTCCTGTCCTGTGATGTGTAACTAGTACAGATTGCTTCTAAAAACTTTAACATCTCCATAAATATAATAAATACTGGGTTCAGATTTTAGGTATTCCTCCGCAATACATTTACGCATTGAATGAAAAAATAATATTAATAATAATTAGCACTTATCGGCAAAATCAGATATATTTTGTGAAAATTGGGAATAAATTCACCAATACAATCAAACGTGTGCCAGTGTGTGATGTAGGTATATTCATTCTAAAAATCCGTATGGGTGAGGAAGCGACGTTATTCACGTCTCACTCTCACTCTACTTCGGTATATGGGAATGCAAAAAATAGAATCTCAGTTCAGTCGCTTCTCTCGTTTAGTAGCTAGCCGGCTTTCGCTTGAAAAGGTTGCTTCGCCCGTTTTGTGAACGTCGTCCGATGTTTTTTTTCATGTTTTCAGCAATTATATTTCAATTAATATCTTTTTTGACTTCAAATTTAATTAATTTAAGCGATTAGCTATGAATATTCTTATTTTTCCGATTTTAAATAGCTCATTTTTACATATGTATCGAATACACATCACCGGAACAGGCGGATTTTTTAGCACAGGAAGGGAAAGGTTAAATTCTGCAGATTACATTTTATGGTACAGTGATGATAATAGAGTGAATAATTTTCGAAGAGATCTCCACCCAGACTTACACCGGTTCATCTTCGGATCAATTGGTGTCAAAGGATAGTTTCGCTGTCAGGCCTTAAGCCACTTTATAAGTGTATTACTGCGCTGCGAGTAATTTTCTTTCTACCGTGATGTCGGACCTTAAGTCCGTCATTGCTACTATTCTTTTTACAATGAGGTATGTCACCACTGGAGTACAAGCCTCTTTGTTTGTAGACAGTTCTTCTTCATCACTACGTGACGTCCCACTCATAAACAATAAAGAAAATTTGAATCTTCTAGTGTACACCACGTTGGATGGGAACTTATTTTACCCCCCATAAAAGCGTGAATGGTGGTGAAATTGAATAGAAATATTCTAATATTCCAGTAACCCCAACATTTTGTAGGTCATCGTATACTCATCCTCGTGACATACTCTATATGTCATGACATATAGAGTATGTCAGCTCGTGTCATTCAATTACAGGACTCGGGTCATTCCAACTCTTGGCTACATCATCACATTCCAACTCTTGGCTACATCATCACATTCCAACTCTTGGCTACATCATCACATTCCAACTCTTGGCTACATCATCACATTCCAACTCTTGGCTACATCATCACAATGTTTTCTGGATCCAATTATATCTAATCCCTCTCCCTTTTTTAAATTCACAAATTAACGTGAAATATATACAGGCGGCTCTCAACTTTCGCACAATTTGTTATTTCGCACATTTTTAAAAAATTAAATTTTTTAAAGATTTTTGTCGATAATGCAAAAATTGTTCGCTTCCATGCAGTCGCTCCCCCGTTTTTGGAAGAACTATAATATATGGAACGCAATCAACAATATTGAAGACTCGTGGGCTGAAATAAAAGAGTCAACAATGAAAGGTTGTTGGAAACAATTATACCCACAAATGACGAGTGATTTTATAAATTCTGAAGAAACTCCGGAAACTATCACAGATGAAATAGTTAGCCTAATGAATGTACTAAACTTAGACGTCAACAGCGAAGATGTTAATGAGTTGATTGAATCTCACTCAGTACCTCTGTTAAATGAATACTTAATTGAGCAACAAGAGTTAAATGAAATACACAATGAAAGTGAGAAAGAAGAAGCTGAAAAAATCGTCAAAACTTTGACAATCAAAAATATGAATGAAGCCTTCATGCATCTTGACAGATTTTTGACTATCATGAAATAATGCGATCCCAATGAAGAACGTATATCTCAAGTACGTAGGGCGATTGAGAAAGACACAGCATGTTATAGAACTCTTTATCAAGCAAAGAAAAAAAAGGGTGGTATTCAACTAACTCTTGACAAGTTTATAAAGAAAACACCTGAAAGCATTTAAACACGCCTCATCAACTAATTCATGTATATTCATAAATAAATATTTTTAATATATTATTGATAAATAAATATTTTAAAATACGATTTTTGATGTTTTTTTTACATCCCTCTACTTTCGAACATTCAACATTCGCACACATTTTCAGGAACCAATTAAGAACGTATATCTCAAGTACGTAGGGCGATTGAGAAAGACACAGCATGTTATAGAACTCTTTATCAAGCAAAGAAAAAAAAGGGTGGTATTCAACTAACTCTTGACAAGTTTATAAAGAAAACACCTGAAAGCATTTAAACACGCCTCGTCAACTAATTCATGCATATTCATAAATAAATATTTTTAATATATTATTGATAAATAAATATTTTAAAATACGATTTTTGATGTTTTTTTTACATCCCTCTACTTTCGAACATTCAACATTCGCACACATTTTCAGGAACCAATTATGTGCGAAAGTCAAGGGTCGCCTGTATTTGGAATTCTATAGCATAGTTCAAATAGCAGAATTCCTCAACTTGTTCCAATCTTTCATTGTTCATCAATATATCGGATTTATTTTTCTTCTCACACTTTCCTATCACCATAACTTTGGATTTCGCAACATTCATTCTCAAATTTTTCTCTTTCCACCTCACATATCATTTATTTTATCATTATTAAATTCATCATATGGAGATGTTTATAAAAAAATCTTACAAATCTCCCGAGGGCAAGTTAAGGGTGATGCTTCCCTTGACAGAGTTTCCATATTTCAAGTATCCGAAAAATCCAACAGCGGTGTAGAGGCAAGCTACAATAACCATTCCAGTGTTGAGGACACCGTTCCATCCACCAAAATCCTGAGGTGTTTTCATGTTATTTTCTAATGGTAAAACCTGCGACAAAAAAATAAACATTAAAATATTCCTATAATATAAAACTGATTAATTCAAAATGATGAAATATGTTGCAGTTGTGGCGGGCTGCCTGAGAGATGTCATATGGAGGAATAAAGATATGAGTACGGATAGCAAGGTACGCATTTATAAGACCTGCGTGCGACCTATCCTCACATATGGCATTGAAGCGAGGGTGGACACTGTCAGGACAAAAAGTATGCTAAGGACAATGGAAATAACTACGCGCTATTGCTGGGAAGACTTTGCGTGATCGTGTAAAGAACACCACAATCCGAGAGGTCTGTGATGTCCAAGATGTGGTCAGATGGGGACGACAGCGTCGACGATACTGGTACCAACATGTACAGAGAATGAATTCCACAAGAATTCCATACATAGCTCTGCATGTGGTGCCGGATGGACGGCGTCCACCAGGGAGACCCTCGAAATGATGGAGAGATAGCTGGAGCTTAGCTAACAGGAGGACAATCCTGCAGTAACAGACTCTTGAGTCTATAGAAAGTTTAAGAAGAAGAAATATGTTAAGAATTTTATCAATCGATACATTTTAACATCTTTTGTGTTAATTTCTTTTAGTTCAATTAATTTCATACACAATAATATTTTTTACGAATAGCAGTTTTTTTCTACATAAAAATAGGAACTAAAAAAGAAGCTTGAACATAAGTCAATAACTATTAAGAATACAGTGGTATCTCGGGTTACAAACTTTATTTGTTCTTTGATTCCGTTCGCGAGCCGAAATGTTCGCAAACCGAAATTTATTTTCTTGGGAGCCATAATGAGCGTTAATTTAATGCAAAATATATTTTATATATACTGTATATTATATATATAAAAAGCAAAAAAAAATTGTATCAAGAACAACAAACGCAACGCAACGACAAACAATGTTCACAATGCGCGCACCTGAGGATAACTAATGCGTAATTGCGTAATGCGACATTACAACTAATTCGTGAGCCGACGTATTTTACGCAGATCAAGTCAAAAGTTGTGTTCGTAAGTCGATTTGTTCGTGACTAGAGGCGTTCGTGACCCGAGGTTTGACTGTACATGGGAATACAGGTCAAATCTCATTATAACAAATTGCAAAGTAATTAAATTTTCAGTATAATGAATATTTTTCGTTGAATTGAATGAACTCAGATAAAATAAAATATTGAAAAAATCCCGTCATAACAAAATTAAAATTTAAGAATAATAGACGTTTTCAGCCGATAATAGCCATTGACAAGTTCCAAACCAACGGGCTTAGATGACAAAAGCGAATGGCTAATGAACTTGAACACTAATGAGAATATAAAAAAAAATCTTGTTTTAATTGTTAACTGCTTACAGGTGTAAATTACGTATATAACTTAATTGATAAACGTAATATTTTAATTTAACGATAGCGAGTGAGCTGGCTGATAGACATTATTGAAAATTTGCAGTCAGTACGTCAAATGCAATCTTAACTTCGGAGAGCGACGATGATAATGTAAATGGAGTTATACCGCCTGATATTAAGGTTTTGCTTTCAAAAGATATGAAAAGATTAAAAAAGTTCAAGTTTTACTTATCCTATAGCACTGATGTAACAACTACTATATGTGGTATAGAAAATGCAATAATGAATGCTGTTCAAGATTTAGTACAATGAAATACTTTTTATGATCCCATGATTTCGTTATATTGGGATTTGACCTAGAAGCAGACTACTGGTTGGCTCAGATAAATACTGATGGATATTCAGTTGCTTAAGGTTCAAGGAGACTCAAGATAAAAAGTGCAGATTCGTTGATAAGGGCACCGTCATGAAGGAAAATTTTCTTTTAACAGCTGTACGGTTTACAAATGTAATATTGTTAAACTAGAGAAAATGTAGGATGGTCGCTGTGACATTTGTAATGTCATGTCTCAAAGGGATGGGGTAAAATAGTTTTTTTTTACAAATTGAATAGTTTTTTTATAAATCGAAAAATAATTTTTCTCTAAACTGACGTTTTAATTCCTAATTTTCATTATACTGACTTTCTAATGTATTATATGATTTGTATCTATCTTTAAATAGGCCAAAACCCACTATGAATACTAATAACGAACATTTAATTTTAGGTATAAAACAATCGAAAATCAAATTATCGTATACCCCATCCCTAGCCAATGCAGACTAACGTAGTGACTTGACAAACGTCACCAAATATTATTTGATTTTAAAAAACTGTCACATTTTTGCTAATTTGTAACAAGATGTATTAATTTGTCATTATTGTTAGTTTTATGTAATGTATTTACCTAAATAACTTGCTATTTATTAGAATCGAGGCTTATATTAAAGTTGATAAAATAATTAAAATTACTAAACGTCGTTACAAGGTTGTATTGGGGCAAATTTGTTGAACTGTCCAGGTACCATGCTACATTTTCTCTAGTATAGAACCACACATTTGATGTTTGACATTTCAAATCTAGTTATCGCATTGAGTTTATACACCGTATGTCCAAACCAGGTACATCAAAATACTTCATATTAAAGGATAGCATGAATTCTGTTTAACTGCCACATGTTTATGAAGAAAAATCAATAAAAGAATAAGCAAAAGGAAACATTATTTTTTCTCTTTCATTTATTTAACTGAAAAAGTGTAAATCTCATATTTCTAGAGCATGTTTTTTCATCTTCTTTTCAGTGACGAGAGTATTTAATTGACGCATGCAATAATTGGTTGACTTAAAGAGGGATTTCCATTTAAGTAGGCCAACAAGTCATGGAAATTAGGCATGATAGGGGAAGGGGAATATGTTTTTTTCAATATGATTATTGAGGTGTATATTTTTACTGCTGTTTTGTTATTATCATATATTTCCTAGTCATGCAAAAGAAAATAAATAAAACAGCACTTTTGGGTTTGTGTGTGTGTAGGAACTTGTCCAGACAATTTTTAAACTGGTTCAATGTCACAGCACTCACTACACTATTGGGCAGTTTCTTCCAAGATTCCATAATTTGGTTAGCAAAACAATGTTTTTTTGGGATTATTGTGAGATTTTATTTTGGAAAATTTTCACTGATGCCCTTTCAAATGTGTGTTTTGGTTAAAAGAACTTTATTAGTGGAGTTCTGAGCATTATAATGACTGCTGAATGTATTATAACGTTCTATCAATTCTACATTTTCTTCCTGGCACTGTTTCAACTCATTGCCTAGGTAGGCTGTTGGGGTCGGCTCTTCTCGTTCTCAGGCTGTATATTCTTCGGTTCTGGGTGTCGCTTTCATCTAGGCCGTTTCTCTGCAGGATTTTGGAGCATTGAGTCATCCAGGAGTTCTTTGGTCTTCCTCTGGATGGCTGTCGAGGAAGATCCACAGACATTGCCTGATTTGCAGTATGGTCTGGTGGTCTCTGTCTTATGTGCCCGTACCATCTCAGCTGTCGCTCTTCCCGCTTACTATTTATATCAGTGACTCCCAAGCTACCACGAATGCGTGAGCTCTTAATTTTATCTTTTAGTGATACTCCTGCTGACCACCTAAGCATTCGCATTTCTGCTGTTTCAAGTTGCCTAGAGTAGGAGCTGTACATCTATCAATTCTACATAATTTCATCTTTGTTGCAGAATAGGTAAATTCAATAAACACAGTCTATTTTCGCAAGTCAGATATCTCAAACTCGTCTTGAAACCCTTTTAAGAAGTTCAATATCCTTTATAAAAATAAGGGTTCTATACTTGGTAATCAAATTCTACCAAAGATCTTATAGACTAAAAAAATTAACTACCTTAAATTAAATTGAACTTACCACTCCGATTCCTTCAAAAGCGTACATAGCCGTTCCAAAGTAAAGTGGCAATTGACTCCAGGAGGAGAAGGCTTTTACACTGCTGATGTGCGGCAGATCTTGCAGCATATAGTAGAATGTTATGGCCAAACCCCACACTGTCAGTATTGCGGCTATCAGAGATACTGGTGTCAGGTACTTCAGGTTCTTCACCAAGTTGAGCAAAATCATAGGAATCAGAATGAAGACAAGACACCAGTGCACTCCAATGTCATAGGAGAGGTAGTGGGAAGCAACGTCTTGTATGTTAGCGGCCACAAACAAAAAGTACACACAGCAAAATCCAAGTTGAGTAACACACAAAAATATGTTAATAACATTTCTGTAAAAAAAAAATAAAACAAAACATGCATGATTTTATTTCTTCAAATTAATTAATAACAATAAAGTGATGATATATATAAATAGATTACATATGCCTTGTGGTTGATTTATTTTTGATTAATTTTATTGTTTATACTCATATTTAATTTTCTTAATTTTGTATTTTCGCGTCGCACAGCTCTAGCTAGTAAAGTTAAAAGGAAAAGTATACCAAACGATTGTCAGACCCGCACTCCTCTATGGCTCCGAATGCTGGACGATGTATAACTCTTACTCTAGACAACTAGAAACTGCTGAAATGCGCATGCTAAGATGGTCAGCTGGTGTGCCCCTAAGAGACAAAATAAAAAGCTCACGCATTCGTGGAAGCCTAGGTGTTACAGACATCAACAGCAAGATGGAGGAGAGGCGATTGAGATGGTATGGGCACGTTGGATGCAGAGCACCCGATCACATTGTGAACCAGGCAATCTCCATGGATCTTCCTCGAATAACAACGAGAAGAAGACCAAAGAATTCATGGGTGGTGCAAAAAGATAACCTGATGTAGAGGCACGGCCTGGGGAACGTAGTCCGGGACAGAAGAGCATACAACCTGAGGACGAGGAGAGCTGACCCCAACAATCTTCGCATACAGTGAGTTGGGATGGAGCCAGGGAGAAGAAGCGTCGTACAGCTCTAGTTTTATCTGCATTTTTTTCTTGAGTTTTCAATATTATTGGGTGAGTTAATTTTACATCTCCCCATCCCGAGCTAATGTTGCAAAATCTGCTTAACACGATTTTCTGAGAAGCAAACAGAGGGAAAAGAACTTTTTTTCACCTGTTCACTTTTCAGAAAATGGTGTCATATTTTAACCCTTTTAATCCCACAACCTAACCTAACCCGACTGGTGTATTGGAATAATCCCATGGGGCCGATCATCGGCCTCAAAGTTTTCATACAACTTTTTATGTTGAATATATCGTTGTTGTTCTGCAAAAAGCATTTAAATCCATTTTTGCTTAAAATGACGTTTTGAGGTCATTTTACTTAAAATAAAAATATCTACACATGGAAAAAACATTTATGTCCAAAAATTATATGCTTTCACTGTTATGAAAATTTTCACCAAGAAAGTCCAAAACAGGTGTCCGTATTTTAAATTATTAGGTAATATGTTTTTAAGTTACTCATTTTTTTGTAGTAATTCTTATAAATAAATAAACTGTCTTTAAATAACATCTGTTTCTATTTTATTTTATTATAAACTTGATTTTACATCGCCTTCCGAAACTTAAATTGCATTTATCTCAAAATTCAATATTTGGACTAAAATGCTTTTCGCAGAACAACGACGATATATTGTTTTTTTAACTTTGAGAATCGTTCACTTTTAAAATAATGCATTTAAAACTAAATATAAACTGAGATAGAAAATAAAATATAAACTACTGTTTTTTTGCCAAAATATGCTGATATCAAATAGCAATCCCTTAGTCACTGCCCTGGGGGCTTACGAGGGTAAATCCAACCTACCCTTCCGTTATAAACACAAGCTCCCGAAGCATTATCTGTTGCCTGACTAGTCCTCCTACAGTATTAGCTGGGACGACCAAGGTCTGAGTGAATGTGATGGAATACAAGTAGCCTGAACGAGTGGACTTGTTTTTGCTAAATAATTAGTGTAAAAATTGTTATCTAGTTATAAGTAGTATGTAGGTGTTAATTATTTCTAAGATCTCATATATTAAGATTGAGTAAATAAAATAAAATGATATGTAGGAAAATAAGATTAAGTTATTTCATAAATGATAACATATAATTAAGATTAGTTAAGTAATAAATTTGTATATAGGTATAGCCTTGACAAATGTTTGTACAATAATTTACTTTGTTTAATAAAAATAATAAAAAAAAGGATTAAACAAAAGGGTGTGGGATAATTTTGAGTTTTTTGAAATAGTTTTTGTTTTTGACTGAGATTGTCTGATTTTTTTTTATCCAATTCAATTTTTTTCCTTCCATTTTGGATAATCGAGAGTCTATTGTAATTATTTATTTTGGTTGATTTTTACTTTCTTTACATTTACGCCACTCAATATCACAAATGATCAGTTATAGCAAATTATTTTTGGCGCTTACATGAGTATGTATTTAAAATAGACGTATTCTTATCTTGCAAATTCAGCAGCGGAAATATTTAGTCATCAAATTACTGATAAGTTAAATATTACTGTTGTTAAAGTAACAGCTGTAATTAAAATAAATAATAGTGTAATTTTTATCATATTAACGTGTTTATTTTGTAATTGCAACTGTCATATTATTATTGCGTAATATTGTAATTGGATAGATCTTTGCCAGCCTCATAGTGTTAAATATATATGATTGGGATGTACGAGTACAACTTTAAGAAGCCCTTCAAGATAACCTTTTTTAGGATGTCTTATCAAAATTTATGATTATATATGTACACTACACATACACATAAAGTCTACCTAAAACCCAATGTGTTATTCTTTCAAAACATAGGGTCTTTCAAATTGAGCGGTTTTTTTAATTCTTGGATAAAACACAGATGGCGTCGCGAACTTGCCTGGGTCTTGTGACATTTGAGAAGTGTAATGTATGGCATTTATAAAAATGGAATCGTATACAATATAACAACGCGTTCAAATTGAGAATTATTGTATCTATTGTAATCTCCGGAAACGGTGATGTTAATTGGCCACCAAGATCAGGTGATCTGACACCGTTGGACTGTTTTCTCTGGGGTTACGTGAAAATCCAGGTCTATAAGAATGACCCCCGATCAATTCCTGAGCTGAAGGACGAAATTATTCGCGTTATTGGTGAGTTAGAACCGCAATTATGCCAAAATGTCATCGAAAATTTTGACAAAAGAGTGGACATCTGTGGAGCTGCAAGAGGTGGACATTTGGCGGATATTATTTATTGTGTTTAAATGTCATACATTATGCTTCAATGACCAATAAAAAGTTTTTTGAAATCAAAGCAAATTGTGTGTTTTATTCAAGAATTAAAATAAATTTAATTAAAAAAACCGCTCAATTTGAAAGACCCTTTACATATATACAAATGTTTCTTTGTATAATAGTTCATCTTCCCTTGGATAGGTTTTTATTGTTTTTGCCAGATATGTTTTACGAAACATATCTAGGAAGTTTTAATCCATCAATAAAAGTGGTTTCGAAATCAAAGTTAGAGCGTCCTTGAGGAGAATCTACTCACGAAACGGCGCTATATAAATCGTCCTTTTATTATTATTAAAAATTTATTGGAAATTTTTGATTAATTTCCACTTTTAATTTATTGAAAATATGAAATAAATCTCATATGACCTTTCAGTGGGTCACTTACAATTAATTGTTAACTTATGATCTCAAAATGAATTGATCATTAATAACTATGAATTGATGATATGATTCATGTAAACCACCAGAAATTATGCAATAACCACATGGTTCATATAAATTAGAGACAAGCCAAAAAATCTCATAAAAATTGCATGTCGTATGAGTTGTATGGATATAGAAGGGGCAAAGGATGTTTTTCGAGGTATGAACCTCTGTGTACCTCGACAGGGAGATGGCGTGATGGTATATATGTATGTTATTAAGATTTATAAAAGCACATTTTAAAATTGAAAAGCATTCACAAAAAACCCTGTTAATTGAAACTCCAAAAAATTAAAATCATGGTTAAGCTCAGTTCACAATCCACCAATATAATGAATTTTTGTAACGGTATAACCCTACCGGTTTCAAGGCTTTCACCTCATATTCAGGGGAGCACAAACAAGACTGAGGTGAGGTGAAAGCTTTGAAACCGGTAGGGTTATACCGTTACAAAAAATGGAATAAACAGTGTTTGATAAAACAAATTACAATATCTTTAAACCTCCACAACGTTAATGCCTTAACTATAAACAATAATGAATATACATGAGAAGAAAAAAATTGTTTTATAAAATGTGAAGTCACTTAAAAACAAAGAGAAATCACTATCTGGCGGAGATATACCAACTTCTGATAGAGACAATAACTAAACGTTCAATGCTACAGAAAAATATGCATTTTTTTGGTTGGATTTTTTAAATTCTTTAAGATTTTAAGATTTTCAGTACCTTGAGGTCTGGAATGAAAGCACTTTAGTCAGCTGTCTGTAAATCAATAATCGTCATTCAAACAACAACTTTAATGAATAAAAAAAACATACTTGATTATCTTAGAAAATCTTCGAAGCCTCTCTGGTCCCGTCTCAAAAGCTGCACACACAACATCCGAGAAATCGAGGGAAGGCACCTGGCGCCGGAAACAGAGCTCGTGGGCACACGCTACCAGCACGTGCATGCAGTGGGTGCAAATCACTCCCATGAATAATGTGCCGATGAAGCCTGAAATTGAGCAGAGGGTTTCCAAGTGTGAATCAAATTGCTTATTTCATAGACATATTATGTACATATTGCCATGCACTGCCTAGTAATATTTAATAGACATATTATGTACATATTGCCATGCACTGCCTAGTAATATTTTGATCAACCAGAGAATAGTTTCACAGTTTATTTGATCATAATCAACGGTACACTGTGCCTTACAAAAATATTTAAAAAAAAGTGAGTGCTTCTTTCATTGCAAAGCAAAATAATCTTAAAATAAAAAAAAAAGCAATTAAAATAATACATAAGCAAGTACATAATGCAAACATATTTAACAATATATATATACACATTTGATTTTACAATATGTGACCGACGCGAGTCAGCTGTCCGCACCTCATCACACCGAGTGCCATTCTTGACATTCATGCGGAAAAAGTAGAACAGAACAAATTCAACAACTTATAAATTCTGCAATCAGTCTTCTCTTGTAGCTCTATAGACTATGGTAAAATATATCGGCAAAGTGATTTCACAAAATATGCATTATATATATAACATACACATACATATCACCTGTTGAGAATCATAGTGGCGAAACTCCAAAAAATCGATTTTCAGACTACCAAATGGCACTAAAATGACCCATTTTGAGGATTCATTTTAGTGCCATTTGGTAGTCTTAACTCGAAAATCATTTTTTTGGGATTTCGCCACTATGATTCTCAACAGGCGATATACAGGGGAATGTTGGTAATTCAAGGTAATCTGTTTACCATAGACAATAGCCCTATGGTGAGTATGTACTGAAGGAACAGTAATATAGAAAAAACTAAGCAATTTAGGACAATTTAAGTGACAGTTGATGATTTTACATATAAAAAAAAAAGTAAATCATTCAGAATCCTTCTTTTGCTCAGAGGTAACAAATTCAATGTTCGTTCGAGATAATTACAATTAATGTTAATTAAAGGAATGCCCAATTTAAAGTTAATCAACCTCAAAAACTTATGTTGCACCCTTTTAGCCACTTTTATATGAATATCATGGCAAGGGGACCAAACAGTGGGAATATATTTAAGCTGACTACGTACTAGTGAAGCATACAACAGTGTGTCTTTAATGAAGAGAAATCGTAGGAGCTGTATACTGCCCTCATAAGCAAAAACGCAGCTAATGACAAAAGTTAAGTTTTGAGAAAACTGCACTTTCATGTTTTTCATTGCTGCTTAAAAATGTCGTGATTCATAGACAAAAAAGCAGTAAAATGTTATTCATAAGCAAAAACGCAGCAAACGCATAGGCACTTGCTGTCTTTTTGCTTATGAATCACATTTTATTGCTTAGAAAAATCTAGCATTTTGTAAAATTTAAAAATACATTATGTCGATTTTTGTATTGAAATAAATGGTTTTCTGTATTTTTTTTTATGGATTCAGAATTTGATGTGGGATATTGCCTCATACTTAGTTAAATTTCTGATTTTTTCCCGTTAGCTGCGTTTTTGATTATGACGGCAGTATAAGAAGGCTAATGGATGTACAATAGGCAAAATATGTGTATTGCGATATGAAAGTCTGGCGCTCTCTCCTCTTTGCTTACCCCGACAGGAAGAAGGCATGATGGTATGTATGTTACATGATATCTAAGTACTCTTCAATTACTAAATTAAATAAAAATGAATTTGCCACCAAGTCTGTAAATTATGAATTCCTATCAGTTGACAGTTATTACGATAGTTGACAGTGAATGGCCTTGAACCATGACCAAGAAATATGAGCTATTTATACCATACGAGTCCAATGTTAAAATCTAATTAGGGCAGAGAACATAATTGTACAATATTTATGTAGACATATACTTCTATGTTATTATTTTGAATGCATTTCAATAAAAACATAATCTCTTATGTGTCCAATGAACCGGAATTATCAAGATATACGAGATTAAATTGTTTTATTTTGAAAAATGACATTAAGTCAATTATGCAATTTTTTTTTCTGACAGTTACCATACGGTTGGTTGACTCCTTGACTTTTAACATTTGAATTTTGAAAATGTCCCGTTATCAAAGTGTGATAGTTCTCGTAATTTTGCCTAACGTATGTAATAAATTCTTAGTCAAACTCATTACAGAAGTAATTAGTATCACATTAGGTAGTGTTGCGAAATAAATATATTTTTAAAATCCCTTCGGACTTTAATTTTTGGAACTTCAAAGGACACCAATGATAAAATTTACTTTGTAAATTCTAATGTTACTATAGAAACTCGAGTTTTGAGTCCCTTTACCGGGCTCTTCATCAGGCAAACTAAGAAATGTTAGAAAGAAGTTATTGTTATTATCACTATAGATAGACAACATATTTAGATGGGGAACCCAACGTGTCGATTGCGATCTACCAAACTTTTAAGTAGATCATGCTATTTATTCCATTGTACCTACTATAAAACATTATTTTAATCGATTCTAATAAGAAATAAAATTAGTTGTGTTTTAAACGTTAAATATAAGGATATCTACCTTACCAACTGACAGATTTTAGTTCTTTAATTTGTCAATAGATGCATCACAAATACGAAAGTTGCTATTGTAAGCGCAATATATGTAACTTGCTTAATTTACTTTTGTCTGGTTGGTTGAAGAGATTGCCGCCTGGCAATAAGCCCGCCAGATTATATTTGCAATAAAAGTGTTAAATAAATAAATATCTTAATGTAGCCTTGGCTGGACAATGCCAAAGATTCCATTAGCATTACTTTTACTTACACCAGCATTTATTGTGGTCCTAGTCTTTTTCATAATATGATTAATTTGTAAATTAAATACTGTACACTTTTTTATTCATGATATAATTTTGTAATTTTTTTCTGTACACTGGTAGATTGTGATGTCGCCATGATAAAAAAAGTAGCTCATGTCATTAAAAAGGTTGGGTAACGCTGGTATATACTATTAATATCCATATCAAGTTTAACTGTCATATGTTCATGAAGAAAAAGTAAAAAAAAATAATCAAGACCAAGAAGGGCAGTTAATTCCAACAACATTTTACAACTCGGTTAGCAAAATAATGTTCACTTGGATTATTGTGGAAAATTTTAATTGATGTTCTCGAAAATGTGTGTTTTAGTTAGAAGAAAATTATTGACGTAGTTTCGAGCAATCATAATACTCAAGATCTTAAAGCAGTTAATCTAGTCTCCACGATTTCGTCTGTGCTGCAGATTAGGGAACTTCAACAAAAAACAGTCTATCTATCGCAAGTCAGATTCATCAGACGTCTTAGAATTTAATTCTTGTGTATATTGGAATATATGTGTATGACTGTTGATAATATTTTTCTTAAGGTTAACCACCTTTTGGATACATCAATATTCAAAAAGGCTTGTTTTTATTACACTTGAACAACTTTGCAGAATTTTTACATTATTTGTGTTATTGAAACAACGGTCCTTTTCTTAATCGATAATATTGGTGTTATTCTGGTTTTAAAGTTTTTTTAATACGTTCTGTGTTGACTTCTTTCAGACGGGGTATATGAATAAAACTCATAGACTGGCCCTGCCCTTAGATTAGGGTGAATCCAAATCTTTCATGAAAACAAGGCATAAAAATTGCTTTAGCGGCCGAAATCATAATTTCTTTCAAACCTTCCGGATGTAATTTGTTCCCTCAAAAGGGGAGTCCAAAATTTTACTGTCGGAATATTTACACAGGTGATATCATTGAGGGAAATAAAAATGGGATAGAGTTTTACAAATCTCCTACCGATCTTTATTGATAAAGAGCTATTCTTGCGTTTTGAAAACTATTTTTATGGAATGAATAAATATTGATTTTATTGTGGAGAAAAACCTAATACTGAAAATGCTAATAGGCGTTCATATAAACTTTTGCTGTATGCTTAAAATGCTCATCACCATTAATTCTGAATTTCTTTGGGTAAATTAAAAAAGAAGTGTCTGGAGTAGTCGGTACTGAGAGTTTGTAAGACATATACATATATGACATATAGTAGCAAAAAAAATATGCTCTCTGAACACTTTTACATTTTGACTATTGATATACTACTTTAAATATGGCATTTTCATTGTAATTTGTTGTAAACAGTACTACGCACTGTTGAGGTTCTCATTATGTGGTAATTTCTTCTAACCAATCACGAAGTTTCAAAAGTCTTTATGAGATAAACCAGATTGGAGCTTATTTTATTTCTATAGGAAATTCTAAGTTGTTCCACCAACCAGGTCATGAAGGTTGTTGTTTATAGCTCATTGTCAAAGTTTTTTGGTCAATGATAATATTTCGCAAGAAGATCTAAATATTGCACTCACCTACAGCTAAACCAGCATTTTTGAAAGCATCTGGCATGGCCAATATTCCAGTGCCGACATTTCCTTTTAGCAGATGAATTAATGTGTCCAGATTTGAAGTAGGATGTTCCAGCTTTCTGTCCAGCAATGGATTATAGTTGGTCTTGTTGGCATTCATATTGAATGTTCCAGAGTCAGAGTCCCCGATAGCTTTCTTATCCTCGTGTGTGGTGTCACTTGAGACTCCATCGAATGGGACAAGCTCTGGAGCCTCTGGGTCCCCTGGTCCAATGAGAAGTGGCTGGCGTTCTTCCTTCATTTTGCTCTGTAAAATGGAAAAAAGTAGGTTAAGAAATACAAGTTATTTTGATCCGTACCCGATCGCATTTGAATAACTTGTCAATTTATGTTATAATACAGGGTGGCGCAGAGGAAACGTATGTTTTTTGAATGGCTAGTATTTTGCAAAGAGAGGGGTGACGACCTTGACGCATGTTTTTCATTTAAGCATAACATTGTTTATTTTTAAGATAATTTTTTGATTAATACAGGTAAATGAAGTAATAATATTGCACCTTGAAATTAATTGTGAAAAATAATGTCAGGCAAGTGTTACCCTTCTTCGCGGTCACATATCTGCAGCCTCTATTGAAAGTTATGCATCACTCTCACAAACATTTCTTCTGGTATTCCTTCGATTTCTTGATGAATAGAAATTCTCCAGACTTGTCTGCATACGACTTTTTTTTGTGGGGTTACCTTAAATCTAGAGTCTACGCAAACAAACCCCGCACGATACAGGAACTGAAAGTTTCTATTAGTCAAGAAATCGAAAAAATACCAGAAAAAATGTCTGTGAGAGTGATGCATAACTTTCAAGAGAGGCTGCAGATATGTGACCGCGAAGAAAGGCAACACTTGCCTGACATTAGTTTTCCCAATTAATTTAAAGGTGCAATATTATTACTTCATTTACATGTATTAATCAAAAAATTATCTTGAAAATAAACAATGTTATGCTTAAATAAAAAACATGCGTTTCCTCTCTTTGCAAAATACTAGCCATTCAAAAAACATACGTTTTTTCTGCACCACCCTATACAATGTGATTATTTAATTTTGCTTATTGAAAAATAAAATTTATATATTTGAATATTTAACAATAAATTATTTCGTTATTTCACAAATAACATTAGCTTCTAACATATCTCCTATTCCGACCTTTTCTTCTTGAGAAATCTAAACGTGTTTCTACTTCCTACTCCGATCTACGGCGAAATGGGAGTCTACATGTGTTTCTACCTTCTATTCTGCTACACATGTTTCTAACTCCTATTCCAAGGCTCTCTTCAGGTGGAAAGGGAAGTAGAAAAACGTATTAATTAGTGGGATAGCAAAGTAATTTATTAACAAATATTCTACAATAATATGGAGTTCTACGAAGTCAAAGCCGAAACCTTCGATAAAAAATTTAATTTACAGTTTATTGAATCAATAAAATTATATTTTAAAACTATTAAACATAAATTATGTATAGTTACATTTATTTTAAGAAAACATACAACATTAAAAAAACAATTATATAAAAAGAAAAGAAAGAACATGCAGAAAAAAATATTAAACAATTGAAAAATTAGAAGAATTAAAATGAAATTAAGAATTTTGAGTAGTATAAGCTTCAATAATGACTTTCTAAGTCAAGATAAGACACTCGGTTAACCCTTCCTTCCCTGTGATGTGTAACTAGTACACATTGCTTCTAAAAACTTTAATATCTATTGTATATAAATATAATATAATAAATACTGGGTTCAGATTTAAGGTATTCCTCTGTAAAACATTTACGTATTGAATGGAAAAAATAATATTAATAATAATTATAATTAGCAATTATCAGCCACATCAGAGATATTTTGTGAGAAACGGGAATAAATTCACCAATACAATCAAACGTGTGCCAGTGTGTGACGTAGGTATATTCATTCTAAAAAAAAAGCTATGGGTGAGGAAGTGACGCTATTCACGTCTCACTTTCACTCTACTTCGGTATATGGGAACGCAAGAAATAGAGTGTCAGTTCGCTCGCTTCTCTCGCTCAGTGGGTCGGCGGCTTTTGGTAGAGGTGGTCGTCCGATGTTTTTTTTTTCAGCAATTAAATTTCAATTATTATCACTTTTGATTTCAAATTTAATTAATTTAAGCAATTGGCTATGAATATTCTTATTTTTCCGATTTTAAATAGCTCATTTTTACATATGTATTGATGTGTATGGAATACACATCACCGGAACGGGCGGAATTTTTTTAGCACAGGAAGGGAAAGGTTAAAGAAGAATGGATGAACAGTAGTCATAGGCAACACTGAAAGATAATCATGCAAAGCATGAAGTAATCTTGCCTAAGTTATGGGCTCTCAACTAATGATAATGAGGGAAGACAAATATACAATAGAAGAAACTTCTTTAATTTTTTTTCGTAACATAAAAGTTGCCTGTGGAGTCACGAGGCAATGAGAATATGATCTCTAACTGTTTCAGTTAGTATTTTTCAATAGCCCTAAGAGGCAGATATTTACAAAAAGGACTCCAGGATGAGCCATCCTTAGAATTTCCCTCAGGTATTAAAGTGATTGGATTAATCTTCTCAACGCCCTTAAAAATAAACTATCACAATAGCCATAGATCACCATGGAGTTGGTTCAGCCACGCATTCGAAGAACATGAAGTGTCAGGCTATAGACTGACCTTAGTGGAGGCGTATTATGGCCTTCCTGTGTTCCTAATGGTACGTACATATTGGGTAATAATTTAATAAAACAAATAAAAGTATTTTTATTTAATTATATATACTGAAATGAGAAAGAAATTATATACGAATAACGGGGTACTATGCAGGCCTGTTTCACTCTATGAAAGGAATTTCAAATTGCTTTTCAAGCTTGACACTCACTTCATGGGATTTTCAATCAATCAAAGGATTTTCAAGCATAGTGTTAATTTTACAAGCTTACATACTAAATATATAGTGTTAATTTTACAAGCTTACATACTAAATATATATAAATATCTGTGTATCAAAACTAAATTAAAATCAAGCTTAAGGATACAACCATCTTAACATGTACAGACCAGTAATCAGAAACTCGGGATCAAGTGATTATTATTTACAACTGTGACACTAATTTAAAAATAAATTTACGAAATAAAAGATTTTGCAAGATGAATAGTATAATTTTTATTCTGTAAAGAAAAGTTTAAATAATAATAAACAAACAGCGTATATCAGGTCAATCCATAAATTCGTACGTATTGATGTCATATGTATGATTCACCATGATTCATTTTGTAGAATAATACACTTCCAAACAAGTCGTATCCTGTTTCGAAATGCACACTTAAATGGCCAGTTTATTGCAAACATCGGACGCAAATAAGAGCCCTTAGAAAATAAATATCGATATAATCTGTACAAATGACCCCTTCTATACTTTTTATTTTTAAATGGTGAAAGTGCAAATTTTGCAGCAGCAAAATTAACAGTGTTCATAGTGAGAATGGTATCAGTGCCCAGAAATGGTTTCAAACATTTTAAGATAGACAAAGCAGTGTTAATGATGATTCCCGGTCAAGGCGTCCTGTTAATTTTGACAATGACACTCTAGAGTTAATTTTGACAATGACACTCTAGAGTTAATTTTGACAATGACACTCTAGAGTTAATTTTGACAATGACACTCTAGAGTTAATTTTGACAATGACACTCTAGAGTCTTGTGGATTCAGAGTCAAACTGTGGATCAGATTACAGAAAGGCTTCATTCATCTCATGACACAGTATTTCATCACCTTAAGGAGATAGGAAACGTAACGAAGCTTGAAAAGTGGGTACCGCACAAGCTATCGGAAGCCACTTGACAGTAGCTAATAAACATCTTTAACACGTTCGCTGCTAAAGACGCCCATGGGCGTCATCACATTTTTTATAGAGACGCTGATGACGCCCGTTGCGCTTCATTCGATTCTCTTTGTTTGTATGGTACCGAATATTTTAAGATTTTAAGGTTTCCGTAAGATTTTAAGGTTTCGAAAATACCGTAAGATTTTAAGGTTTCGAAAATATGATTTTTTTCAGTATCTCTACACTATTCTATAAATACATACCGCAGTCAACGTGTTAATTCTCTCTTAACCCGTTTTGAACACGAACTGTTTCTTGATCACATTGTGATAGGTGATGAAAAGTGGATAATTTATCATAATATCATAATAAAAAGTGGATAATGTATCATAATAAAAAGTGGATAATGTATCATAATAGCATAATAAAAAGTGGATAATGTATCATAATATCATAATAAAAAGTGGATAATGTATCATAATAAAAAGACAGTGGAAAGATAAGAATAAGAACCCCTTACCAACAGCAAAGGAGGAGTTGCATCTAAAAAATATACTTTTGTCTATTTGGTAGAATATTTCGGTGTCATCCCCTTTGAAATGTTAGAACCTAAACAAACTATTAATGCAGGTGTCCATTGTCAACAGCTTTCACGTTTAAACTCAGCATTGATTAAAAAATGCACGCGATTAGTGAATATCAAAAAGGTTTTGTTTCATCATAGTAACGCTAGACCGCATACGGCACGGACATTAAATAAAATTAAAGACCAATTGGGAGCTCCTGTCTTATCCCCCTTACTCTCCAGATATTGCCCCAAGTGACTATCATTTATTTCTGGCTCTTCAGAATTTTTAATTGGGAAAAAAATTAAACAATAAAGATGAAACTGAAAAAGAAGGAATTCGTTTTTTTTACATTAAAACCAGAGTCCTTTTACACAAACGTAATTAAAAAATAGCCTGCAAGATGGCAACAAGTTGTTGATAATGAAGGAAAATATATCATTGATTAAAATAGTAAAATATATTGCATTGTTTAAAAAAATTCTTAAAAAATACTCGTACACACATATTTATGGACTGACCTTATAGGAGTACATCTCAAAGGAAAGGTGAAACAATAAACTACAAATATGTTTTTATATACCGAAACAGGACTGTCACGTACCAAAGGTTTATAATCGTGAAGAGTTTTTTCACATTTCGATGAAATTCATATGATTTAAACATTAATAATACTGATGAAAAAAATAAATGTACGATTATTATCAATTGATAATAATGTCGCCAAAATGTAGGTGTTGTTAACATTGTAATTTTAACGAGTAACATCCTGTGTTTGATATCAGAAAAATACAAATTAAAATGTACGACATCTGTTAAATAATAATGAAATATGTTAAATTATGATAATTGAAACCTGCAACAAAATAACAAGCTATAGCAATTTTTGCCAACTTGGTAGGAGATACAGAAAAAACATTTATTTTATGCTACGAGCATAAATTTTATAGGTTTTCAAGGTTTCTCGCTTGACAAAGCAGACCACTTCCAAGATCTATGCAAACTTACAAAATGCAATATTTTGTGCATTCAAGAAACACGTCATAGACAGACCGATAGCAGGCCGAATATCTGAGTCATAATAATGGCTAATGAAAGGTCATATGATATGTACTGCCATCATAAGCAAAAACGCAGCTAACGGGAAAAAATCAGAAATTTAACTAAGTATGAGGCAATATTCCATATCAAATTCTGAACCATAATCCATAAAAAAAAACAGAAAACCATTTATTTCAACACAAAAATTGACATATAATAATGTCTTTTTTAATTTTACAAAATACTAAATTTTTCTAAGCAAAAAAACAATAAATTGTGATTCATAAGCAAAAAGACAGCAAGTGTCTATGCGTTTGCTGTGTTTTTGCTTATGAATCACATTTTACTGCTTTTTTTTTATGAATCACAACATTTTTAAGCAGTAATGAAAAACATAAAAGTGCAGTTTTCTCAAAACTTAACTTTTGCCATTAGCTGCGTTTTTGCTTATGAGGGCAGTATACAAAAGCACGATTTTGCTTATGAGGACAGTATACAACAGCACGATTTTGCTTATGAGGGCAGTATACAAAAGCACGATTTTGCTCATGAGGGCAGTATACAACAGCACAATTTTGCTTATGAGGGCAGTATACAAAAGCACGATTTTGCTTATGAGGGCAGTATACAACAGCACGATTTTGCTTATGAGGGCAGTATACAACAGCACGATTTTGCTTATGAGGGTAGTATACAAAAGCACGCTTTTGCTTATGAGGGCAGTATACAACAGCACGATTTTGCTTATGAGGGCAGTATACAACAGCATGATTTTGCTTATGAGGGCAGTATACAAAAGCACGATTTTGCTTATGGGGGCAGTATACAACAGCACGATTTTGCTTATGAGGGTAGTATACAACAGCACGATTAACTTTTGCCATTAGCTGCGTTTTTGCTTATGAGGGCAGTATACAAAAGCACGATTTTGCTTATGAGGACAGTATACAACAGCACGATTTTGCTTATGAGGGCAGTATACAAAAGCACGATTTTGCTCATGAGGGCAGTATACAACAGCACAATTTTGCTTATGAGGGCAGTATACAAAAGCACGATTTTGCTTATGAGGGCAGTATACAACAGCACGATTTTGCTTATGAGGGCAGTATACAACAGCACGATTTTGCTTATGAGGGTAGTATACAAAAGCACGCTTTTGCTTATGAGGGCAGTATACAACAGCACGATTTTGCTTATGAGGGCAGTATACAACAGCATGATTTTGCTTATGAGGGCAGTATACAAAAGCACGATTTTGCTTATGGGGGCAGTATACAACAGCACGATTTTGCTTATGAGGGTAGTATACAACAGCACGATTTTGCTTATGGGGGCAGTATACAAAAGCACGATTTTGCTTATGAGGGCAGTATACAACAGCACGATTTTACTTATGAGGGCAGTATACAAAAGCACGATTTTGCTTATGAGGGCAGTATACAACAGCATGATTTTGCTTATGAGGGCAGTATACAAAAGCACGATTTTGCTTATGGGGGCAGTATACAACAGCACGATTTTGCTTATGAGGGTAGTATACAACAGCACGATTTTGCTTATGGGGGCAGTATACAAAAGCACGATTTTGCTTATGAGGGCAGTATACAACAGCACGATTTTACTTATGAGGGCAGTATACAAAAGCACGATTTTGCTTATGAGGGCAGTATACAACAGCACGATTTTGCTTATGAGGGCAGTATACAACAGCACGATTTTGCTTATGAGGGTAGTATACAAAAGCATGCTTTTGCTTATGAGGGCAGTATACAACAGCACGATTTTGCTTATGAGGGCAGTATACAACAGCATGATTTTGCTTATGAGGGCAGTATACAACAGCACAATTTTGCTTATGAGGGCAGTATACAAAAGCACGATTTTGCTTATGAGGGCAGTATACAACAGCACGATTTTGCTTATGAGGGCAGTATACAACAGCACGATTTTGCTTATGAGGGTAGTATACAAAAGCACGCTTTTGCTTATGAGGGCAGTATACAACAGCACGATTTTGCTTATGAGGGCAGTATACAACAGCATGATTTTGCTTATGAGGGCAGTATACAAAAGCACGATTTTGCTTATGGGGGCAGTATACAACAGCACGATTTTGCTTATGAGGGTAGTATACAACAGCACGATTTTGCTTATGGGGGCAGTATACAAAAGCACGATTTTGCTTATGAGGGCAGTATACAACAGCACGATTTTACTTATGAGGGCAGTATACAAAAGCACGATTTTGCTTATGAGGGCAGTATACAACAGCACGATTTTACTTATGAGGGCAGTATACAAAAGCACGATTTTGCTTATGAGGGCAGTATACAACAGCACGATTTTACTTATGAGGGCAGTATACAAAAGCACGATTTTTGCTTCATTCGAAAGAAAATTTTCTGCTCTACAAGATATTGTGTGCTTTTACATTCCTGTGTATACTATAGTGCATCAAAATGTTGTGTATATTGTTGGTTGATAAATATGTTACCTTTGTCCTTTTTGATTGGGTTATATTATACTGATATAATTTTTTTCAAATATTTTAGTTTTTTTTTAAGAATGAATTTAGTTCTTTGTTACAATAGATAGTTGTTTGTCAGAATTGTTATTTTCTTTTGTACTATAGTAACTTGGAATATATATTAATAAAATGTGTACATAAACAAATAATAGCTTGCTTGAACTTAGAAAGAGCTTGGAATATGTTTATTGGAATTGCTAGCTTAACCTTTCCTTCCCGGTGTTGGGTATCTTCTACACGTTACTTCTAATAACCATCAATATCTCTATAAATATAATAAATACAAGGTTAAGATTCTAGGAATCCTCCATAATATATTTACGCATTGATTTAAAAAATAATATTAATAATAATCAGAATTTATCGACTACATCGTAAGTATTTTCTGAATATCGGAAACAAATCGCATTTAAATGCTGTGAGTGCCTCGATCTTGGGTCTTGACGATAGGTGAAAAGTATGCGGGAAGCGCGACACTATATTCGCATCTCACTTTTGCATACGTCACTGAATAGCGAGGAGCGCAATTGTCTCCACCTCGCAAGTGTAAGCGACGCCCGAGTTAGCCCCCAACCCTGCCGCGCTGCAGTAGCTGTTGAGCTGGCAACGAGACTAGACCTACGCCCGTTCCGTGAGCGGTGCCAGATGGTTTTTTAATGTTTTCAGCAAATAAATCTCAATTATTATAATTTTTAACTTCAATTATAATTAATTAAGGGGATTATCTATGAATGTTCTTATTTTTCCGATTTAAAATCGCTAATTTTTGATCGCGTACTCACTACCCAACACCGGAACACGCGTTTCATTTTTATCACCGTAAGGGAAGGGTTAAGGAGGTATTCTACTCTAGAGGCGTGAATTTCGGTCGTTTTTTCAGAATAAATAAAAAAAAAACAAAAAATATTTTTAGAAAACATTTTTTTACAGTATGTTTATTGATGATATGAGAATGTACAAAAAGAATTTTGAAATAAAAAATTGAAAATTCAAGATGTTATCAGCTGTTATATCTTGTCGTAAAAAAAGGTGGGTGAGCTGGTCGACATGATTGAAGCCCTTTCGTAAATCCGAAATAAAAATCATACACAGGTTCTTGATAATAAATAATGTCGTTATAGTTGGTGGTACCAAAGAGAAAAAAAAATTTAAAAAATCGTAAAATAGCGGTTGACTGAAAAAAAATTTCAATTTTTTTACCTTTTTTCAAATTTTTTAAAAAAAGTTTTGAATTATCCGAGTTAGGGACGATATAAAAACATTTATCGAATTTTCATACCAAATTTGAAGGCAATTGGTTGGATAGAACTTACGAGAAAAGTAGTTTAGAGAAAAACGTGTATAAAGTTTTGAGATTATTGTCTGAGTCATTCCAGTGCGGTGTAATTGCTGCCTCATTTATAGCTATAACTTCGTAAATATTGAGAATTTTAAAATTTCCTTTTGACAACATATTCTTAAAGATCTAAACTTTAAGAATATGCAAAAAAAAACGATTGTTTCAAATTTCTAGAGTAGAATACCTTAAGCCTAGAAAAAGAGCTTGGGATATATTTATAATATGAGCTTAGAATAAAAAAAAATACACTATGGATGCACATTGGTCTATGATAGATGAAGGAATATAGTTATAAGGGTGAATGTGAACTAAAAATTATATAAATGAGGTGAAAAAGAGCATGTTGTTAGTTTGGGCAAGTTGAATGGATGGGGGTCAAAAGCTGAAAAAACGAATTTACAGATCAAACATGAGGGGAGCTGTGGCCGAGAACGGGCCAGGTGAGTATCGTTGGACTAAGGGAATACAATTTAGAAAGAAAGAAAGGTAAGGAGTAAAAAGAAACATAAGGAACTATATGAGAAAATGTATGTTTGTGGAGGAGGCGACTTATATTATGATAGGAAAGTTCGGCAGTATGCCCTCTCTGTCTATCCCATCAGTGAAATGGCGTATTAGTATGTATTTACAATATCTATGACTAGCCTTGAATATTTTACAGGTTTGAAAAAGATTTACAAAATCAATATTTTGAATATACTAACCATAATAATATAGTGACAACAGTTAGTCAAATGTTACGTTTGGTCAGTGTTATTGCATGGAGTGGAATCATGGACCCTCAAAGTTGGTAGTATGAACCGACTGGAAGCATTCGTATTTTTTTCTGGAGTAGGAGTTTGCAGTTTGTCATCGTACATTTTTGGCAATATTACTGCATATGAAGATGCAATACTCACATGTCTCATATACACGAGTATTGTTAGTAGACAAAATGTTTTTTTACCAGACTAGGACCTTTTCATAATTTTTACCATTAAGAATCGAAACCGAAACTTGTATGTAAAACTAAATCAACTGGACTACTGAGTTTCCCAATGATGGCCTAAAAAACTTCAAAGGAAGTGTGTTTCTTGGTGATAGAATTAGGGAATAATGTTTACGTGTGCTCAAGTTGTATTTAATTATTTAACACTTCATTGCAAATGAAGCATTCTGATTCTGTGTTTTCCCTATCCTTTCTATTAATCCCAAAACATTTCTTCAACACTCCTGCTCGCACTTAACATCCATAAATGCATATTTCCTATAGGACCTAGTACTACACCTCAAAATACTCCACTGTAATGCGGAAGACAATGGGACACTATTGCACTATTTTTTTCAAGAAAATCACATGAATATGCTAAACAATTTGTGGCTCATGTTCCTCAGCATTGAGGACATGACGGAGAAGAACATCTTTCTGGTTAGTTAGTAGGAATTGCCATTTGACAGCACGACCACCAGGTTGTACTAAGCATATTAAGACATAGAGAAGGGTACGGCTGGTGAGTATATTTCAAGATGGAGGGGTTATTAGGAATCTTTGAAGTATAAAGTATTATCCTAACGATACAAAAATGAGGAAAGCTCTTTTATATTGTTTCTGACTGATTCTTCTATTTATTTTACACTTCATTGTAAAAACAATCTGGCCGGCTTATTGCCAGGTGGCAATCTTTTCCGACCAACCAGACAAAAATAAATAAAGCAAGTTACATGATCGCAAAACATATTCAAATGATTATTCATATTCATGAAATTTATGGACATATACATATTAAAGTAAAAGTGAGATATCATTAATCAAAGAAAAAGGAAGGGATGGTTGAGAGAAAAGAAAAATCAGGAATGAAACATGTTATATTACTGACTAGAAATTAAGAGGTTTTTCAATCGCTGCTTAAAGTTGTATATATTGAGTAATTATGGAACAGGTGTCCTTTTTCGAGCAGGATACCTTAGATTTTAAATTAATGTTTGAAATAATGTGTCAATTACAGATATGTTATAAAGCTAAATAACGAAATGAAATAATACCTACATCAGAATGTCCCATGACGAACAAATATTTTCAAATTAACAAACAAAATTAACACAGAACTTGTACCTAAACCGACCAAGGAGAATATTATCACAACACGGTGCTGAATAATGTACACATAGTGACACCCAGCACTGAAATGACATAACTCAACTAAAATTTCAATGAGATAGACTGACCCCCAGCATAAACATACACCGAGGTGCTAATCACAAAGACAATTTAAGGCAGTGGAAAATTTATTGGGTCAAGATGATAATGCCTCAAGTATGATGAACTGAATCATTATAATTAGTTGTTTCAATTCTTTATTCACCGTTTATTTATATAATTAAATATCCGTGCTAATGTTAAGGGCAAAGTGTGAAATATAATTTATTATAGAAAGTCATGCTGCGGAGAACTGTGCCGTCAGGATACCGCGAAATTCCCGGTGGGTCAATTTTCAAATCAACCGAAATTCATTAATTTATTTTATTGTCATCAAGCCAATGTTATGACAAGAACAGCGTCGTTATTTATTTATTTTCTCAAAACAGGCTCTCACGACCGGATGGATTTTATTTTCGACATGTTGGCTACACTTCCGTGTAGCCTGACTCTTCCCCTCCGCAACGAGACCAGTTCGAGGTCAGCACGTTGAGAAGTGTCGAAGTGTCGACGCGACAACACGTTTCGTGAAAAATGTCAACCCCATCTCCCGCCAAGTGCGAAATAGTGGAGGCCGGGCAAGAGTTTTTGAGGCGCTGCAAACTCCATGGAGATGAATTTCTCCGCTCCATCGTTACTGGAGATGAAACTTGGGTTGCACACTATACGCCTGAAACCAAAAGGCAGTCTCAACAGTGGCGTCACACCTCTTCACCTTCCGCCAAAAAGTTCAAAACCTCAATTTCAGCTAAGAAAATCATGGCATCCGTGTTTTGGGACTGTCAAGGCATAATTTTAATTGAATATATGCCTCAAGGGGAGACCATCAACTCTGCAAGATACTGTGAGATCCTAAAAAAATTGCGGAGGGCGATTCAGAACAAGAGGAGAGGCATGCTGACAAAGGGAGTCTGCCTGTTGCATGACAATGCCAGACGGAACTGTTCGCCTCATTTAAATGGGATGTCCTGAACCATCCCGCGCATTCCCCTGACCTAGCACCTTCAGATTACTATCTCTTTACCTCCCTGAAGCTGCACATGGGTGGAAAAAGGTTTTCAACCGACGAGGAGGTAAAGGAAGAGGTGGAGAAGTGGACGGAGGGGTTGGCGGGAAACTACTTCGAGGAAGGCATCAAAAATTGATACCCCGCTTCACCACCTGCATTGAGAGGAATGGCGACTATGTCGAAAAATAGCTTACATATGTACTACGGTAACCACGTAATTTTTTTGTTTAAATAAAAAAAATTGTAACCTACAAAAATTCAGTACACTTAATTTCGGATATGCCTCGTACATTGAAAAATACAAGAAATGTTAACATTAAAAAAAAAATTATGTAAATGCATACATATGAGTATATACACATAAACATACACATATATTCACAGTCACTTAAATACGTTGATGAGTGCTTTCTAACGCGCTCAATCTTAGAAGAAAATTTACTTTTGCTTTTGGTAATGTGATATGAAATATGTCAATATCCGAAGCAGTCCCGTTCAGAAGAGTTAAGGCCCTTCCAACAGGCATAGCGGCTGGAAGACCCGTTCTTGCGTATGTTATTGAGACCAGTTCTTGGTGGCGCAGTTTAGTGTAATTGTTAGGAACATTTAACACTAATCTTTGTAGTAATGCTGGACAGCTCACAACTTCTCGAACGAATTTGACAACGTATACCAGGAGACGTAGATCTCTTCTCACACTCAAGGCGTTATACCCGAGCATGACCAGCAGAAACTGAGTAGGATAAAGCCATAGATAGATACCAAACTCATTCATATAGAGATATCGTAGATATTTTTTTGTACTTTCTCCACCATGAGTGAGTTCTGCGCCCCCACCAGGCTCCAAATGCAAGCATTGCTTTCTAGTTTGTTATGGATCAATGAATTAAACGTTTTGAGCACTATTTGGTTTTCAAACGCAGATTGTTTGATAGAGAGTGGAAAAGATGAAAATCTGATGGAGCAAGATCAGAAGAGTAGGGCAGATGAGGAATAACCTCCCAACTGAGTTCTTGAATAGACACTTTTGTAATTTTAGCAGTATGTAAAGTGGCATTATTATGCTGAAAAATCACATGATGTTGTCTTCCAAGGATATGTCGAAAATGTTCCTTTTTTATACTTGACACTTTATTTTCTTTAGCCAACAATTAACACAAACTATTTATAAATTGAAAAATTCAAGATATATTCAATAAAAAAATACTATGGCATTAAAATGACATTGACATATATAAAAAAAAATCTTTCTAAAACACTTTTGCCTTGAAAACCCAAATGCTAAGAACTTATGCTTGAACCCAAAAGTGCATAATTTTTTGTTTTACATTAAATATGTTATTGTTTCAATATTGCAGAAATATATTGACAAAATTTAACTTGACTTACACTATTTTTACAATAAGAAAAAATGACCGTGATATTTCCAGTCATTGGAAAGTGCCACACAACTTCCAATTGATTTTTTAAGTGATCGTGTAATTTGTAATTAGATTATTTTTTGTGAAATTTGGTTCCCTAAATTTCGAATTAATATATTTTTACTGTAGTACTGTTTATTTTTAAAGATATATAGTTTTATAAGTTTTATCTTATAGTTCTATAAGAAATCAAAGATTTTCGAATCCAACAACATGGACCCAAAGCTCCGCAAGCAATTGGTCAAAACATATGTGTTATTTTGATGTATAGTTGCGAGACATGGTGCATAGGCGAAAGAGATCGAAAAAGTTTGGAGGCCTTCGAGATGTAGACCTATAGACGAATCCTAAGGATTTCCTGGAGAGACCACATTACAAATGACGAGGTTCTCAGCAGGATCGAAGAAATCAGGTACCTGTCAAACACCATATCGGAAAGGCGTGCAGATGGATGGGTCATATGCTGCGACATGAAAATCTCCTGCACAATATACTGGATTGAGGGATCGATTAGCAGAGGGCGTCCTCACTGAGAGTGTCTGGAGCAAATATGCCACAATATGGACTGCACCTCCTATACAGAGCTCAGGAGGATAGCTGAGGACCGAGCGAAGTGGAGGAGGAGATGCAGGGCTTTGCTGCTAACCAATCCCCAGGATTGAAACTGAAGAAGAAGATATAGTTTTGATGACATAGAAATACCTCAAATATATCTTTCAGTGTTGACACCATACTAAAGTGAGTATAAGATAGTAGCGAAGCAGGTATGGATCACATTTAGATATTATAAAAATGTTCGTTTTTCATACATTGCTAATAACAATATTTAACTGAAATATTATTCATTAAATGATACATTGATAGTTTTATTGATAATGCCGGTATATCAGTTAATTTAATTGTTGACCCCATAAAGAAATATATAAATACAATTAATTGTTCTTTTTGTTTCAAATGTCTCATTAGGAAATTAAAAATGGGCAAAGTAATCATAAACTGAAGTAGAAAGACAATATAAATTTTTATGAAAATATTTATATTGTACATGTACAGGCGGCTCTCGACTTTCGCACATTCTAATTTCGCACAATTCGCTACTTCACACATTTTTATAGATTGAATTTTTTAAAGATTTTTGTCGATAATGCAACAATTGTTAGCATTGAAATCGCGAAAGACATGATTTCCATGAGTTTTTTACCAAAAACATCACGACTACTATCCAGTAGCCTTTGAATTCGCCTGATCTGTCTCCCTGCAACTTTTTCCTGTTCAACCGACCCAACATTTATCAAACGGATCATCACTGGAGACGAGACGTGGATTTATGAGTATTACACGCAATCCAGACATCAAGCGAGTGAATGGCGTGTACCGAATGAGCCGAGGCCGAAAAAACCACGTTGTTTTCAGTTAAAAAAGAAGGCGATGCTCACGGTTTTCATGAATTACAACGGTGTTGTGCATCATGAATTCTTGCCAGAAAAACAGACAGGCAAAAAAGAGTATTATTTGGGCGTTATGAGACATTTGCGTGAAGCAATTTGCCAAAAAAAACGGATTTGTGGGCAAACAACTCGTGGATTTTGCACCACGATAACGTACCGTCGCACAATGCGATCCTTATCCGTGAGTTTTTGACCAAAAACAACACGAATACTATCCAGCAGCCTTCGAATTCACCTTATCTGGCTCCCTGCGACTTTTCCCTGTTCAACCGACTTAAAAAACCGCTTCGCGGAACGCGTTACAGCACCCGAGAGGATGTCATGAAAAAATCGAAGACGGCTCTGATGGACATACCAAAAATTGAGTACCAGCGGTGTTTCGAGGATTGGATAAAGCGCTGGCGTAAGTGTGTTGCAGTCGATGGGGAGTACTTTGAAGGGGACCATATCGATTTTGATGAATAAACTTGTATTTTCGATTTTATGAATAAAGTCCTAAAACTTTTTGATCAAGGTAGTATTCAGTTTGTTCTAGATAATGTCCTAATTGTGGTATATTAAATTATGGACGGAAGAATAATAACGGCAAACTTACACAATATGTGTTATTGGATGAAGAATACATTATATTTTGGATATTTAAAAAGCGTAAATGTTTTGTAAGAAAAGTTCTTAAAATGTGAAACACACTGAATCGGTCATAGTTAAACCCAATCATTTGATATATACCCTGGTACTAATTGTAATACATTTTAAGTACAGACAGTAATCGACTTTCGTATATTTGAATTTTGTACAATTCGCTATTTCGTACATATACATTTTTACTAATTACTTATTTAGTTTTGTATATTTAACTTGTTATTTCTTACTCATCATAGCTCAAAATAGTTAATTTAATGAATTAATTAAATATAATGTCAAAATTACTTTTATTTATTTATTTTCTCAATACAGGCTTAGCCAAATTACATTGAAAAATACAAAAAATATTAAAATACAAAAATTATATAAAATAAAAAATTATGTATACTAGTTGCAGCCCGTGAAATATTCACGGAAGTAAAAAAAATTCTACATTTATGAAAATATATATTCATAAATGTAAAATTTGTTTATATATATCATTTATACATCGTCTCCTTTTACACCGGTTCAAAAATTGTTAGCTAGGTATTTAAAATTCATTCAGTATCACGGACCCACCGAGATTCAAATTTCGAATTGCTTTCGGAAAGAATCCAAGTATTCCTCTCTCGCTCTCTTGTATTCAAACTTCAATTCTCGTATTCTTTCTTTGGCGACAACATACGGGCTTTGGCCTATTTATATTATGATGCATACACATACATACACATATATTCAAAGTCACTCAAATATGTTGATGAGTGCTTTCTAACGCGCTCAATCTAAGAAGAAAACTTTGCTTTTGGTAATATGATATGAAATATATCAATATCCGAAGCAGTTCCGTTCAAAAGAGTTAAAGCCCTTCCAACAGGCATAGCGGCTGGAAGACCTGTTCTTGCGTATGTTATGGAGAACAGTTCTTGCCGGCGCAGTCTAGTATAATTGTTAGGAACATTAAACGCTAATCTTTGTAGTAATGCTGGATAGCTCACAACTCCTCGAACGAGTTTGACAACGTATACCAGGAGACGCAGATCTCTTCTTAAGGTCAAGGAGTTTACTTACCCGAGCATGCCCAGCAGAAACTGAGTAGGATAAAGCCAAAATGAAGATGGTGATTGAATTTCATACAGAACCTTTGTCAAACGAAGACTTAATTGATCTACAAGAGGTAAATACGATACAAACTGAAATAGGAGCTGATAATATAATGTGTCCAATTTATTTCCGTTATTACATACATAAGAATTTGGCATCATCGATAGAAAATGTATGATTTTCTCAGTGACAATGATTAGTCATTTCAGAATAAATTAGAGAATTCAAAAGATCTGCCTGTCGTTCCTATATACAAATTATCCTTCAGTCTTGTTTTTGTTTCCTGATGACGAGGTGAAAACCTTGAAAACGGTAAGGTTAATTATTACAAAAAGTTTAATAAACAGTGTTTGATACAATTAAGACCTTAACATTTCAGAATATGGATAAAGTCTTCATTCATCTTGAAATTTTTTAGAATATCGTGGAAGAAAGTGATTCCAATGAAGAGCGCATATCACAGGTATGTAGGACATATCATAGAGACAGCATGCTACAGAACTAACTATCAAGAAAAGGAAAAGAAGGGCAGTATTCATCTATATCTAAATAAGTTTACTATAAAGAAAACACCTCATAGTAGTACTAAGTACTGATACACCTCCTTAACTTTATTAATAAGAAGTCTCAGTATTTAATTTTATGGTTATATTTTACATTTATGAATATTATACACAGTATATTGCTTAAAACACACCAATCCATATATTTTTTATTCTACCCTACTTTCATATATTCACATTTTCAGGAACCAATTATCTACAGAAGTCGAGGACAGACAGTTCTCGACTTTTAGGTTTTTTGTGATCATCCTAGTGATATACCGTCACCTTTTGACATTTTAAAAATATTTTGTTTTTAATCATAGCGACATTAATATTGATATTATTGAACCAATTCATTGGAACAATCACAGATGGCTGGACCCCCGGGACAGTAATCAAACTTCTTATTGGAGAGCCATGTGGGATATAAAATTTTTCAGCTGTTTGTAATTCAAATAACAAACACTATTCGATAATCAAATGCAAAATCAACATCAAATACAATACGAACATTAAATGCAATTCAATTAATGCAATTAAAATATTAAAATAAAACAAGTTTTTGTGATATCAATAATAATGAATGTCGGTTTCGATATCATCAATCTGTAGAATTTTTATTTTGAAAATAAAAACACTAAAAATCGTTGGTTTTTTTTCGTAAAATAAAAAGAAAGAGCACGTAGTGAAAGACAGATGTTAAATTAGTGAAGATGTTCAACTGTAAAATATGCAAACAATTTTTTTAATACTGAAATAGAAGAAACAAAAGAAACACTTGTTTAATACAAACTACACAAACTCTTCCACCTTCACATCGATATTGTATTTTTTGTACTTCTTTCTTTCTAATTATAAAAGATTTATTACATATTTCAGTCAGATTAACTGAGTTTTTTCTTCTCAATAATTCAGCACTGTATTACGATTCACAGAAATTCCACAATAAAAGAAATCAGAAGGGGCAAAGTAATCACAATTAAAGGAAACATCATAAGCATGCACAAAACAAATTCATGCATTCACAGAAAGCATTCTTACAACACAACCGTCTGACATGGAAAAACTTCTTGTTGACTTACTTTAATGACTCTCATAGGTGTGCCATCAACCATTTTTACTGATACTCAAATCAGCTAATACTTCTTAAACTTGGGTTAGTGGTTATCTAGTACCGTATTTTGATGACCATTAAGTTATCTGATTTTATTTGTTAGTTGTACTTATTTGATAAACTAGAAAATTTAAATGATCACCTAAATATTTTTAAAGATTATTTAAAATATATATATTTATTCATTTAAAGTATAATCGAGATGTAGAGAGTACTGAAAGAAAACACAAAGTCATATAAAGTAATGTCAAAATATCATTAAGTATTTCACACAATATGTTAATCATTTAAAAACTTTTTAAACAAAATTATGCCCAACTATACACTTAATGAATTACCGTATTTTACAGACTATAAGACGCACTTTTTTCTTCAAAATGTTGCCTCCAAAATTCAAGTGCGTCTTATACTCGAAATTAATATAAAAATGTCCAGTGTTTGATTTAAAATTCCCACCAGTCCTAAAAATGATGCGACGAATATGAGTTGAAGGATTCACAAGCTTGTTAACACTGTCTCCCTCCCGTCCCGCCATCACAAACCCAGAACATTGTCTAGCCTATGATGCGTCATTGCAGTCTACGGTGCCAGTGAACTTGAATTGAAAGTGATTTGTGTTATCGGTAACAGTACAATATTTTTGTTAGTAGCTAGTCTTGCAATGGGAAAAAATAAAAGGTATTCATATGATGCGGGTTATAAATTGAAAGTAATAGCATATGCAGAAGAACATGGAAACAGAGCAGCTGAGCGGCATTTCGGCCCTCCACCAACAGAAAGAGGACTGAATGCAAAATGGCCAAAACTAGAAGATGACGTATTGAAATGGATTCAAGGACACCGTCAAAATGGCATTGGAATTAATACAAAAATGATTCAAATACACGCTCGTAAGTTAGCGCTACAGTGGTCAGTTCGGTTTTATAAACTAAGAACTTTTTTTAGCCTGGGTTTGCAATCTAATAATAAAAATGGTAAAAATGTTATTAGGTGTACAAATAAGTTTCCGCCGTTTTTTATAAAAAAATGGGCATTTATTGTGAAAGAACGGAACCTCATGTTTTATTCGAAGTAGTACCCATCGCTTGCCACTACTTTTCCCCATCTTTCTGTCAGCATACGAATACCGCGTCAGTCATCATCATCATCTTTTGAGGCTATCCACGAATCGACTCAATTTTTGGTATCTTCATATGATGTGAAGTGCTGCTCAGACAGGCCATGCGTCATCGATCAAAACAAGTGGTAATCAGAAGGAGCAATGTCTGGTGAATACAGCGGGTGGGGTAAAACTTCTCAATTGAGTGTTTCCAAATAGGTTTTGACCGGTGCCGCAACATGTGGACTAGCATTATCATGCAGGAGAATAATTTTGTCGTGTCTGGCGTAGTAGTGGGCGCGCTTTTCCTCGAGTGCTCGACTCAATCTCATCAATTATGTTCGGTAGACAGCCCCAGCAATGGTTTCATTCGGTTTGAGCAACTCATAATACACGACACCAAGCTGATCCCACCAAATACACAACAAGAGTTTTTTTCCATGAATATTTGGCTTAGCCGTAGATGTTGAAGCATGACCAGGGGATCCCCATGATTTCTTCCTTTTTGGATTATCATAATGGATGCATTTTTCATCACCAGTGACTATATGGTGCAGAAAACCCTTTCGTTTATGTCTGGCAAGCAGCATTTCACATGTGGAAAATTGGCATTCAAAGTTTCTCCGTGTCAGTTCATATGAATCCCAATTTCTTTGTTTTTGAATCATTCCCAATGATTTCAACCCATGTGAAATTGCTTGTTGAGTCACTCCTAATGTAAGTGCAAGTTCTTTTTGCGTTTGGCACGAATCTTGATCCAATAATACTTCCAATTCCGCGTCTTCGTACACTTTCGGCCTTCCGCTACGTTCTTTGTCTTCGATGTCAAATTCACCGTTCTTAAACTTTTGAAACCACTCACGACAACTTCTCTCACTTAAGGCAGCCTCACCATATGCTTCTACAAGCAATCGATGCGCCTCAGCTGCAGATTTCTTCAAATTGAAGAAGTAAATCAAAAGTTCCC
Organism: Odontocerum albicorne; assembly: GCA_949825065.1. Taxonomy (NCBI): domain Eukaryota; kingdom Metazoa; phylum Arthropoda; class Insecta; order Trichoptera; family Odontoceridae; genus Odontocerum; species Odontocerum albicorne. The sequence continues at coordinate 2,011,650 of OX463844.1, read as the reverse complement.
GCAAATGACGCTTATTCGGCTCAAAACTTGACATTTTCGAACACAAAAAAATATGTTATACTGATAAAAATTCACTAATATTTCAAGGTCATGTTGTTGACAGATGTCCAACCTTACGATAATGACATTTTACATCTGACAATTTTAACCATAACTTACTGGTGGCGCCAACTTTTGTCAAACGGCGGTGACTTATTTGTACACCCAATATTTAAAAAAAAAAACTGCCTAAAAATTAAGGTGCGTCTTATAGTCCGTAGCGTCTTATAGTCCGTAAAATACGGTAGTTAATATTTGTGCATAAAAAGCAATATGTATAAGTCGGTTAATTAGAAAAACGATAATTTACTATGAAAAGATTTTTCATAATAAATACGAAAAATTTCAAATTTTTTAATGTGTTTTCTCTAAAAAGTATCTATGCATATTAACGATTCAAAATTTTTAACGCAAATCACGGAGCCACGTAGTAAGACCGCCCTGGTGGCAGGATGACGGGTTTATTATGCGCCGGCAAGCGGTTAAATTTCTGGGGATCCCCCTATATCCAAAACTTCAATATCTAAATATCTCATAATTATTATCTTAAGTATAGGGTTTTAAATGTTCTTTTCATATAGATTATTACATATTTTAAGTTGTTTTTTATATTACCTCTAATAATTTCACAACTATGAACATTAATAAGTTTGTAGATTGTAATATCTTAATTAAGTACGCATCCAAATAAAAACCAGTGAAAAGCAAATCTGTGTAAATAAATGACCTTGTTAAAATCAAATAAGTAACAATTACAGTGTTTTTTTTTTAAATTCGTATGCGTTGGCTGCCCATAGAAATAGTATGATTTATTTTTATTACCATTTAATATGTTACTGTTTCAATATTGTGGAAATTATTACATTATATTTACAGTAAGAAAAAGTGCAGCTCAAATTATTGTGTTTTTAGTGATCGTGTAATTCGTAATTTGATTTAATTGTAAAATTCGGTCTCCTTAACACATTCAATCTTCTTCTTCTTCCTGGCACTGTTCCAACTCATTGCCTAGGTAGGCTGTTGGAGTCGGCTCTCCTCATTCTCAGGCTGTATATTCTTCGGTTCTGGGTGTCGCTTTCATCAAGAACGTTTCTCTGCAGGATTTTGGAGCATTGAGTCATCCAGGAGTTCTTTGGTCTTTCCCTGGATGGCTGTCGAGGAAGATCTACAGACATTGCCTGATTTACAGTGTGGTCTGGTGGTCTCCGTCTTATGTGCCCGTACCATCTCAGCTGTCGCTCTTCCCGCTTACTATTTATGTCAGTGACTCCCAGACTACCACGAATGCGTGAGCTCTTGATTTTATCTTTCAGTGATACTCCTGCTGACCACCTAAGCATTCGCATTTTTACTGTTTCAAGTTGCCTAGAGTAAGAGCTGTACATAGTCCAGCAGTCTGAACCATACATAATTGCGGGTCTAACGATAGTCTGGTATACCTTTCCTTTCAGTTTTATAGGCATTTTTGGGTCACACAAAACTCCTGTTACCGATCTGAATTTCATCCATCCCACATTTATTCTATGTTGAACATCCGCGGCGCACCATCCGTCTTTGTGAATGAGTGAGCCCAGATACTTAAATGAGTGACAGCCGGCTAATATTTCCCCATCCAGTTGCATTGAAGGAGTTGTGGCATTTGGGTCTTCAAATGGCAGGTACAGATATTCTGTATTTTTCCTATTAATTTTTAAGCCGTTTTCCTCCAGAATCTTTCTCCATCTCTCCAGGCTGCTCTGCAAGTCACAATGGTTATCTGACTTGCAGAGCTATCTCTTTAACACATTCAATGCGATCAAATTATTAAGGTAATTCACGTGTGGCTGACTAATTATTAAAATTTAACAAAAAATCATTTGACTTGAAATCACGTGACGTACACGCATTCCGCTCGAAGTATATTTGAACACTGGTAAATATTTGTGTGTGCTAATACTAATAAACTAAACTTCCATGCGTTGCTACGAATTGAGTATGTGTATAAAATTTCAACGCACTAGGAGCGGTAATAGTGTCTTTGGTTTGCATACGTAAACGCGTCAGGCGCGTTGTTAGCACCCAACAGTTGTGAAGAACGCACTAGGCGCATTGTTAGCACTGAACGTGTTAAAGTAAAATGAACGAACTTTTGCTATACGTGTGTCGAATTTTTTTGCTTTTTTATTACGACCGTTTTTACTGTTTATATAATTACTCTTGAACAAATTTGATTGAAATTTCGAAGAGTTATGAAGATTCACATTTCTAAAGTCAATTTAAAATAATTTGTGAAGAGAGTGGTTAATTTTTCATTCAAAGAAAGTTTAAGAAAATATTTATTTAAGATGATTTTTTTAAAACAAATTTCAAAAGTATTTCAAATTATTTGTGCTCGATTTTGGGCTGCAAATTATTATGGCTGTAATTGATTTTTATAGAAAAAAAGGACAATTTATATGAACTTCAAAAGGGATCACAAGTATGATAAACTGAGAAGTATATTTGTATCGGACGTATGCGTCATCATAAAACATATTAGGATTAGTTTCTTAATTGTTCAATGTGTATAGATTTGGTTATAATTTGATATGTAAATTCTTGATATTTGAAATTCTTGGTTGTTGTATGATATATTTATGTTTGTTTGGGTCCGTGCGTTGTCGCGACCGCAATGGAAATGTAGACTTATGGACGGTCGTCGAGACTATATCTCTGGCTGGCCGGCCTCTGCATTGCGCAAACTCCCAAAAATTGTGGTATTTCGCGAGGTGTGAGCACTTGCATTGAGCGATTGACCGTTCATAAGAAGGGTCCCTTTCAAAATAAATTACTTATTCTCAGTACACTCTACCTACTGTGTTTTACTTGAGACCTGCTACAATTTGCCATAAGAGGAATCTCTTCACCGCGCTACCTTCTCTCATCGATCTATGCCTTTGGAATTCGCCTGAATTCTCCGAGCATTGCGCAGCAGCCATTTGCCTATGATACAGTTCTTTGTACCGGTGCCATACAACGTTTGTTAGAAAAGTGAGAAATTATATAGCTATATGAGTGTACCTATATCTAGATAAGAACTTGATTATTTAAAGCCATCAACTTGTTTCCATGCAAGATATAATTTTTTTACTGTATTTATAATCAGTTAACACAGTTCGTATTATAAACACAAATTATCGTCGAATAAAAACAAAAGCACAATTTATATAGCGCAATTTCTAAACTACTCTTTTCAAGGGCGCACTAACTAGTGAATCGAACCATTACTATTGACAGATAAAAAATATTACTTGAAGAAATTAAATGGAGAAAAACCAACCACATATAGCAGCTACAACTGCGCCCAACTGTGAAATATTAAAAAAAAAAAACAGCCAAAGTCAAGATCTTTATAAATAAAATAATTATACATTTAATTAGATTCATAAGAAAATATTGTTTTAATTAAACACAATTTTTTTCAATATTTAATTTTTTTAATGAAATTAAAAGTCGAACCGTCGATTAGAAGTACATAACATTACTAAAAACCCTCCATTTAGTGGATATAGAGAATTGCTAGGCAAGGCCTGTGACGAAGTGGTTTGATTCCTTAATCACAAATTTAAAATATTAGGTAAAGCGGAAAGAAATGTCATTTTTTTTTGATGCGACAAAAAATTGATTTAAACAAAAACTATACAATATTATTCCGTTAAATAATTACCGTTGTTACCGATGATCTTCCTCCACAGAATAGGCAGTTTTTTAATACCTTATTCGTAAAATTCTGGCGGTTTTTCGGTAAAATATGACTCCAAGTGATTTCGGACTTGTTCGACATTCGTAGATTTTTTATCTCGAAGCGAATGTTCCATCGACTTAAAAAGATGGTAATCCAAAGGTGCAATATCAGATGAATATGGTGGATGCTGCAAAACTTCTAAATCTAGCTCTCTTATTTTGTCCTGCGTAATCCTTGCTGCGTGTGGGTTTGAATTATCATGTTGTAGAATTTTTCTCTGATTCTTTACTAAAACTGATCCTTTTTTAAGCAGTTCTGCCTTTAATTTTTCGAATTGGGCACAATACACATCTGTTGTAACAGTCTGACCAGGTTTTAGTAATTCATAATGAACAACTTCCAAAATATCCCACAAAACACATAGGAAAACCTTTTTCAGAGTCAATGTCGGCTGAGGGGTCGACACAGGTACCTGATTCGTCGAAAACCATTGTTTTTTGTTTTTTTTTCTCCTCGGATTGGTGTAAAGGACCCATTTCTCATCCCCAGTAACAATTTTTCTAAGAAACGGATCAGTTTCATATCTGGAGAGTGAAGATGAACATATTGTTATTCGTTGTTCCATGGCCGTTGGAGAAAGTTCGTGCGGCTCCCAAATTCCTTGTCCATTTTGTTTTCCGAGCCTTTTCAAATAGTTCTTCACTGTTGATCATGGACAACCAATATCTTGTGACAATTCCTTGATGGTTTTACGCGGATTGGACCTCACTAATGAGTTTAAAGTGCCATCATCGATTTTTAGAGGTCTTTCTATTTTTGGTTGGTCCTTCGATTTCCTTTCACAACTTTCAATTTTTTGAAAATTTATAATATTTATAGAGACATCTTGAATCCTCGGCACTTCCGAGGATTCAAGATGTCTCTATAAATATCGCAGATGGTCTGGGTAGCTTCTTTTGACTTCAATCCTTTATCGAATAAAAACAGCATAAAATACCGCAAATGTGTCTCTTCAATCTCTGGCTTTTGCAGTTTTGTACTTTGAATCAAAACCAAAATAGAATATCAAAACAGAAAGGATATTAATAGAGCTTCAAAACGATACCAGCCACGACGTATAAACCCAACGGTAACTGGTGGCAAACTGGTTTCAACGTGACGCCTAATGAAAATTGACATTTCTTTTCGCTTTACCTAATATTTGTCTTAAATGCTACACCACTCAATATTTAAGTAATATTCATTGTTGATTTCCCAAAAAAAACATAACATTTAAAATCAACTTCAGAGAGAGAGTTCAAGAAAATGTTTAATTATATTTAAAAAAATATATTTAATAATATACGAGTCAATACAATTATTACATTTAAAAAGTCAAAGGATTTCTGAAGACATAAAAATTAATTTATCTTTATCATAAAGACATGTTTTATGATAATGATAAAATATATTTTAGGGATCATTTAAATAAAAAAACTATATATAATTAACATTATTTAAATTTCACATGTTCATAAAAATAAACATGCCATGAACTAGTGATTGTTGAACTTGGCTGTAATAAAAGGAATTGACAATGTCCTAATCAGTACGCAATTTACAAAAATGTTACTGATAAAAAGTTATTAACAGAAAATAAAATTTATGGTATGCTATTAAAAACAAATGTTAAATCATGCGATTGAATAATACAGTAACCTGTCGATTTTGAGAACCTCAATTTAATTTTTTTTTAAATATAGAGGATAGAAGTACATAGGTATCATTATACTACTGAATACTAGGCTACAAAATGCATGTCTTATTCAAGGAGAGTATTGCAAAGCACGGGATTCGAACCAGCAACCTTCCCCACAGAGAACCAGTACATTACAGTGCGAAAAATGTATTATTTAATGCGAAATGTACGATGTTAAAAAACTTTATTAATTATTTTTTAAATAAATACTTAGTACAGCAATTTATGGGTTTTATACTAACAATCAGTATGATGTAATTTATCTCTTAAATTATTTTTTATTTGTATTAATTTTAAAATAAATGTTTATGAATAAAAGAGTTTCGATTCAGATTTTTCTTATCAAATAGTAATTAAAGAATTTTGAAACAACAGTTAAAATGATGACTTGGTGTTGAACCAAGACGTGGCTGGATGAAGTTAGCTAGAAATTGAAACAGGGTATCCCAACTGTATCGGACGTATGTGTCACATAGATTAATAATGTAAATTATATTTGTGTTGCTTGTAAAAAACATTTTTGTACTGTAATAAAATGTCATTACATGTGGTCCTCGCATTATTGCATCATTATGGATCGGACAGCTTGGATAAAAATGAATAAGTTTAAGCTAGCCAATTAGGAGGTATCAAATGAACCCTGCGCCCAATGGCCGCTTGGTAAAGAATGAGCTGGGATTGTATTATGTCGATGGGGATGTGATTGTATTTACGTCAACCAGGAAACAGGGTAAGAGATCAGCCCGATATGCTTGCGACGTGTGATAGACTATATATAAAAGACTCAAAATGAACCAAAACACATTCACGTATGAAACTTTGTACTTTGTTTTAATTCGACAAAGTTTTACTAGTCAAAAGTCATTCAGCTGTCATCGAAACTCATTGAAGTCACGCCGGAATCTCTGAGGATTAAGCGGCAACCATCCACCTATTTTACAGTTTTTGTACTGGTGCTGTACACTGACATAGAAGAATGGAGATTGTAGAATATTGTGAATGAAGGCATGAGTAAATTTATAAAAAGCAGAGATAAAATGTTTAAAACAAGAATTACTCAGAATTTGGCAACCAACTTTCTTCTCTGTCAACCTTGCAAGGGATACATTATGATCATATGTTAAAACCAATGAAATATGAGTTTAATATCTAAACACCAACAAATATTATCTTCCCCAAAAATAATTCTAATAATAATACAATATTTTTATGCAAGGAGAAAAACATGAAATTGTCTGAGAACCGTCTCAGTAAAACGAAAGCTGGCCAACAGATTTGAAACCATATGACCTCCACTTGCTGGGCGGATGAGTTAACCATTACACCACAGCCTCCAAGAATCACAGCTGTCATTCAAAACCCTAAAATCGGCACATCTATTTTTCCTTTATTTTTTGAGCTTTGCGATGCTAGTGTCATCAGTATGTATTATATTAGGGTTTTGTTGTATACAGTACAGCCTGATGGGTTTATTGGTATGTGTCAATCTCTTACAACCTATCAGAAAGATTTTTAAGAGACTTGAAGTGAAAAAGCAGACTAGAATCCTTTTTAAGAAAAATGGATACATATTAGTAGGAATCGAACTAGTAACTATCAGACTGAAAGATAGGTGTCTTACCGGAGTCACGGAGGTTTTATTATGATATTAGACATTGCACTGCTAGAAAAGCCTTAGGAAGTTTTTACTGTTTTTCATAAAAATATTTATTTATTAAAAACCTAACACAGGTTCACTGAAAAAATATTGTATATTGACTGAAATTTGTAAAATACTAGGCGCATCCAGAAAGTAAAGAACGATTGCGCATCACACCCTGCACCGATCCCCCACCACCGCGATCGTATGCGCGCCAGTTAGTACCTTCCTCCGCTCCAGTGCGAGCCGAGTTTTGTTGCTGAACGGTCGTGCGTCTTTGTTCTGTAACCTTTCAAAATGGCTGCGCCCATCGAAAATCTCACCAAATGGGAAGTGCGTAGTGTTATTCGTTTCTTGAATGCACAAAATGTTCGGCCTATTGAAATTTATAGGCCTATAAAGAATGTTTATGGTGATAGTGCAATGAACGAGGCTTCAGTGAGGAAATGGTGCATGATGTTTAATCAAGGAAGAAGCAGTGTGCACGACGAAGATCGGAGTAGGAAGCCATCACTAGTTACGGATGAGTTGAAAGCAAAAGTTGAAGACAAAATTCAGGAAAACCGGCATTTCACTTTAAGCACAGTACATGAACCTTTCCCACAAATTTCACGATCGCTCATACATGAAATAGTGACAGAGCACCTTGGCTATAAAAAAATGTGTGCTCGGTGGGTGCCTAAGAATTTGAACACAGCGAGAACTTTAACATCTTAAGTGGGAAATTTTTGGACATCCTCCTTATAGCCCTGACTTGGCACCAAGTGATTTTCACTTATTTTTTTGTCGAAAACAGTTCGCAAACTATGAAAACCTCAAACAAAGAAGTGACATCGTGCCTTAAATCTTTGGCGGTAGAAGAGTATAACATCGGAATTGAAAAATTGGTTCCACGTCACAATAAGTCCCTTGACAGCTATGGCGACTACATTGAAAAATAGAGTAAGGTACTGTGACTTTGTAAATAAAGTTGAGTGTTGATATCTTTCGTTTTTATTTAGTAATGCCAAAACGTTCTTTACTTTCTGGACGACCCACGTACTAATAAACATATTTGTTTATCATAGATTTTCCATAAATAAATCAATTTAAATATTTTTCTAACATATAAATTATACTCGTAAAATATTTAATACTGCACTCACCGAGAGTGAAATTAAAAAAACATTGGACTAAAAACAGTGTAAGCCAATTGAATTCTTACTAAAAGTCGCATTAACTCATTTTATCAAATATGATAAGGTTTATATTATCATAAAAAAATTACTCATATATTTTAATTAGCCGGAAATATTTAGATTACATAATTAAAATAGTTTATTCTCATCCAAGCGCCGTTGTTCGAGGCCAAGAACAAGTCCACCACAGAGGAGATCTACTGCCATATGACCTGCGTCACTGACACCAACAATAGTGAGTTTGTCGCCATTACGGACGTCATCGTAGCCAACAACCTACATGGCTCCTGACTGTTTTAATATCCTCCAAGTCAACTATTTCATTAGTGTTAAAACGAAATGTGTGCTAATGTCTCTCATGTTTACTACGAATTCCTTTAAAACGGTCGGTTGATTTACACCCCGCTAGTCGACGAGTAAATGAAGCGCCATTGTTTTTATCTCCGTGAACGGAACAAAATATTGAATAAAAAATATAACCATTAGAATTATTGTAAAGATAAAGGTTCCATTTGTTAGAAAATAAATGATCTTTCATAACAGTAGTTGAAAATAATGTCGGCCAAAGGTCCTTTTTTTTTAATTTAAAATCTTAACACATATACAACATTTCACCGTTTCCATGTCGGTATAGGCAGAGAGTGTCAGTTTTTTTCTATCGCAACACACACTTTCGCATCTTCTACATTGATACACCTTCTCAGACAACAATTCTCTGATTTTTTACATTTCCTTCTTTCAAAATATCATTCACTTGATCCGATCATACTTTCCTCAGTCTTCCTCTACCATGCCTTCCTCTTCCAAATATTACCCAAATTGCAAACTCCTTAACCTGCCACAATCTTTCATTACTTTCCATATATCGAATTTACTTTTCCTTTCACATCCATTTTCAGATCTTTTTCTTCACATCTCTCAATACAATTTACAAAAATCATTTTAATAAGAGACTTTTAATTTAATGCTTTATTTATTTTTATCTATTTGTTTTTTTTTAAATAACAAAGCAACAGTTTAAAGAGATATACTTCAATAATCATATAAAAACATATACTCCTTCATCCGTCATGTTTGATTTTTATGTTCTGATATCACAAACATGCTGGCTATCTAACTAGAAATTCATGTTGAAAGAAAATTGAAATGTTATTTTGTGTTTCTGCCTAAGAATATTTCATATTAAATGATAATATAAAGTTTATTCCAGCCGGTGTGCAGAATGGTGCGATGCAACACAGGCTATAATTTTATCAACGAATATAACCAACTTATTGGCCACTGGCTGGGAACACCCTAATTTGGGTGAATAGTAATTGAAAAAAAGTTGCATAATTGAGATTAAAATGCCTTCTAAAGAATTGCTTTACTTATTGCAAACTATTTTAAAAACCATTTTTTTTGTTACATTTATGCTCCACTTACTTCTAAAAGGAAACAGGTGAATCTCATAATTATCTCTCAATAATATTATATTTGTAATTTGTTTTATCAAACACTGTTTATTACAATGTCTATAAACCTCCATAACGTTAACTTAAAGCCTTAACTATAAATAATATAATATGTTATTCTCTCTCAATATATCCCAATAATATATTATCTCACTCAATAATATATAAATGTCAAGTGAGAATGTATGGGGATTGCTGTATGCAGATGACATGGTAGTGTTGACGGAGAGTGAAGGTGAATTGCAGAGTTTGATAAGTCAATTATATGAGTGATGCGAAGAAAAAGATCTAAAAATGAATGTTGCAAAATCCAAAGTAATGGGGATAAAAAGTGTAAAAGGAAAAAGTAAATGCGACATATGGGTGAATAATAATATTGCAGCAAGTTGAGGAATTCAGGTATTTGGGTAGTATATTCTCAGATGATGGAAGAGTTAAAGGAGAAATGTGAACTGTAAGGCTGATTAGTTAAGTAAGATAAATAAGAGTATGTTGTGATGGTTTGGGCATGTAGAATAAATGAATGAAGAATGACTAATAAAATAGATATACACAGCAGATGTGAGTGAAAGGCATATGAGAGGAAGATTAATTCAAGTATGGTTAGATCAAGTGAATAATATTTTGAAAGAAGGAAAAGTATAGTCAGAGAACTCGTGGGAGCTTTATGAGAAGGTTTATAGATGTAAAAAGATTGGTTCTCTCTTGGATGAGAAGGAGGAAGAGTAGAGGATGTGGAAGAGGCTAAGGATGTATGTAGAGTTAAGAAAGTATATCGCTCTGTCCTCTCTGTCTACCTCGACAAGGAAATGGTGTGATGGTATGTTTGTATGTAATAATGTATGTTATTCTCTCTCAATAATATATTATTATCTCTTAATAATATATAATAAAATATCCCAACAATACATATTATTCCCTCTCTTCAAAATACATAATAATTTATCCCAATAATATTTGTTATTTTCTGTCAATATTTTTTTTCTCAATAACATATGTTATTCTCTCTTTCATAATATATCCCAATAATATATACGAGTATTATTCTATCTCGATAAAATATCCCAATACATATTATTCTCTCTCTTTAAAATATATAATAATTTATCCCAATAATATTAGTTATTCTGTCAATATTTTTTTTCTCAATAACATATGTTATTCTCTCTTTCATAATATATCCCAATAATATATACGAGTATTATTCTATCTCGATAAAATATCCCAATACATATTATTCTCTCTCTTTAAAATATATAATAATTTATCCCAATAATATTAGTTATTCTCTGTCAATATTTTTTTTCTCAATAACATATGCTATTCTCTCTCTCATAATATATAATAATATATCCCTTAATATATATGAGTATTATTCTATCTCGATAAAATATCCCAACAATACATTTCTCTCTTCAAAATATATAATAATTTATCCCAATAATATTTGTTATTCTCTGTCAATATTTTTTTCTCAATAACATACGTAATTCCCTCTCTCATAATAAATAATAATATATATGTGTATTATTCTATCTCAATAAAATATCCCAACAATACATATTATTCTCTCTCTTCAAAATATATAATTTATCCTAATAATATTTGTTATTCTCTGGCATATTATTTTTCTGAATAACATATGCCATTCTCTCTCTCATAATGTATAATAATATATCCCAATAACATATATGAGTATTATTCTATCTTGATAAAATATCCCAACAATACATATTATTCTCTCTCTTCAAAATATATAATAATTTATCCCAATATTATTCTCTGTCAATATTTTTTCTCAATAACATATGTTATTCCCTCTCTCATAATATATAATAATATATCCCAATAATATATATGAGTATTATTCTATCTCAATAAAATATCCCAACAATACATATTATTCTCTCTCTTCAAAATATATAATAATTTATCCCAATAATATTTGTTATTCTCTGTCAATATTTTTTTCTCAATAACATATGTTATTCCCTCTCTCATAATATATAATAATATATCCCAATAATATATATGAGTATTATTCTATCTTGATAAAATATCCCAACAATACATATTATTCTCTCTCTTCAAAATATATAATAATTTATCCCAATAATATTTGTTATTCTCAGTCAATATTTTTTTCTCAATAACATATGTTATTCTCTCTCTCTCTTTATATATGACAATATATCTGCAAAATATATAATAATTTATCTTAATAATATTTGTTATTCTCTGTCCATATTTTTTTTATCAATAACATATGTCATTCTCTCTCTCATAATATATAAAAATATATCCCAATAATATATATGAGTATTATTCTATCTTGATAAAATATCCCAACAATACATATTATTCTCTCTCTTCAAAATATATAATAATTTATCCCAATAATATTTTTTATTCTCTCTCAATATTTTTTTTTCTCAATAACATATGTTATTCTCTCTCTCTCTTTATATATGCTAATGTATCCTAATAATATATATGAGTATTATTCTTTCTCGATAATATATCCCAATATTGTATATTATTCTCTCTTCCCCTCTCTCTTTCAATAAAATAAATAATATATCCCAGGAATATATGCTATTATCCCTCAATAATATATTCCAATTTTATATATTAATGTCCCTCGTAATATATACCAAAAATATGTATATATTATCTCTCAAAAATATATATTTCACGTATGTGGTGTTCATATATTCAATGCGTCAAGTAATTGAAAGTCTACGTAAATTTGTTTATCTGAAATTGTTGCAGTATTTTTTCAAGTAGTTATTTTTCTTTCAACAAGAAAAAAAAATACTCTTGAGGAAATATATAAATTTGAAAGTGTTAGAGAAACACATACTTTAATTACGAATTAGAAATTGTTACCAAAACAGAGCAAAAAAACATAAAAAATATAGTTGAGCGCAATATGGACAAGGTAAAAATGTTACTTAATAATTATTAGAATTACTAAATAATTTTGATACAGTATTGAATGAAAACTTACCGATTTCTCTATAGAATGTTTAAAAGCATCGAGAGAGGAATCAAAAATATAATATTTCTCAGAATTAGTGTTTCACTGACAGAAAGAACGCCCTGCGCATTTCTTGCAATTTTCCTACTGGAATAGTTTTGACAGATCTGTGCTTTGACAGATCCCATATTATCTCTGGTTGGAATACAAATAATCATAAGGATGATGGTCCCTTATGCGCAAGCTGTATCATGCTATCTCATTTCAGCTATAATTTATTACATAAGTTGGACTTGAACGTAATATGTCAAGTAAGACCATTAGGTTGCCTGAATACAGTCACTTGTGAATCTGAGGTATTTTTAGTGAAAAATATTCTTGTTGTTACTGGTCTCATACCGTCACTAATATATACATATCATCATTTGGGATAGGCAGAGAGATGAGTTCACAATTTTTCTGTCAACACACAACTTTCACCATTTCTATATTAACACACATTGTCTTCCATAATCTAATATTATTCATTCTTATCACTTCATTTTCTTTCAAAATCTGGTTCACTTGTTACACCCCCGTTTTCTTCGGTTTACCTGTTCCACGCACACTTTTAACTTGTATACTCGCGTAGTAATTCTTTCATCGTTCATTCACTTCACGTGTGCAAACCATCTCAACACCTCTTTCTTAAAAAAATCATTTTATCCATGCATTAACTACTGTCTTCATTCTGTCTTATTTCATACACTGACATTCCACAGCATTAATCATACTTTTGTAATTTTGATGTGTTAAGCAAGATTAAGAAGAGTACGTTGAAATGGTTTAAGAATGAGGGACGAAAGACTAACACATGAAAAAAGACTAACAAAACAGATAAATTGTGCGAATGTGAATGAAAAGCGTGTTAGGAGAAGCCTAAGAAATGGTTGGATCAAGTAGATAACATTTTGAAAGAAGAAATCGTAGAAAATTAAAGGATCGTTGAGGTTATATGAGAAGTTGTATGGATGTATGAGAGGCGAAGGATGTGTGTCGAGATAGATAAGTATGTCGCTCTGTCATCTCTATCTACTCCAATAGAGAAATGGTGTGATGGTATTTTTGTATGTATCATTCTTCTGCCAAGTCTAATGCTAATATCGAAGATGACACCAACGTATTTTATGTGTTGCTAATTTTATACAGTGCGGTTGTTGTGTATAACATTACGTGCTCCGTTTATCTTGTTCTTTGCTGCTACCTTTCTTTCAGTGCTCTTTTCAACTCACCCATTACATATTAATATATTACCCAGATAAGAGAACTAATCTACTGATTCCAGTTTTTCTGATCCAATAAATATATGTGTCGCACACTTTTAGTGCACTTGTTTGTATTACTATAACCTTTAATTTCCTATATTCATTTTCAATAATTTTACTAGGCATTTCTCATACAGCTCACTTATCATATATTATCTCTTAAGCCATCTTTATTTTTTAAGAAGCATAACCTTATAATCTGCATACAAAAGTCCACATACATTAATTTTATACCTCTCTCCTCATATTTTAAACTGTGCAAACATGAATCTTTACGTAGTTGAAACCACCAAGGTGACTTGGCAAATTTTTTCTTTACACCTTTAGTGATTTTAAACAATTAAGCAGTTTTTTTATTTATTCTTAGACATGCTCTAGCTTTTGTATAATGAAACAATTACATTTATAAATATTTTTTTCACGCCATAATCTTTCAACATGTTCCACAAATTCTTTTTTATACGATCATATGCTTTTTATAGCATATATCTACAAAATCACAAAATATTTTTTTCCCAAACATTTCTACGATAATTTACCGCAAAAAATACATTCTCTGCTTTCAAAAAAACACATTTGGCATTCCATGCCTTTATTATAGTTATTTTCCTTTCTCTTTCTATCAAAATCATTGTTAACTATCGCACTCCATTCAAGAACCCTTTTTACCATATGTACAATCCCTTTATATATGTATGTATATGAAAACAAACTCAATAATGTTTGACTTGTGCTATATTTCTCCAATTCTATTGCTTAATATAGCACAAAAAGCAAGAATTTTATAAGATAAAACGCAATATCTATAAAATTGAAAGCTTGATAACTTAGCTCGAACTTTTAATATTTAAAACAAGTATAATATTTTCAGAAAAAACTCATATTTATTTAATATTTATTCTAATGCTTTTTTTTAACAAACAAGGGATAATTGTAGGCATACATTTTATTGAAGTGCTCAATTGTATATAAACTAACATTTTGTTTTAATATTTTTACCCTCATTAATGTGATTTATAATAAATATGGAAAAAGTAAAGTTTCTTCTTCTTGAATAATGATCGTGAACTCTATATATAAAAACGAAGAAAAAGTTTACTGCAAGTTCTTCTTCATGAATAATGCCATTGATCTCCTATGTATGGAGTATACGCCAGTGTCAAGTTATGTTATTAATCTTCGTATTATTCTTGAATAATGGCCGTAAACTCCTATATATATGTATGACGTGTTTCATTAGTGTCAAGGATGCTCCTTCGCTGTGAAGGCACTTCTCTCTCTTTCTTTTTGAATAATGGCCGTGAACTCCTATGTATGAAGGAGTATACGCCAGTGTCAAGTGATGGAATGGGAGTGAAGGCACTTACTGGACATTGATCACTATTAATTAACTTGAAAAGAAGAAGAAGTACTATTCCATAGATATTGCATTAGAAATGTCATACTGACATTTCTCTTGGTATTTTTTGTCTGAACTCACTGACATTTCCAATATTTATCGTATTTCTTGAATATTTAGTCTTAAATTCATGGAACATAATTGATAATTATTTCGCACCATATATGTAATTCATTATGGTGATTTACGGCGTGTATATTGTAAGCAAATCTGGCGGTTTAATATTTAACCACGATCATAATGTACCTAAAGTTGAAACGGAGAAAACATTCGGATATCCGCTTGACATCAAATTGCAATACGAGAATAAAAAAGTAATCGTATCATTTGGGCAAAGAGATGGTATCAATGGTAAGATGAGCTCATTTCTTGTTAATATGTTATTCAATATGAAATAACCATTGAAGGGAACAGGAAGAGTTATATTGAAGCTCTTACAGTGATCGTGCGTAATTATTTTTTGTGTTTATTTAATTGTTTTAGAACAAACTCATAAAAAATGCCATTCATATATTTCCGTCATATTTTTTTCTTTGAATTAATTATTTCTTCATACATACCAACATGACATTTCCCTGTCGGGGTAGGCAGAGAGGACAGTGTCAGATTTTCCTATCTTGACACACATTCTTCACCTCTTCTACATACATATCCCTTCTCGTATGACTCTTATGATTTTTCTGACTTATACTTGAGAAAATGTTGCATAGTCCCTGTGTCGTTTCACAAATTTGCCCCAATACAACTTTGTAACGACGTTCAGTAATTTTAATTATTTTATCAACTTTAATATAAGCCTCAATTCTAATAAATAGCAAGTTATTTAGGTAAATACATTATATAAAACTAACAATAATGACAAATTAATACATCTTGTTACAAATTAGCAAAAATGTGGCAGTTTGTTAAAATCAATAATAATATTTGGTGACGTTTGTCAAAAGTCACTACGTTAGTCTGCATTGGCTAGGGATGGGGTATACGAGTATTGGATTTTAGATTTTTTTTTACCTAAAATTAAATGTTCGTAATTAGTATTATTTCATAGTGGATCTTGGCCTATTTAAAGATAGATACAAATCATACAATACATTAGAAAGTTAGTATAATGAAAATTAGGAATTAAAACGTCAGTTTAGAGATAAACAATTTTTCGATTTATAAAAAAAAAAACGATTTTACCCCATCCCTTTGAGACATGACATTTCAAACGTCACAGGGACCATCCTACACTTTCTCAAGTATAATACGTTTCTTTCTTACAAAATATCTTTCACTTGATTCAACAATGCTTTCTTCCATGGTTTTTCTCTACCGATATATGTACTATATATTTGTTTTCTTAGTCTTTCTTCATTCATTAGTTCTATTGTACACGCCCAAGCCGTCTCAGAGTCTCTTTTTGATCTTACTTAAAACATCAGCCTTAAGTTCACACTCATTCCTAGTCACGTCATTCCTTATTCTGTCATATATTGTCACCCCAAGTATTCTTCTAAGTGCACACATATATTCGGCTCTTTTCATTCTTTTCATGTTCACGTTTCACTCCCATACATCAAAGTTGGTATTATCATCTCACTTTTTTATGTGGTCAATCCACCCGTACCAAAATTATTGCTATTAAAGCCAAACATTCTATGATAAGATTCAGTGTAATGAATGAAAATTATGTAAAAAAATAATTATTATAAGAGTTATATGCTTCAACTGATGAACTTTATTTTTTTTACTATCAACCTATAAGTATAAAAGTTCTGTGAAGAAAAAAGAAACGCAACATTCATTGGGCGTGGCAAAGATATGGTGGCTTCAGCAAATTAAATCTGTCATTTAAAAGACAGCTGAAAAATACATGATTTATAATCTCATCATCTATTGAACACTTGTAGCCAGGATACTCTACAATACACATAGTGTAACGGAGACTAGCCACCATGCAGTGACCTATCATGCGGATGCATGATTGACTTTCATCTTGTTCATTCTTATTATATTAAACCACAGTTTCATAGCGATAGATTGGTGGATTGATTTATATCTAAAACCTTTATTTACTTATCTATGCATGTATAGATTATTCAGCCAGAAGAGTCATTTTGCAATAGTGTGAGTAAAAGTGCGTTTACAAAAACTTGTCACTTTATTTTTTTAATGAAGTGAAAAAGCAAAAAAATATAAAAATAATATTTTATATTCAAACATTGAAATGAACACACATTTTGTAAATTAAAAATGCTGTCAGCTTAAATTGTAATAATCATAAAAATAAAATGAACGTAAGTTTATTTAACATATTAATTGTTTAGGCATGGCAGATTCTAGGAAACATTAAATAACAATAATGAAATTTTTCAAAATTAAAAATAAATATAAGTACAAATATAATAAAGTAAAAATGTTCATCAGCTTTAATTAGATTGCATATAAAAATACAATGAATGTAAGATTATTTAACATATTAATGTATCATAATTACAATGCCAAATAATAAAATTTTAAAACAACAGTGGATGGAGTGATACTAAATTCTAGGAAACTTTAAGTTATAACAAAGTACATTCTAAGCTTTCGAAAAATTTTGAATTATACACTACATTAGACAAAAATTGCACTCCTAATTTCGACATGGTAGTGTTTTTCTAGTCACCGAGTATTTTATAAACAATACAAACGTGCGCTCTGCGCTAACCAATCGTGTGGCATTCTAAAACCAATATCACTACATAAGTTGTGTAATACAGAGAATGTTACTCACACTATTGCAAAATTACTCTTCTGGCTGAATGATCTATACTACACTACATAGCTTATGTCAATAATGAATTTAAAATTAAAATAAGTAATGTAGGTCTAACTTTGAGTATTATAGTTAACACACTAATCACTCAATACTAAGAGAAAAAAAATCATAGCATCATGTCATTAAGGTGTCAGAACTGCAAGCAATTCAAGTTTAGGCAGTTTTGTTGCCATGTGGCAATCTTTTCAACCAGACAGAAATATATTGAATAGGTCTTAAATTTAAACCAAACTGGAATTCTTATTTAAAAAAATTGGGTATCAACAGGAATCGAACCCACAATTCCCAGGTTGAAAGACAAGTGTCTGTTAACTAGGTTATTAAGGTCTTTATGTTGGAATTTAAAAAGTATTCTTAATGCTATACATCAGTGTTCCCCAACCGGTGGTCCGCGGCCCGGTGCCGGGCCGCAGAGACTTTCTGCCGGGCCGCAAACAGTATGCCAAATTTCAAGAAATTCGCCATGCAAAAATATTAAATATAGGATTTTCATCCACTTCCTCAATAAAATTGAAACAAAAGAATAGACTGGACGTGAATGCAGCACTTCGTCTGTCAGAGACAGCACTGCAGCCAAGAATATCCAATATATTAGCAAAGATCAACAGCAGGTTTCGCATTAGTTTGTTGCAAAAACCCCATGGTTTTTGTTAAATTTTAATTGTACCAGACAATGTTACAGTTAAAATTGTTATATGTATTTTTGTCAATTATAGTTAATATGTCCATCTGTCACAATATAAGATTTAAAAATATGAAATAAAAAAACATTTTTATTTCAGTATTAGTGGTCCGCGAAAAAATTTTCCTTTTTTTACCGGTCCACAGGTCTAAAAAGGTTGTGGAACACTGCTATACATCACATATAAAGTTTTGTACATTAAAATAAAATTAAAAACTTATCAATATTACGCTTTTTGAATTCCAGTTGGACATGTGTTGTTATCCGTGAATGGATTCCCAGTAACAGGCAGGCAAACGGAAGATGGGAAAGATGTGTTTGAAATTATTGAAAAGAAGGAGAGCTTCCCTTTAAATTTGAAATTTGGCAGACAGAAAATGAGCACAAATGACAAACTGTTTCTGGCCAGTATGTTTTACCCGTTGTTTGCCATAGCCAGTCAACTCAGCCCTGAGCCAAGAAGCTCTGGCATAGAAACCTTGGAGGCAGATACATTCAAATTGTATTGTTTCCAAACACTAACAGGCAAGTAATTTTTTTCTTACTTGTTTTTTTATAAATTTAATATCAACTGTATAATTCATTTTGAGTGAAGGAAATGTTAACGACTAGCAGAAGATAAAAAAACCTAAGATCTTGGTTTTTGAAAAAATACAAATGCCAGCCTCATGGTGTCAGGATGTATCCTTACGAACAAGACGCATATCTTTGGATGCAGCAGCAGTTTATGACAACCACAATAAGGGTAAGGTATTGGAGATAGGCCATGTATTGAGGATGCCACCTGGTAGCTGGTCAAAGAGTTTTGCTGGTGCATTGGTGTTACGATCGAGAATTCTCAGTTTTAGCCTGATATGGAAGGACGTGGAGTACCAGGCTGGATAGAAGCATTTTATAGCATCTCTGTATTCATTATAAAATATATAGGGTGATGGTGATGATGATATCAGTATGAACTTTGAAATAAGTTACAAATATTACTGAAAGTTTTTATATTTGCTAAGTCCTTAAATATTAAAAACAAAAGAAGCATTATAGATAATATATGGTTACTGATTTTAAACTGTTTAAACACATTATTACTATGCTTTTTGATGGCTAGGAGTATCAATGTATTAAACATGTGCTAGAAAATAATTTCACACATTATGGCTAAAATAAATATTTTTGTTTGTGGTAAAATAGAGTATTGTTGCACATGTTATAAAATATCATTTCTGCATGATCTTTTAACCCTTTAACGGGCATAAACAGAAATCGGTCGCATATGCGACCACCCTTATGGTTATACTTATAAGGATTCATTTTCTAAATGAAACAATTTTAAGTAACACAATTGTCAAATTCGCAAATGTACTGGACGGGTAGAAGTCTTATTTAAGACCGATTTTCGTGACGTTAGCTGCATGTTCAGTAGCAACGATCTAAACATCTGGTCAATTACGGGACCTTTGACAGTTCCGTAAAAAAATATCATTATATCTCATATAAGAATTTTATTTCCTAATACAACTTAATCTTTGATATTATTACCTAAACATTCATTGCTCACTTTTGCGACCACTGACATGACCCCTTAAAATGCACACAGGTCTCGTTCATATGCGACTGCCTCATTTCCAAAAAAAAATACTTTTTTTATAACACATTTTCGAAGAAATAAAGTTAATTTGATATACATAATAATGATTTATTCAACAAAAAACTCAATATTTTAAAAATAAAAATTTGCCCTATAAAGGGTTAAGTCAATCTCTTAATCAAATAACGTGTTTTTTAAAATTCTAAAGCCACTTTGAATTTTCTTCTAAATCTAAAAAGATGTTTAATTTTAGTAGCAATAATAGTTAATCAATTACAATTTTAAAAATATTAGCAAAACTCATAATCGGGGTAGCTATTGAAAAAGAAGTTGAGAAAACCAAAGTGAAAATCCAAACAAACAGGAACAAAATTACCTTGTCTTGTCTTTAACTTGGAAAACTGAATCAAATACTGCCGGCTTGAATTATGTTCTGCTCTTTTTCTGGAGTTTCTTCGACTTGGCTCAAATATAGTTTAATTGTTGTTTTTAAATCCAAAAATCTCTGTATGGACCATAAAGTAGTGATATCAATTAAGTAATTATTTGTCTTTTAGGTGTCAAGTTTATGGTGGTGACAGAACCCAGCCAAGCAGGGATGGATGTCATACTTAGAAGAATATATGAATTATATTCAGATTTCGCACTCAAGAATCCTTTCTATTCACTAGAAATGCCTATACGATGTGAACTTTTTGAAACCAATCTCCAAAATTTATTAGACACTGTAGAAAAGTCTGGTATCACTGCGCTATAAGGGTGGTGTTAGATTTATTATACTCAATACATCTTTATTAAGTTATACTAAATTTATAACCATAAATCTAAAATAATGAACTAATTTAAGGATAACTTGATTTGTTTTATTTTAGCATTAAAATATGTCCAAACATGAGAGCCCAGGAACATGTATTTTCTATGATATTTTCCAAAGAAAAATATATTGGTTAAATACCATTATACTGTCTATTTACAAGAAAAACATATTTAAAATTTTTTTTTGGCAAAAACTCGGAAACCATCAAAATACGAATATATAACACATCGATCAATAAGTCCCGAGACTAACCAACATATAGCACCTCTAATAACAAATCCATACCATTCTCAGTTAGTACCAGCCTTTAGAAGTTACGTGTCAAACTTGCATGACATTCCGACATTGTGTCATTGAGTTACAGTGGTTTTAGTGACGCTGCTTTTGCTATTTTCAAAACAATGGAAAAAATCTAATTTCGTGTGTTGATAAAAAATTGCTTTTTAATGAGAAAAAATACCGTTCAAACTCAGCGATGGCCTGAAAACTGTTATCCGGGCACTGCTCCGTCAAAAACAACCATATGTCGGTGGTATGCTGCTTTCAAACGCGGTTGTACAGACACAAATGATGCTGAACGCTCTGGTCGTCCAAATAAGGCTGTTACACTAGAAAACAAAAAAAAACCCCTCAAAATCGTGATGGAAAATCGCAAAATAAAGTTGCGTGAGATAGGTGACATCCTGAGGATATCATTTGGTAGTGTTTACACTGTTTTGCATGAACATTTAGTCATGAAAAAGCTTTTTTCGAAATGGGTGCCGCGTTTGCCCACAATGAAACCGAAACAACGCATCGATGATTGAGAGCGCTGTTTGGCACTGTTTACGTGAAATAAACAGGAGTTTTTGCATCAGTATGTGACAATAGATGAAACTTGGATCCACTACTATACTCCGGAATCAAATCGGCAGTCAGCTGAGTGGATAGCAGCCGGTGAAAGTTGTCCGAAGCGACCAAAAACTCAACAGTCGGCCGGGAAGGTTATGGCCTCCGTATTTTGGGATGTGCATGGTATAATATTCATTGGTCACCTTGAAAAGGGAAAAACCATCCATAGCAAATTTTACATAGTGTTATTGGAGCGTTTGAAGGCAGAAATTGTAGAAAAACGGCCCCATATGAAGAAGATAATAGTTCTCTTTCATCAGGACAATGCACCGTGTCACAAGTCGGTGGTAATGATGGCCAAATTGCATGAGTTGAACTTCGAATTACTTCCGCACCCACCGTATTCTCCAGATTTGGCTCCCAGCGACTATTGGCTGTTCGCAGACCTCAAAAATATGCTCCAGGGAAAGAGATTTGGCTTCAATGAAGAAGTGATTGCCGAAACTAACGCCTATTTTGAAACCAAAGATAAATCGTTCTATACAGCTGGCATGGAAAAGTTAGGAAAGCGTTGGAATGAATGTATCACTCTTGAAGGAGACTATGTTGATGAATAAAGAAGAATTTTGGCAAACAAATGTTGTTTTAGTAGTTAGTCCCGGGACTTATTGATCGATGTGTTATTCTATTAATTTTTTTAATGGTATAAATATATTCATATTGGCTAGGTACCATTTGAAATTGAATAATGTAGTATCCATTCATTGCTAACCACCATTATACTTGAGAAAATGTAGGATGGTCCTGTGACATTTGAAATGTCATGTTTCAAAGGGATGGGGTAAAATCTTTTTTTTTACAAATCGAATAGTTTTTTTATAAATTGAAAAATTGTTTTTCTCTAAATTGACGTTTGAATTCATAATTTTCATTATACTGACTTTCTAATGTATTGTATGATTTGTATCTATCTTTAAATAGGCTAAGATCCACTGTGAATTAATACTAATTACGAAGATTTAATTTTAAGTATAAAAAAATCGAAAATCAAATTATCGTATACCCCATCCCTAGCCAATGCAGACTAACGTAGTGACTTTTGACTAACGTTGCCAAATGTTATTTGATTTTAACAAACTGACACATTTTTGTAACAAGATGTATTCATTTGTCATTATTGTTAGTTTTGTTTAATGTATTTACCTAAATAATTTGCTATTTATTAGAATCGAGACTTATATTAAAGTTGATAAAATTATTAAAAGTACTGAACGTCATTACAAGGTTGTATTGGGGCAAATTTGTGAACTGTCACAGGGACCATGCTACACTTTCTCAAGTATAGTCAATTATATGTAAGAAATTCTCAAGATATTAAGAAGGAAATGGACCAATCTATAATTTGACGAAATTATAGAAATTAATGTATCATTTTGTACAGGACTTACAAGTCTTCATTTTCCGTAAGTCAGATAATGATGTCAAATTAAAAAATCTTGATAATAAGTCATTCAATTCATTGTAACATTTTTTTTTTTCAGTTTGGTTAGTACAAGGTCCTGTCATCAGATCCTGTCCTTTGCCACTTTGGTCATTATTTTCTATTGCAGACCCTACCTGTCTCCACATTGTGAGATATAACTTTTGATTAATAAATTTATGAAAATTGCACTGAAATCTATCTATGGTTGAATATTATTTAATTTACAAATCATTGAAGATCTAAACATTAAATAATGTTATGCTGTTAGCTAATGAATATTACAACGTTTTATTTTGAGTAGAATAAAACTGATAAGAAACACACAGATAAAAAGGGGTTGTTTAATATGGTCTAGGAGCTTTCTAATCCATCCCCATTAGCCTTGTTAAAATGTACTATTGTAATACTACTAATATTTTTAAATACTAAAGGTAGATTCATATTTGACTTAAGACTTATTAAAGGTCATTCTTTGTTATAAAGGCTTAATAAATACTACTCACATCCACATAATAGTAAGAGTTACATTTAAAATATACGATTTATCCCCATATCAGGAATGCACCCATTTCAGAGGTCAAACTTCCACCAGCAAAAGTACACCAATCTCCAACCAAATAGAGAAGTCAGGCTAATAAATTGATAATGAGAAGATAAAACAATGATAGCATTTGAGGGGCAAAGAAAAAACGAAAATTTTGTCCAATTTATCCATGTTTATTTTTTGCGTTTAAAACTCATTTTATTTGTTTTCATCAACACCTTACAATAATATTTAATAAAATACAAGTAATAACTAAAAAATAATTCTGAAATAAAAATTCTAACGATTACAATAAAACCAAATAAAAAAACACATTAACACAATAAAACAATTCAAATAACCCCTAAGTATGCAAGTTATTAATATAATACGGGACCGTCTCAAGACAGGCCGCCCGCATCTCACCGCACCAAGCATTACTCTTGACATCCATGTGGAATCCATCCATCCAGTACAGTACAAATGAACATTTTATAAATTCTGCAATCAGCCTTCTTTAATAACTATATATTGACAACCTTATCAATTGACTTCCCAAAAAATGCATTCAATGTATAGAGAAATTATGTTGATAATTTTACTAATATTTTAAAGTAATGTGTTGTAAGTAGCGCACTTCGTCCCAATGCAAGATTCGCGCTTAACCGTGGTGATACAGTGATCATGTTTGTATAAAACTTCACAATGATCAACAAAGAAGAATATCACTGATATTGATTTACGCCACCCAAAGCCATCACATATATATTATAAGCTACACTACCAATATAAAAAAATCAATCTGGGAAACAATATATCGTATCTACTCTTTCCCAAAACCTTTATAATGATCGATGGTAATCCTGTCGATTTCTCTCAAGAGACTAATAACTTAATTTAATTTAAAAAGCAGAAATAAAACTTGTCCTTGTCTCTGTCATTACGAAAATCAAATTAAGTTTATTGAGAAAATTACATGATTAAACATGATTTTCTCCGTAGCAAAAACTAACCGTATGACATTCTCCAAAGACCCACTAGAGTGCAGAATTTTAGTACGTGACGAGCCAATTGAACAAACAACCCAGTTCAGATATCTTGGCAGTGAACTGCTCAGCTCTCATGACCTCCCCAGAGAAGTAAGGCCTCAGGTAGATAAAGCTGCAGTTGTGCCTGAGAGATGTCATATGGAGGAATAAAGATATGAGAACAGATAGCAAGGTACGCATTTATAAGACCTGTGTGCGACCTATCCTCACATATGGCATCGAAGCGAGGGCTGACACTGTCAAGACCAAAAGTATGCTAAGGACAACAGAAATGAGAACTCTATGTGCTTTTGCTGAGAAAACTTTGCGTGATCGTATAAGGAACACCACAATTTGAGAGGTCTATTTTCCACGAATGTTAGTTTTGAGCTGTAGTATTGTTCGTGGCTTGTTCATGTATACTTTTTCTTTAAGGTAGTTTTATAGGTAAAAGTCTGTTGCAGTCAAATCAGGTGATCGCAGGCCCATCTTAAATCACAGTTTTTGGATACAATTCGATCTGGAAAATATTCCCTTAAGAGTTGCATCGTAGCTCTGGCTGTATGAGCCGTAGCTCCACCCTGTTAAAACTGAACATACTGGCCCTCTTAGTTGTGGCACCATGAAAATTTGGATCATTACCCTGTATTGATCGCCATTACAGTCATAGAAACACCTTGATAATTTTCCTAGAAAAATATGGACCAATTATTTTATCAGCTTTAATAGCAAATCAAACCGTTACTCGAATTGGATATCGAGACCTTTGACGATGGCTTAGGTTTTCAACTCCCAGACATATTTCACTTACTGACAAAACCATTTAAATAGAAATGTGCTTCATCACTCGACATTAATTTTTAGCGGAATTTGTCATAGTATTCTGCGATGTTTAACAGGGTGTGGGAGTATTCCAGACAATGGTTTGTCCTCGGGATAAAGTTGTTGCACCAACTGGATCTTATAAGGGTTGAGATGCAAATCAGTAATAAAATTGCATCGAGAGAGCTGTAATCATTGATGTTTCTGGTTCTTTAATACTCGCCGCTACACGCGCAATATTAATCTTAGATCGACTGATCCGTAGTCTTTCTGTATGTCTTGCATCTGCGACAAACCCACATTGTTCAGAAACTTCGAATTGTAGGCACAGTTGGAGCTTGTTGCAACGTTAAAAAATCGCCTGGATTTTTTTTGAGTTCGAATAATTTGAAGGTAAATTGTGACAATTTTTGTCCATTTTGTTATAGTGTATTGCTTCATATTAAATATTTTACTTTTAACCTATAAGATCTAGTTTGGATGGATTGCCTATTAACCCTTGGTCGGGCACATCTAATCTGCGAGATGAGGTACCTAGTTTTTTTGTGCTAATGGGCGAGATTTACCAACAAAGAGTGAGGCTTATAGTAGCTTCCTGACTCCCTACCCTTCAAACAAGGGTATCTTTGTTATTTCTTCAGTGCACCATTGGTCTCCGTAACGGACGTTTTAATCTGCTGGATGAGTTGCGCCCGATTACGTAAGTATTTTTGATTTTTGAAATAATTTTTTTCCCTCACTATTTCTTTTTATATACCTGCAATAGTTCGTATATCTATGTTGTAGCCTCTACTTCAATGATATTGATCGTTATTTACTGTATGAATACAAACATGCACGCATGGTATATGAAAATTGTTATAAGAATGTTTTCGAAAATGTTCTGCATGAGTCTAATCAGGAATAACTTTCTAATTATATTTTGATTACTCCCTTTTGTTTTTGTGAATACGTTTTATGATCACGAGTGAATTTGAATTTTACATTCTAAATAATGTTTGAAAAAGTGCGAGCATAGTGTTGTCTAATCTTAAGTTATTGCGTTTATTTTCGTCACATGAACATCTACTTTATGAAGATGTGACAGTTAATTCCACATACTTTTTATAGTGCTAAATATTTTTTACAAACCCATTGTGGGTATTAAATCACTGTAAAAAAATGTGATGTTACTGAATTGCATTAGTTGTGTTGATAAGCTGCCAACAAAATACTGAGAATGTTGTAAACTTGTTATCTTCTATTTTAAGAAAAACAATATGGGAAAATTAAATTTTTTGTTATTGAAAAGGGCAAAGAAATGTACAAATGTTATATATTCATGTTTGAGTGAAGAGTTCAGTTTGATAAGCTTTCCCTTAAGCCTAAGCAGAATTTAAATTTTTAATCTCATAGATGAGTTGCGTCCGAACATGTTAGGATTTGTATTGCGCCCGACTGAGGGTTAAAAAAACCCATAAGCTGAAAAAAATAATAATTAAAAAAAACGTTACGAATTTTTCAAATGGGAAAGTTACTTTTTCGCCACTTGTATTTTGGTTTAAAATTGTGGTTTGTGATGTATTACACAATCTGCATATAAGCTGGAATAAAATTATTAATATTATTATTTTTTTTCTTAGTGCGGCTCTGACACAGATTGAATAATATGAGTCACAGGTGCCGTAGGACGGGGCAGATCGGAATGCGATGAACGACCAGTGATCAGGACCGTTGCAGGAGCAGGGCCGGGGCCGAGGCGGGACAATTACATATTAATTATACGGAACGGCAGTGATGCTGCCGTGGGAACATTCCGCGCAGCGTCCATAGAGCGCGTGCCGCGTGCTCCACATTCCTGGATACATATTCTTCCCCGCCCATTCATCGGATGTGGATAAGTCCGCGCTCATGGTCTAACGGTTAGCATTCATGCTAAACAAGCGGGCGTCTCAAGTTCGATTCCTTTTGAACTGGTTTTACCCATGGTTGTGGAGCTGAAGTCGGAGTCAGGAGTCAGTCGGTTGGTTTTTTGTGGAGTCGGAATCGGGAAACGATATTCTGAATTCGACTCCAACTTCTAACTTTTTACATTTTTAAACTTATTGGTTACATAAATTATATGTGCCATCTAGTAAAAATAGCGTGTACAAGTACCCGGTGGTAAGTAATACACACCGGGCTTAAGAAAGAGACTGTCGCTTTGTAGAGCGTCGTCTCTGTCGCACGGACTGTTAGCGCATCGGGCCACAGAGACGACGCTCTACAAAGCGACAGTCTCTTTCTTAAGCCCGGTGTGTATTACTTACCGCCGGGTACTATACTATGATGAGGAATCCCCATGGGCATTATTTCCAAAAAAAACGACATTTAAGTAGTTTCGCCACGTAATTAAGTATAACACATGGTTAGCAATATATGGGCTATAACTGGAGTCTGAGTCAAATATTTAAAGTGTAAAGTGAGATATCATCAGTCAAAGGAAAAGGAAGGGATGATGGAGAGGAAAGGAAAAGAAAAATCAGGAATGAAACACGTTATTTTACTGACTAGAAATTAAGAGTCTTTTTAGTCACTTCTTAAATCATGCCAAGGACGGAGCGAGTCTTATATTGGTTTGTAACTGATTCCAGAGTCTCGCCTTGTAAAATATACCCGAAAACAAAAAAAAATTACTGTTTAAACATATTATATATAATTTATTTCTCCAAAATAGAAATATTTCATACGAAAATAGCTTTATGGCACAAATTTTCTCATTTAAAAAATGTAATATTACGAATTTCTACGCTTAAAAAATCTAAATTGCCCTACTTACTCCCAGTGAAAAATTAACCAATGAATCATCTACCATAACTTAAACAAATTTCTAAAACTTGCGGTGTTAAACTCCGAGCTCCGTTCATGTTTCAGTGGTTCTAAAGTTTGAAAGCTCGATTAATAGGACCGAAGACAATGTTGTCGCTTGGTCACGCTCTTCAATGTAACATATTGTCCATTCGAATATATCATATGAATGAAAACATAAAATGTATATCTTAAAATTTACAACACTACGAACTAAATCTACACTAATCACCGTTAAGTTGGATTTCTGATTTTTTTAAACATGGTATATCTGGCGGGCGTATTGCTGTACATCAATTTATTCCAACCAACCAGTATCTGATTCGCATAGACAAGTGAAGGAATGGCCTTTGAAATTGGATCCTCAATCAAAAAGTTTTTTTTTTTTTAATATTTCAGCCTCACTATTATACTTAATTGTACGCTGAATTGTTATGATTTCTTTAATATTTACTTCTAGATATATTAAAATACCGACATTTTTTAGGTAGGGGTGTGTCCACTTTCAGAAGTTGTACATTGACATTTTCTCGAACTTTTTGGTGGAATTAACTATTAAATAAAGAATCATCTCGCGATACGGAAATTTTGAATACCACAAAATTCATCCGCATTCAGCAAAGGCCTTCTCGAGTGCATGCTGCATTATAGTACTGCATTTATGCGTTACATCAGCATGGGGCAGAGCAGGGGCGGGGCAGGAGACAGCTGACATATTTTCCTGTGGGATTTTCCTCCTTGTGAGCCTGCATGTCGTGTTATTACCTCATCGTTGTTAACCTGTCAAGCGTTACTGCGTAAATAACTAAATTCCTACGGTAAGTTAAATTTCTGTTAATAATCCAACCCACATTTGACCTACTTTGATATAGTTTAAGGAAAATAACTTAGCTTTGTATATACTCGTATGAAATAACAAAAATAACCCTAAAATACACCTATAGTCGTGCAAAGGACAAATAGGTGTTATTACGGCATTATTATACACCCAATCCAAAAAGGCATGCACTTTTCTAAAGAAAATGTATATTTTATAGAGCGCGAATATTTATTTATTTATTTTACGGGTGAAATATATAACAAGTTGATTCTGACGTCAAAATAAATCCTATTTTTTTCGTGAAATCTAATAATGAAATTGAAGCTGTAAAAAGTATGAATTGTTCGGAAGATAGTATAATGTGTAGCGAGCATTACATTAAGCGGCTAAATTGTTCGGAAGATAGTATAATGTGTAGCGGGCATTACATTAAGCGGCTAAATTGTTCGGAAGATAGTATAATGTGTAGCGGGCATTACATTAAGCGGCTAAATTGTTCGGAAGATAGTATAATTTGTAGCGGGCATTACATTAAGCGGCTAAATTGTTCGGAAGATAGTATAATGTGTAGCGGGCATTACATTAAGCGGCTAAATTGTTCGGAAGGTAGTATAATGTGTAGCGGGCATTACATTAAGCGACTAAAAATGAGGGCTTTTGATTCTTCTATAACTTTAAATATCTGTCATAACAAATATTTATATCGGTAAATATTTTTTTTCCCCCCCTTAGCAAGTAATTCTTTCTTAAGTTTTTTAAACAGCTTTTACTTTTAGGGATTTGAAAACTAATTTATTTAGGGAATTAAAAATTTTTTTCAATTAATATAGATTTTATTTATGTTTTAGACGTGACAAGTTTAATTAAATGTACATTTTTTTTGTTGTAATTTGTTTTATCAAACACTGTTTATTCCACTTTTTGTAACGATATAACCCTACCAGTTTCAAGGTTTTCACCTCATCATCAGGGGAGCACAAACAAGACTCGTTCAGGTGCTCCCCTGATGATGAGGGGAAATCCTTGAAACCGGTAGGGTTATACCGTTACAAAAAGTGGAATTAACTGTGTTTGATGTAATAAATTACAATGTCTTTAAACCTCCACAATGTTAATGCCTTAACTATAAATAATATACCATTTTTTTACCTGTACGAATGATTTTTATAATTAATAACACACATACTAGCCTAGATGATAGTTCACAATAATATCCTATTACCAACTTTGATATATGGAAGTGAAACGTGGACATGGAAAAATATGGAGCTGAATAAATGTTATATAAATACGTGCTTTGAGAATAGAATGAAGTGGAATGAAGTGATCAGAGATGATTGTGAACTTAATGATGATGTTTTAACCTTTTCCTTCTTGTGCTGAAAAAATCCTCGCTTTCCGGTGCTGTGTATTCAATACACATCAATTACACATGTAAAAATGAGCGATTTAAAATGAGCGCTTTAAAAAGAATATTCATAGCCAATCGCCTAAATTAATTAAATTTGAAGTCAAAAGTGATAATAATTGAAATTTAATTGCTGAAAACATGAAAAAAAAACATCGGCTGACGTTCACAAAACGGGCGAAGAGACCACCTCAAACGAATACCCGCGAGCTACTGAAACGAGAGAAGCGAGCGAACTGAGATTCTATTTTGCGTTCCCATATACCGAAGTAGAGTGAGAGTGAGACGTGAATAGCGTCGCTTCCTCACCCATAGCGGTTTTTCAGAATGAATATACTTACGTCACACACTGGCACACGTTTGATTGTATTGGTGAATTTATTCCCGATTTTCACAAAATATCTCTGATGTGGCCGATAAGTGCTAATTATTATTAATATTATTTTTTTCATTCAATGCGTAAATGTATTACGGAGGAATACCTAAAACTTGAAGCCAATATTTATTATATTTATAGATATTAAAGTTTTCAGAAGCAATGTATACTAGTTACACATCACAGGGAAGGAAGGGTTAAGAAAGATGAAGAGCAAGCTGAGAAGATTAGGCACGATAGACTAAATGTAAGTGATAGGTGTAGTAGAGGATGCCAAGATTGTATGCATGTATGTATTTTTATAATACTCAACACACAAATACTGGATTTTTTAAAAATATTCTGCATTTATCGTTTACTACAAGTCCCTTCAAAATATTCCGACATTTATCGTTTAATACAACAAGTCCCTTCAAAATATTCCGACATTTATCGTTTAGTACAACAAGCCCCTTCAAAATATTCCGACATTTATCGTTTAGTATAACAAGCCCCTTCAAAATATTCCGACATTTATCGTTTAGTACAACAAGCCACTTCAAAATATTCCGACATTTATCGTTTAGTACAACAAGTCCCTTCAAAATATTCCGACATTTATCGTTTAGTATAACAAGCCACTTCAAAATATTCCGACATTTATCGGTTAGTACAACAAGCCCCTTCAAAATATTCCGACATTTATCGTTTAGTATAACAAGTCCCTTCAAAATATTCCGACATTTATCGTTTAGTATAACAAGCCCCATCAAAATATTCCGACATTTATCGTTTAGTATAACAAGTCCCTTCAAAATATTCCGACATTTATCGTTTAGTATAACAAGCCACTTCAAAATATTCCGACATTTATCGGTTAGTACAACAAGCCCCTTCAAAATATTCCGACATTTATCGTTTAGTACAAGTCCCTTCAAAAACGATATATAGTAAGTCCCATTGTATTGCCATTTTATTCTATCTTTAGTTTCTGTGATTTCCAACCAAAAAACTTTAGGTTAATTTAAATGTAAACATTTAAATAACTCGATATAAAAAAAAAATCGGCAGCATTTATTTAAATAAAAGGATTTTCTATATATTTCTAACCCAATTACAACTATGAATTCAAAATACCTTTTCATGATTTATACATTTTTATCTCTCAATAAAGATCGACTTCGCAGATGGGTTTGTTTTTCTTCTTTAAAATTGTATCATAATTTTCGCACTCCCGATCTCACGATCATCAGAGTAGAAGAATTCCATTCATAAAGGAGAAATCTTCGCCTTGGTCTTGGTATAATCTATTGACTGAACATTGTCAGGATCAGGGAGGGATCTAGAAATTAAATTTATATATTTTTTTATCCTCAAAAATAATTAAAGACAAAATTTGGTACATGAAGCGCAATAAAGAGTCTTTTCATAAGGAGGCTTAGTATAAATAACATATGAAACATAAATATATTCATACCCCCACGTCATTTCTCTGTCGGGGTAGGCAAATAAGACAGTGTGCAAGACTTTCCTATCACGACACACATCCTTCTCCTTTTCTACATTCATATACCTTTTCATACAACTCCTACGATATCTCTGACTTTATACGTTTCCTTCTTTCAAAATATTCAATTGATCAAACCACACTTTCCTTGATCTTCCTCTCTCACGACTTCCACTTATATTTGCTCTGTTTGTTTGTTTTGTTTTTATTGGCTTTAACCTACCTGAAACTAAAATAGTTTCAGGTAAGGTAAAGCCCATAAAAATAAGACAAATCATAGTTGCTAAATCAATGCCAGGAAAAATCAGCACAAACCAATAGTTGCTAAATCAATACCAGTAAAAATAAATACAAATCAATGGTTGGTAAATCTATGCCAGTAAAAATAAGGATAAATCAACGGTTGATAAATCAATGCCAGTAAAAATAAATACAAATCAATGGTTGATAAATCTGTGCCAGAAAAAATTAGGATAAATCAACCGTTGATAAATCAGTGCCAGTAAAAATATTGATAAATCAATGCCAGTAAAAATAAATACAAATCAATGGTTGATAAATCTATGCCAGAAGAAATAAGGATAAATCAACGGTAGATAAGTCAGTGCCAGTAAGAATAATGATAAATCAATGCCAGTAAAAAAAAAAAGAAAAAAACAATGGATAACGCTAGGGTTAGTGTATTCATATAAAATGTATTCATTGTATTCATATAAAACAGTGAATTATTCATTATCCGGTGTTGCATTGACTGGGTTGCGGATTATGCGAGGAAGTAAAATAAACTAAAACTGTGCGCGATTGGATAAATGCAGATGATAATTTGCATTGATATGAAATTTTAAATAATGAAGAGATCATGAAACGTGTTACTACTAATGAACCTGCAGGTACTTATGACACAGCTCAGGAAAAGACAGCCGCATACAAGATAAAAGTGTACAGCACAGTGCTGCTTTAACTAGCGTTGAAAGCCTACTCAGTTATTTGGAGCCTTCGTCTTAATTTTTTTCGGTTTTTTGGCGGAGATTATCCGGTCAGTTTTTCCCCTTACACCTTGGATAATCGAGAGTTTATTGTATTAAAAATAAAATAAAGAAACAAATAGAGATAATATAATAATAAAAGGTTATTTTCGGTATTTATTAAATTAAGTTCTTATTTTCCTTATGTTATAGTCGTATTCTCACGTTAAAGAAATGGTTTCCGAATAAGACGATGACTCGAGGTTTTCTATTGACCCGCTTTCTGTTGCATTGATCTACCCATCAGGCGAGACGGTTGCTAGTCTTTAATTTTGACCTGCGCCATATTCGCGGCATTTCACGATAAAGGCTTTAATTGGATACGATCGATTATAACGAATATCACAGCATAATCGTAGAAGCCTTTCTCGGAAGGGAAGTGCTCCGGAAGAGCGCCTGAGGGCAACAGCGGATAAAACAGGAGTGTCCTTTAATTAAGCCAAGTCCCGAAATATATTTTAGTTAATACAATAATATTTAAATTGAGTATAATTTAATCAAAGCAGTTATATCATCCAAGGTAAAATAGAGGGTCGAAGAGGTGTTGGGAGGAGACAAATCTCCTGGCTCCGTAATATACGTGATTGGACTGGTATAAGGAGCGTTGGAGATCTTTTTCGGGCTGCCGGGGACAAAGATGCTTACTCTCAGGTGATAGTCAACGTTGGGGGGACCTGACATGACACTAGGAAGAAGAAGTCATATAGGTACCGCATGGGCAAGTCACATAGTGCAAACAAGAGGTGTTCATGTTGTTGCCCATCTATTGTTTATTTTGAGTATATTGGTCGCCGTTGGAAGTTGAACTGGAAACTTTGAGAAAATAAGTTTTCATAGAGTAGAGTAAGGGGACATAACTCTGCTGAAAAGCGAAATTAATCAAAAAGTTACTATAGTCATCCTTCAATTTACGCGGCAAATTGGTTTCAATAAAACAGTTCGTAAATGAAAACCGCTAAAAGGAATATACAAGTTAGAATTGCATGGTTTGAGTGGAGAAGATGAATTGAAGTAAATGTGAGTGGATCAAATGAACATAATGTTGAAAACCGGTTGACACGCACAAATAATGTAAACGATGCGATAAATAGATTCATTCGTTTAAATCTCCGGACCATCAATCATCAACTATGCAACGTGTTTCCCCTAGAAGGCAATAGATATCGTCCTATCATTCTCATATTTCTGGTCCTGCCCAGAAAAAATATTTAACAGTTTAATGGTTCAAGAGAAAAAGAAGTTGGGAATCATTTGACGATTTGAGCATAATAACTTTATCTGCGGCTAGGAGATAGGAAATGATATTGCAGGGACCAGGAAAAAAAGTAATATCATTGAAGGGAAATATAATTATTTTTTAGTCGCTGTTTGAAAGATATGTAAATATAGGCATTTGGTTGACGCCCGTTCTTGATGTTAGTAAATTTAGGATAGATTCCTATATCTATCTAATATCTCTGATGTCCTATGCCTATCAAATATCTTATATTAAAAATACTAATATGTTGTACGGAAATTAGTTTCGTTTTTCTCGGATAAACGTGGTCAGGATAAAATTTTCATTGCTAACTTATTTCCAAACGTGCTGAATGTATATTTTAATAAAAGGTAATAGGTAAGTGCATTTTTTCGGCCATTGATCACCCTAATGATTACGGTCAAGCGATTAGGGTCTAATCGCTTGATTTTTTTGCATAATTTTGAAGATGAAATAAATAAAATGTTTTTTTCCGTGCTTGATGCTTTTTTTACTATCGCAAAGGTAGAAAATGAGACGCCAAAAAATATGTACAGTTTATGGTAATGATGCAATTGTCGTGTTTGTCAAATGTGGTTTAAAATATTGTAATGCTGATACGACATTCGACGATGGTGTCCGCTCTGAAAAGCTGATTACCACTGTTGACGATCAAATCAAGGCTTTGGCGAAGAATAACCAGCATTCTACGACACAAAAAATTGCTGAGAGCTATTGAAAATATCTAAAACAACCGTCCACGAACATTCAGTGCCATTTTGCGTTTGAATTTTACCTAAAAATACGAAATTACTTTCCAGCGTTCGTTTTTTGGCTATTTTGATCTTCATCTTTGGGATGCATGAAATATTTTAGTTAAATTAGATGTATTTACTGTTTAATTATCCACGAGGAAATGCAACAGCCCTGGGCCAGGAACCCTTTGTCCAGAATTGGCAAACCGTTTGAGATTACCGCGAGGCAATTATCCCGTGCACTTCCAGGAACTGTCTATGGTACTCCGATAAATCAGGCGCCAAACATTATTGATCCCCGACCAGATAAATAATTGTCTATGAATCTTTGATCATTATTTTATCTCATTTTCATGCAAATTAGTTGAGAAGCGAAATTATACATATATTATGTATAGAATATTAATATTATATTTTCGCGAAGAAATTTGCTTTTTTAAGTATTAAAATATGCAATTTTTTTCAGACCCATTTGAGCACAATTGATTACTATAAGTATATTAAAAATAGTCCTACTCCTAGCGTCCACGAGTGGCCTCTTAAGCCCCGCGAGCCCTGGGCAATGTGGTCACTGGCATATTACCATCAGTGCCATAGCAGATAGGAGAGGATGAATGTGCGAGTGTCCGGCGCCATAAAACCGGACCCCCCCAGCTAAGGGAGGGTGACCCCTACAGAAACACCTATCAGGGAAGGCAACGGGAAACCACCCTGATTATCATTCCCAGGATATCACTATGGAGAGAAAACCAATAACCACGGCCCCTAGTCCCGGGCAGCCCTTCAGTGGGCAGGGGGTGCGAAGAATCTCCCGACTCAATATAGTGAAATCAGAAATTAGAATAGGAAGCTGGAATGTTAGAAGTTTGTATGCCGATGGCAAATTGGACAATGCAGTGAAGGAGATGAATAGACTGAAATTGGACCTTCTTGGCATAAGTGAATTGCGATGGACAGGCTCAGGAATGTATAGACACGAAAATGGAGTCCTATACTACTCCGGCTGCGACCCCCAAGATAGATCTCGTCCAAATGGAGTTGCTGTATTTGTGAAAGAGGAGTTTACCAAATATGTAAAAAAATTTGTAGCCATCTCTGACAGAATCGTGTTACTCCAACTCTCAGGCCAGCCGTTTAACGTGAACATTGTACAAGTATATGCACCAACTGCTGAGCCCAGATATGATGACGACGTTGAGAGATTCTACGAATCTCTCACCAATAGACTTAATAGTTTGAAGTCGAATGAAATCAAAGTAGTTATGGGAGACTTCAACGCTAAAATAGGAAGGGGAAGATGTACGCACATTGTTGGTGATTATGGCCTTGGTCAAAGAAACCAGAGAGGTGATAGGCTCTATGAATTCTGTCAAGAGAGAGATATGATCATTACCAATACATGGTTCAAGCTACCAAAAAGAAGATTATACACGTGGAAATCCCCTCAGGATGGTGTATCGAATAACATAGTGAGGAATCAGATAGATTACATTCTTATAGACAATAGATTCAGAAATTGCATAAAAAGAGTATCAACATATCCAGGCGCAGACATAGGGTCTGACCACAATCCCCTTGTAACAGATATGTCCCTAAGGCTCGAAACCTTGGTCAAGCAGAAGACCTCAAAAAAGATTGATCTCAGTAAGTTGGATTGTCCTTCTTTTAAAAATGTGTTTGCAAGGGATCTTAACAATGAATTGAGTCAAACTGCACATAATTACAATGACATGACTGTGGAGGACCAATGGAAGTGTCTGAAAGAACAAATAAACAGTGTATGTAAAAACAAGTTGGTGTCCAACATTGTACCAAGAAGACAAATCTGGATGACGGACCACATTCTGGAACTCATGGAGGAGAGAAGATTACTGAAAAACAATCCTACGGGATATAAAAATTTACAACGTACCATCAGAAGAGAAATTAGAGAGGCTAAGGAAGAGTGGATGAAACGAGAATGTGAAGAATTGGAAGCTCTAGATCGACAGCATAACTCTTTCGAGGTCCACAAGAAACTTAAGGAGATGTCAAACAGAACGAAAAGATCAGCGCCTAGTTGCTTGGTCGACAACAATAACAAACTTATATTAGACGAGGAAGACATCCTTAAGGCCTGGGAAGATTATATTCGAAACCTTTTTGACGATCAGAGACCTGATACTGGAAATGGAAATGGTGAACCCCAAGAGGGACCACCAATTTTACGATCAGAGTTACTTCACGCAATAAAAACATCTAAAAATAGGAAAGCCTGTGGCCCAGACGAAATTCCTGTGGAGATAGTGAAGCTCATTGATGGGGAAAATGTGGATCGTCTCCTGAGGCTGTTCAATAAGATTTACGACACAGGGGTAATCCCCCACGATTGGTTAAAATCAACTTTTATAACTCTACCCAAAAAACAGCACCCCAAGAAATGCAGCGATTACCGTTTGATAAGCCTGATGAGTCACGTGCTGAAACTGTTCCTTAAAATTATCCATGCTCGAATAAGGAACAAATGCGAACAAGATCTCGACAAAACCCAATTTGGTTTCAGAAATGCTTTTGGAACGAGAGAAGCATTAATGGCAGTGAACATCCTCCTGCAAAAATGTCGAGACCAACGGAAAGATGTGTTCGCCTGTTTCATTGACTATGAGAAGGCATTCGATAGAGTCAAACACACTGAATTAATGAAAATGTTGGAGGAGTGTAACGTGGATGATAAGGATAGAAACTTTATCAAAAATCTTTATCAATTCCAGACGGCTGAAATTAAAGTCGGTAACGCCCGCTCGGAGGAGATTGAAATTAGAAGAGGCGTACGTCAGGGATGCATATTGTCACCATTGCTCTTTAACATGTACTCTAACTATGTCTTTAAGAAAGCCCTAGAAAACTCGACAAGGGGAGTGAAGATCAATGGCGAATATATCAATAATATAAGATATGCCGATGATACTGTCATTCTGGCTGATAACATCGCAGATCTTCAGGAACTCCTCATAAGCATTAATAATGCAGGAGAAGAATTAGGCCTGAACATTAATAAAAAAAAGACAAAATGGATGGCATTTAGCAGGACCGATTACTCCCATGTAACATTGAGACTTGGCGGTGAATCTTTGGAAAGGGTGGAACAGTTTAAATACCTGGGCAGTATGATTACAGCTTCTGTGGACCCAGATGTGGAGGTGAAGTGTAGGATCGAAGCAGCCCGTAGTTCATTCAACAAAATGAGATCAATATTCTGCAATGATAACTTGAATTTGAAACTAAGGCAGAGAATGTTGAGGTGCTACGTCTGGTCTGTACTATTGTATGGCGCAGAGACTTGGACCCTGAAAGTGCATACTATGAATAGGTTAGAAGCATTCGAAATGTGGTTGCACAGGAGGATGCTTCGCATACCATGGACAGATCTGGTCAGTAATTCAGTGGTTTTGAGGAGAGCTGACTGCAGTAGACAGCTGCTGAAAGATGTTAAGGTCCGTAAGATCTCATATCTGGGTCACATTCTGCGTGGAGATAAATATAGTGTACTCCAATTAATACTCATGGGGAAAATCGAGGGACATCGTGGTCCAGGTAGAAGGCAAACGTCTTGGCTGCGAAATATAAGAGACTGGACCGGAATGAGACGTGTGGAGGAGCTGTTCCGGGTCGCGCAAGACAGAGAAGCCTTCGCCAGAGTGATTGCCAACGTCGGGGGGACCTGACAGGGCACATCAAGAAGAAGAAGATATTAAAAATATCTGTCTTATTCGATTCCAATTATATAATTTAAACCTTCAATTTAATTATTTACATGACATGTAAGCATATCGTGAGGAAATAAAATCTATTTATTTTATTTTACACATGACAAGAAATATATGTATATCATTTGTGAAAAAACAGCAGGTAATTAATTATGACACACAATTTTAATTGATCTGGGTTTGTTGCCTTTCATTTGTTGTGTCCCCAGTAAACTAGGCTTTTGCCAGTATCTCACTGAGGACATAGCATGAGAATATAAATCGATACTTCTTTCCGATTTTCGATTATATAAAACCCCGTCGCACATTCTCATCAACCTGACAAACAGTGATATTCAATTACACATGTATACATAACGCGAAATCAAACTCCTCACACTTCATCACTCCAGACAGACCAAAAACATTCACCCCACAATGTACCGCACATAAGCACAATAATAAAAAAAAACAAAAATATAAATTTAAAACAATAAAAAACACCACACTCAAGAGCTCACACAAACCTATTCCACAAGTCATTCCTCTTGCAAGCCCAAGCACTCAAACTCTTGTCGCAATAACAACCACGCTCCGATCGACTGTCAAAATTGTTTTCCTCCCTTTGCCTTTATTGAATTCGGCACCCCATTGTATGTCATGGGAACTAAATAGACATATTGCCTTTGGCCCGCCAGATTGTATTTCCAATAAAAGTGTTAAATAAATAAAATAGTCATGCATAGGAAAGAAAAGTTTGTAGAATCGAAAATGGTGTTTGATTTATTTGTTATATCAATGAAATGTTATGTATTAAACGCCGTATTTAAAAATTAAATGAAAATTGTTTCTTTGTCATGTTTAAATAAAGTTATAAATCTTAAATTTAAATAATACTGGACTAAATTAATCTCAATTAATTTTCTGTCTTTTCAAATCGATAGTTCTTTATCCATGGAGTCACAAA
Organism: Odontocerum albicorne; assembly: GCA_949825065.1. NCBI lineage: Eukaryota > Metazoa > Arthropoda > Insecta > Trichoptera > Odontoceridae > Odontocerum > Odontocerum albicorne. Next base: position 1,971,020 of record OX463844.1, on the reverse strand, counting down.
TAGAAAGCGTTGTAGGTTTGAGCTTTTTCCAACTTAGTCAGCTTAAAAGCATTTTGCTGTCTCTTCCTGGTGAGCAGTTCCGCTTGTTAATATATGCGATTGTTTTCCGCATTGACTATTGTAACAGTTTGTATTCGGGCTTATCTATGACACAACTAAATAAACTACAATCAATTTTAAATGCGGCTGCACGTTTAATTTTGGGCGCTACGAGGAAGTGTCACATAACTTCACTACTCAAAAGATAATTGTATAGATAGAAGAGAGGGTTAAATATAAGGTAGGAGTTGTGGTTTTCAGGTAATCAGATTCCTCGATATTTCTACGATTGTTTTAGACGGGAGGATCTGCTAATCTCGTTTCAGGTCGAGTTCTGGCGCTGCGAATACTTGAACTCCTAGTTGAGTTTGTAGAGAATATTTCGACACGACATTTTAGGTAGCAGGATCTCTTCTACGGAACATTTTTTCCGTCCTTCCTGAGGCAAATCTCAAAATCGTCAAAATTTTCGTCATCAATACATCTTCTATTAGGTAATAGTTTCAGTTAGTTAGGAAGCGCTCTTGAGATGTTCGTAATGAAGAGAAACAGCGCTATACCAAATTATCTAAAAAAAACAACTTAAGCGCATACCTACCGAGCTTGGATTGCAAAATGATGTGAGCAGAAGGCGACTAACAGTAAAGTAGTGAAATTCAACAGAAGCTTTTCCTAAATTTTAGAGAAGGATCATTCTATGCGAAATCCTCACAATTTGAATTCAAATTCTAGTTTACATTTTCTTGATATTTGGTTAACGGTACACCAAATATAAGTGTTTCTGTTTTTTCCAGCAGGTAGTTAATATTTCCCTGATAATGTCGTAAAATTTTTAGTTAAGTTATTTAAAAAGTGTCCCAGTTTGGTTTTTACTTAAGATTTGTTTGGACACAATTCTGGTGGGCTGGAATAGATTGCCATATTCTAACAATTGCAGCAAGGTGTACTGTATACAACTAAAATTTTATTCAATTCAAAGTTCACTAAAATAATATTGTTAAAATAACAACTCTCTTCCAGCCTAGAGGAGCGCAATCAAATTTCATCGATTCCTATTTTTTAAATGGGTTGTACAGTAAATAATAAAAGTGTAATACATTACGAATGACATCCTTGTCTTAAGTGGATATTCTACTCTAGAGGTGTGAATTTCAGGCGTTTTTTCAGACTTAATAAAAAAAAACAAAAAATATATTTCGTATGTATTTTTCACAGTTTGTTTATTGATAATTTGAGAATATACAAAAAAAAAATTGGAAAAAAATATTGAAAATTCAAGATGTTATCAGCTGTTATATCTTGTCGTAAAAAAGGGGTGAGCTGGTCGACATGATTGGAACCCTTTCGTAAATCTGAAACAAAAACCATATACAGTTTATTAATAAGAAATAAGGAACTCTTTGGTACCAACAATAATCGTTATTGTTGGTACTAAAGAGAATAAAAAAAATCGTAAAATGGCGGCTGTCTGAAAAAAAATCATTTTTTTTCAAATTTAAATTTTTTTTAAAAACAGTTTTGAATTTTTCAAGGTAGGAATGATATAAAAACATTTATCAAAGTTTTATACCAAATTTGGAGGCAATCAGTTGGATAGAACTTGAGATTTTTTGTCGACCAGTTCGAAAAAAGTAGTTTCGAGAAAAACGCGTTTAAAGTTTTGAGATTATTGTCTGAGTCATACCGGTGCGGCGTAATTGCTGCCTCATTTATAGCTATAACTTCGTAAATATCGAGAATTTAAATTTTTTCTTTTGATAACATATTCTTAAAGGTCTAAAGACTTTAAGAAAAACAAAACAATTTTTTCAAATTTCTAATATATAGAAGAATATCCTCTTAAATTTATTTTTAAGTATCATTTCAGCAGGATTTATTTAGTGGAACTTATAAGCGGTATAATACAATACTAAATGCATTAGTACGAATTATCGTACTATTCTTTTAAAAAACATATAATTCAATAAATTTGTAATAACTTTTTTTTGGTTTTAATTAGAATTCTTAATATTGTTAAATTAAAAACATAAACCAATTTTCTAGTAGGTATGGCTTCTGTCTATGGTATTTATTTTTTTAAAACAGGCTTAGCCCAATTACTTTGAAAAATACAAGACATATTAAAAAAGATGAAAAATTACATAGAATAAAATTATATAAAATAAAAAAGAATGTATATGCATACATACGAGTATATACACACAAACATATATTCACAGTCACTTAAGTACGTTGATGAGTGCTTTCTAACGCGCCCAATCTGAGAAGAAAATTTACTTTTGCTTTGGTAATGTGATATGAAATATGTCAATATCCGAAGCAGTCCTGTTCCGAAGAGTTAAGGCCCTTCCAATAGGCATAGCGGCTGGAAGACCCGTTCTTGCGTATGTTATTGAGAACAGTTCTTGGTGGCGCAGTCTAGTGTAATTATTAAGAACATTTAACGCTAATCTTTGTAGTAATGCTGGACAGCTCACAACTCCTCGAACGAGTTTGACAACGTATACCAGGAGACGCAGATCTCTTCTTACGCTCAAGGAGTTATACCCGAGCATGCCCAGCAGAAACTGAGTAGGATAAAGCCATGGATAGACACCGAACTCTCTCATATAGAGATATCGTAGATATTATTTTGGATATACGAGTACATACCTTAGCGAATTTTAAACGACTAGCTCAAAAGCCTTTCTAAGGACGTGAGAAAACAATTATTAAATACTTAATACACCTTTTTACATTCTACACCATCAAGACATTCTTACGGGGTAGACAGAGGATCGAACGCCACACTTTTCTGTCTTTACAGACATCCATAGCTTCTATCACAATTATAGTTTGTCTCACATAACTCCTTCTGTTCATCATACTTATCACCTTACCCTCTTTCAACAATTGACTAATATGCTTCTTTCACGAACTTCTTGATTATTCCATCCTCACTCATCTCTCAAAATACCAATCATTATAATACTTGCCTTAGCCTGCCGGTTTAGCCAATCGTCGATTCTCATTAAATAAATAAATAAATATTAGGTTTATTGACAGCAACATAATATGTACAAGATCACACCTGAATAACACTTCTAAAAACACATAAGTTGTAGACAATACATCAAACACAGAAGCTGTCAAAAGGTCTGGGCTCATCTAATAGCATCCCCTCGGCCAAAATACACCCCACAAATATAGGGTGAACCCAGCCACGGGGACACCAGATGTTTTTCAGCCCACACCCTTAAACACGTAGAAACAGGAATATATACAAAAAAATAAACACAGAAAATAAATATAGTAGATGACAAAAAAGAAAAAAAAACACATTCATTCACATTAAGGGATTGCCATTGTTTAGCATTTTAAAATATAGCGCTATTGATTTTTTATCACACACTGCTATTAATCCTTTTATAAAACTAAAAGTTTTGATATTAACTCTGTTAAGTGTCATTTCTTGGAACAGTCTCCAACAAGGGCGAGTAGATCACGCTTAAAAATAAATACAGTCTGTTGATAAACCATTGGACTCGTCGATGAGGCGAGTGGGCCAGGCCTTCAGCCCGCTGGACCAATGATAGTCTAGCGCTGGACCTCCTCAGTCCGCCCATTTACCTCCTCCGAACTGACACTTCTACATAAACCACAATTTATTTTATGGAATTAATCTTTTCATAATATTTTATAGTTGACCAGTGGCAATCAACCTTTGGAAAAAAATAATGCATATCTGCATTTGAATTGTGGGCAGGTCAAATATTTTGTTTGAAAAATAAAGAAGACCATAAAAATATCGTTCCCACATAACTATATGAAATATTCGTAGTATTAATATGTTAATATGAGCTTTCATCTTTATAAATATAATATTTCAGTCGGTACGAATTTAACATCCTCCCAGTTCCCTTCATATCTCAGGACCGGAAGGAATTGAAATGATCGGGAGAAATGGAGACGACCGGGAGGAATGGAAATGACCGAGAGGAATTGAAGGGATTGGGAGGAATGGAGACGACCAGGAGTAATGGAGATGATCGGGAGGAATGAAGACGACCGAAAGGAATGGAGGGGATCGGTATGAATAGAGACGACCGGGAGGAATGGAGGTGATCGGGAGGAATAGACACGAACGGGAGGAATGGAAATGATCGAGAGGAATGGATACGACCGGGAGGAATGGAGACGACGGGAAGGAATGGAAATGATCGAGATGAATGGAGATGACCGGGAGGAATGGAAGTGACCGGGAGGAATAGAAATGATCGGGAGGAATGGAGATGACTGGGAGGATTGGAGATGACCGGGAGGAATGCAAACGACAGAGAGGAATGGAAATTATGACGACCGTGGCCTAGTTGCTAAGATGCCTATCTCCCAGCCCGGAGGTAGCGTAAACAAATCCAGCTGGAACCCAGATTGTTTAAAAAGATTTCCAGTCTGGTTTTCACTTAAGGCCTCTTTAACGTCTTTCTGGTCTGGAAGAGATTGCCACATGGTTATAAGCCCGTCTGGTTGTACTGTATACAACGAAAGTGATAAACAATACTACATTGGAGAGTAATCATCCACTTAGTTCTATATCATTAGTTTACTTCTCTGCTCTCTCCGGCTTTGGACTATGCGGACGTCTGTTATTTGGATGTTACGGAGGAACAGTTAGATAGTTTACAGTGTCTTGTTTGTTTGTCTCAGATTTATTTTTAATCTGAAAAAGTACGATGATATCACTTCATACCAGAAAGAGCTTAAATTTTGGAATCTGAGAAACATATGCAAACTTCACATATTGTCACTATTGTACGAGTATAATATCCAACCATACTTTCCTTGGTCTTGCTCTACCACACCTTCCACTACATTTGAACTGTTTGTTTGTCTTTCTTCATTTGGGTTCTACATGCCCAAACCATTTAAGAGTGCTCTTCTTCATCTTACTCAACACATCAGCCTTAAGTTCACATTCATCCCAAATCACTTTATTTGGTATTCTGTAATAATTTGTATTTCTACAGCATTTATTCGGCTTCTGGCAGTATTTTTTCATGTCAAATTTAAATCAAGCACTTTTTTACATGTTAAATATATTGTATTTCTACCTCACAAATTGTTGTTACATATGCATTTTAAAACAGTAGTTGGAGAGAGGTCTGAGGTGCAAAACATTTTGTTTTATTCCTATATCCAAACAAAATAAATATAAACAGTGAATATATATAAAAAAAATAAACTAAATATAACTTGAATTTTTTTATTAAGTTGCTTTAAAAATTTAATCTATCAATAATTCTTGCGTAATCGTGTAAGGAACACCACAATCCGAGAGGTCTGTGAGGTCCAAGATGTGGTCAGATGGGAACGACAGCATTGACGATACTGGTACCAGCATGTACAGAGAATGAATTCCAAAAGAATTCCATATATAGCTCTGAATGGGGTGCCGGATGGACGGCGTCCACCAGGGAGACCCCCGAAACGATGGAAAAATAGCTGGAGCTCAGCATCACAGGAGGACAATCCTGCAGTAACAGACTCTTGAGTCTATAGAAAGTCTAAGAAGAAGAAGAATAATTATTAACATTAACTATATTTTTTAAAAGCTATTAAAAAAAATTGTTGATGTTAAGAATTATCGATAGATTAAATTAGAAAATTTCACTCAAGCCTTGTACTTGTGAAGAAGAGTGGTGTCGAATTTATATAGATAAAAAACAATAAAAAAATTATTAATTGAAATCTTATATTTTTTATGAGCGTAACATCACATAATGATGAAGAAGAGACTGCCCAAAGGAACTTCTCTTCTGGTGACGACATATCTCCTCTATAATTCGTATGCAAAGACTGAGAAATGAGTTTTGCAACAATTTAGATATTTTTAATATAAGTATATATAGTATTCGCCAGAATATCACAACAATATTTAGAAACAGCTACTAAATTTGTGCTCTCTTTTATTAATATAAATAACGTAATATAAACAAAACATTAAGGACAATACTTTGCCTCTGGAGTTGAGTAACCCTACATCAACATGTAGGAAGGTTTTAATTCTGCAAAGCAACTTGCATCTCGTTCTACTACTGAGGCCATGTGTTTTCTATATCTCAATATCTATCCATAAAATTCCCACAAAATTCTCAAAAAATCCAATATTTGTTCTATGTATGCGTTGTTACACTAAAAACAAATCTGAGTTCTTTACCTCTGTAAAATAAGTCTTCGACAATTACGTAAGTCTGCTTGGTGGAGTTTGGTAATATTTTGTGGTATACATACATAACATATATTGAACTTAAATATACATATAATTATTAAATAATTTTAAAACAATGATTGTAATTTATTATTACAACTGCTTTTTGTATCTTTATGTTAGTTTAAGATAAAATTTTGTATTATTTGTCAATAATTTTAAGTACGTGTATAACCTGTCACATGTTCATTTGTATATAAAGACACTGTTGTGTCGTAAATTAAATAAATAAATAAACAAATAAAAATATTCTGCCGCCCCCTCTTATCTTGCTGAGAATATTCAGGTTCTTTCCAATGATGGACTTAAGCTATGTTTAAGCAGGTATTTTTTATTGGCTTTCCCAGTTCACTCAAAGTACAAATTACTGCACCTGATCATCCAAGGCAAAATATAAGGCCGAAGAGGTGTTGGCAGGAGGCAAATCTCCTGGCTCCGCAATACACGTGATTGGACTGGCATAATGGGCGTTGGAGATCTTTTTCGGGCTGCCGGGGACAAAGATGTCTACTCTCAAGTGACATTCAACGTTGGAGGGACCTGACATGACACTGGGAAGAAGAAGATGAAGCTCACTGCTCTTCTTTTTTACGTCGTCCTTTATTTTCCATGCAGTGAGACTCTGGAACCAGTTACCAACTAATGTTATTGGCATGTCTTACAAAGCGACTGAAGCAATTCTTAATTTCGAGTCAGTAATGTGACGTGCTTCATTTCCAATTTTCCTTTCTTCTCCACCATTCCTTCCTTTTTTCTTTGATTGCTGATATCTCACTTTTATTTTTATATTGTATGTTGTTCATGAATTTTGGATCAATGAACAATGATTTGATACATTTTTGCCACCATGTTACTCCCTTTATTAGTTGGAAGAGATTGCCACTTGGCAATAAGTCCACCAAAATATTATACAATGAAGTGTTAAATAAACAAATAACCACAACGCTGTGCAACACATCTCAGCAGAAGAAATCGAGCATGTCTTACTTCATCTAAGGCCAATCTGGGAAAATTGATGGCATCCTGTGCAAATAATATTTTTTCTTAAATTACTCGTATATTGTATTTAACACATTATTTTCTTTGCCTTGATTGTTCTCTCAATTCTAAGAAATCTTATCATTAACCATCCTTCTTCACTACAAGCAATATCTTACTTTATGCAATGCTTCTTGAAATGAATACCTTGCTACCTTTGTACCACCTATTTGTCCTTCAGGCTCTCCATGGAATGCGCAAAAGTCGCTTCCATCACCACTTCTTAGAGCCACGAATTATTTTATCTATCATGCGATAAAAGTATTCATAAATGGCGGGAAAGAGGTTTTGATTCAATGTAATAATTATTAGTTATAATTTTTCATTTTTCTGAATAATAATTTTATCTCTACGTTTTTAATAAAAAAAAAACATCGTTTTCTCTAATATAATATTCGATGGAATACGCCAAATTTGTTTTATAATTATTTAACCAATGATTTCAGTGAATCTTAATTTAAAAACTCTATTTTTAGTTCAAATACAGCCTCTTTTCTTTGAAAACACACGTGTAGTCCTGCTTTCCCTTTCTTAGGGGTTTATGAAAGATTTTTGTGAGAACATACAGCACAAAAAACCCACTATTTCCTGAAACCTTTGGAAGAACAAATAATCATTCTACCCTATTTATTTCTAAACATACTAACTTAATTTCATTAAAAAAAAAAAAGAAAAACATTTTTCAGTCTTCATGCACAATATGCAAATTAAATTAATAAAAGTAGGAAATCTGTTCTTCCAACATGGTGTACAAGGTATACTCGTACACATAAAAAAAAACTATATAAATTATACTAACTTTAAAAGGAAACATTTTAAAGTTTCATACTTTAATCAACTATAAATTTCCTTATTTCTTAATATACGAGTAGCATAATAGAGTGTTCGATTCGATTTGTACGTCGTTGTTTTCAAACATAAGAAATAAAATCTCGTTGTCTCTATCTATTCAAGTCGCTTAATAGGATGTCTTTATTGTGTCTTTCGAATTTGTGTCTGAGAGATGTTTCTTCGGAGACGATTAGATCTTTAAAGTTGATTTCGTCTTCGATGAATAAATTGATTATTCTTAATCGATCTAATTGGGTAAGGTATTATGACAGGGCTTTTACCGTTGCTGATTGTGTGACGTGGAATGGTCTGCCTCTAATTATTAGATGGATTGCGTGTGCAGCTTTAGAAAAGTACTCAAAGACAACCATTTTTGCGAGATTTTAGCAATATGTATTATTAAATTTCAATACTATATTTCGGAAATTCTAGGATGAGTCCTGTGACAGCTCACAAATTTGCCCCAACACAGCCTTGTAACGATGTTCAGTAACTTTAATTATTTTATAAACTTTAATATAAGCCTCAATTATAATAAATAGCAAGTTATTTAGCTAAATACGAGTACATTACATAAGGTTGTATTGGGGCAAATTTGTGAGCTGTCACAGGACTCATCCTAGAATTTCTGAACTATACACATATACACTATACTGAACCTAAAGCCGAATGTGTTAATATCAGATATCGGAATATCTACTAAGGTTTCTTTGTAGTTCGTCTTCCCTTGGTAAGTTTTCTAAGGTTGTCTTAATAAATATGTGTATATCAATAATAGTGGGTTCGAATCCCAAGTTAGAGTGCCCTTGATGGAAGTCTGTTCCTTAAACTGCGCTATATAAACTGTCCTTTCATCATTATTATTATTACAATCCAGTTAATCGAATCACACAACTCAACTAAATGAAAAATATTTCAGCACCTTGAGTGAATTTTAGGGTTATGAATCTGGTGGAAAAGTATTTTTTTTTGTATAACACTCTCTGAATACACATATGGTATATATACACAGAATAAATTACGTTTATCATTTAATCAAACTCAACATTACAGAAATATGATATTTGCGGTGTAATAAAGGTTTAACTTATTTTTGATATATTAAACAGTTGTAGGGAAAAAGGTTCAAACTTTATTTACTTAAGTTAAATTATGGAGTTTCATTTGACGGAATATCAAGTAGCTTTCCGTTCGCAATTATTGTAGTTTCTTTAGTATATTTGCACGAAAACCAACAGAAGTCACCTATCGTTGTAGGATCTCAGTTCCACCTATCTTGATAGCGATGCTCCATAGCAAGAATGTCTTAGTGATAGAGTTCACTCTGTTTGTCACGTATAAATCCTAAGTTTTGGGGGAAAAGTCCATATGAACGTCAAGAAAATTGATTTTGAGCAGCTTTCTGCAACCAAGATTCTTGTAGATTACCTGCAGATTGTTCACTATGGTAACATTATAGTCCTGTTTTCTGTTCTATAGAAGCCCAACAACCATAGATAAGTTTTGATAAAAAATCATGCAGCTAGTTCACAGCCATTCAACTTGCCATCAAATGCTGGTTATCTTTAAGAAGTTTTTTTATTTGATTACCCACAAAAATCCCTTTCTTTATTTTTGCGTCGGAATATTGGAAAGATCATTTTAAATAATTGAAATATTAGTTTGCTTTATGAAAAGCTTTTACAAAATCTTTATTAAATCATCTTTGATATGCATAGGAGGAAAACATATTTTGTTCGAGTCAATAAGCGGAAAAATGTTCTCACAGGTATCAAAAATCTTTCCTTCACACCATACTTTTACACATGAGTGGTTTTGTGTATCGTCACTATCTCACAATCACAATAATAATAAAAGACAATTTATATCGCGTCGTTCACAAAGTAAACTCGCCTCAAGGGCGGTCTAACTCGGTACTCGAGTCCACTATTATTGATAAATTAAAAATATTGTACAAAAAACTACAAATTCGATGAATCCATTCTGCAAACCTAAAAGTAATGCAACTTCTTTCGGATTGCAGTAGACTGATATGATTTTTGTAGTTGACTCCCTTTAGTAGGACTGCTTTACCCTCGATAGCCATATCCTCTGCTAAGGGGACTGAAGGTTGCTTGTTTACTTCCTATGTGCTGTTTTCAAAGTTGTAAGTCGTGAACTAAATAATTTAGATACCTTGCTACGTAATTAGGGATGATTTCTTCTAACTGTCTGGTTGGTATTCTTCGAAAGTTTCTAAGTCATCGTTAGTTCCACTTTCCTAATTTTCATTTTCTGCCATTTTCATTCTACGTACATAGATAAATTAAATGTTCGCTATGGAAAACAGGTTTTAGGGCTGAAAACACATCAAAGCACTTGATGGTGTGTTTTTTTTTTTACTTAAACGACCAGACATATTAGTGAGAAAAAATAACAGCAAATAGCATTGCAGGGGTTTCCCTTTACGGAAACTAGATTTATTTAATAAGCATGTGATGTAAGAAATGGATGCTCAATTCGTGCCTTGTCTATCAACAACACAGTCAATGATAGACATTATGCCAAATGCAAAAAAGAGTAGTTTCATCAGTAGTGTTTTGGCGAGGCAAGAAGTAAGAACTTTTCACCAATTCAAAACACAATTCCTATCATCATCAGCCCGTCTCTGTCCAAAGTTGAACATAGGCCTCCCCTCTCCTCCTCCATTCCTCTCTTTCCTGGGCACATCGTTTCCAGTTGCTCCCGGACACTCTTCTAATGCAGTCTGACCACCGTGTCTGAGGACGGCCCACACTTCTTCTTCCCTGTCTTGGGCACCACTCCAGCACTCTCTGGGTCCATCTATCATCTGTACATCTGGCAATGTGTCCCACCCAGTTCCACTTCTGAATGGTGACTCTTTCGGCAACATCAGCTACTTTGGTCTCCTGCCTTATCCATTCATTGGTTCTCCTATCCCTCAGAGAGATATTTAACATTCTTCTCTCCATGGCCCTCTGCGTCACCATGAGCTTGTGCATAATCTGTTTATTCAGCACCGATGTTTCCAGCCCATATGTTAGCACAGGAAGGACACAGGAGTTGAGTACGGATTTTTTAAGATGTCTTGCGTATTTTGGAGATTTTAGAATAAAGGACAGCTTTCCAAATGCAGCCCAGGCTTGGCCTCGTCTTCTTTCAATTTTAGCATCTTGATTCTCCTTACCCAGTCTTGTTGTATGCCCCAAATATACAGATATATCTATAAAGACTGTTAAAATATAATATCACAATTCCTATAAAGACTGTTAAAATGTAACATCTTAAGTGAGGTATTGGTTAGATCATTAATTCATTCATTCTCTGTGACTATTTCTTATAACTGATAGTATAATCTAAGGCGACGAAAATCAATATCCCACTTATCACCATCCTGACGCCCATCACAAGATATTTACACCAAGGTAACACATTTTACTACCTGCATTATCGGATCTTTATTTTTTTCAATGATCTCCGAGTTCGTAGAACTGATTTTAATAAATCTATCTCTCCAGAAAACCCTGGTTGTGCGTTAGCCTAACTTTGTCGTCAGTGAATTCACTGTAATTTTACGAACGTTTATTGCAGATGCTATTAAGCTTTTACTACTGATAAATTCTATGAATACGGTTAACATATGGTATTTGGTGGGAGGAGGCATCATTATCTTAGATCGTTATGAATAAATATAAAATTTGACAGGACCGTCACTGAAATGAAAGCTAGATATATGTCACCACTGAAATGAAATTTGATAAAGTTTGTGTCGCTTCGCGCGCTGCCTTAAGTGTTTCCGCAGTGTACAGTCAACACATCATAGTGCGAATTGAATTCTCGTCTTCGGCACTTGCAATGCGCCCGACATAACCCGATTGTGTTACGGAACTGGGAAGGGGAATATCGTTCAGTGGCGTTACAAATTAGTGTAAAACCCTTATAACATTTATTTATGTAGTTTTATTTTTGCCAATTGGTAGTTATTTGACACCATTTTTGGAGGCTGGTTGAGGTTTTCTAAAGTTTCAAAGTAGGACTTGACTACATAATATGTTTTTATACTCCAATGTCGAACATTGAGATCATAAAGGTTTTTCTTAGTTTTGTAGGAATACCTACCTAAATAAATAAATAAATAAATAATTGTCAAAATGAATAAGTGAATTGTTAAACACAATTAAATTAAATTAATTATTGTCAGATAGTAAACATACAGGGGCAATGACCGATGAAGAATTCAATGATTGTCACACACTATGAACAACAACAATATTTACTATTTACAACGTCTGCGAATTGGCTAGCCATCTCCAAATATAAATAATTAACCTACCGCCAATTCATTCGCTAGAGCAAGGCAGATATGTATCGCGAATGTATTCACTCATTGGTATAAATTACTCGGACGCCGAGAAATAAATATATTATTATTGTCATTCATTCAACTGTCAAGACTTATTATTTATCACCCGCTGTCACTTTCGCTTTTTATATCCGCATTCCTGAGTCTATATTTATTGAATACAAATCAAGATCATCATGACTTATAGAGATAAGCAATCGCTATATTGATGACTCTGAACGAGAAGTAACGCAGATCGACTAAAACGAAGATAGCGATGTCGATATCAAAATCATCAGCACGTTCTAATAGTACACACGCTACATTGATAACGACCATCGTTACAGTTTTCTATGTCATTAGACCTCTTCAACGGAATTGCGTTTAAACGGTCCGTTGCGTTTGTATTCCAAGGTGATGATTATGACAATTAATATAGATTGAGTTTTGACAAGCATTTGCATGTGTGTAGAAAAACATATTTGGTAACAAAACCACAGGGACAGCAAATCTCTAAGACTTCATGTTTCACTATGCTCCAAGGGATCATGTCTTGTTTCACTATGCTCCAAGGGGTCATGTCTTGTTTCACTATGCTCCAAGGGGTCATGTCTTGTTTCACTATGCTCCAAGGGATCATGTCTTGTTTCACTATGCTCCAAGGGATCATGTCTTGTTTCACTATGCTCCAAGGGGTCATGTCTTGTTTCACTATGCTCCAAGGGGTCATGTCTTGTTTCACTATGCTTCAAGGGATCATGTCTTGTTTCACTATGCTCCAAGGGGTCATGTCTTGTTTCACTATGCTCCAAGGGGTCATGTCTTGTTTCACTATGCTCCAAGGGGTCATGTCTTGTTTCACTATGCTCCAAAGGGTCATGTCTTGTTTCACTATGCTCCAAGGGGTCATGTCTTGAAGCCAAATTTTATTTGGCTTCTTGTGAAATGGGTGTTTTCAAATAGTGTCTCGTTTCTTAAATGGACGCGATAAGACTTTTTTTAATATGTTCCAAAAGGATTTCTTTTTTAAAGTATTTTTTTTAAGAAAGAAAAAAATGAATAAGGCCTTCTTCTGCTGAAGTCACACGCATAGAATTATCTGTTTTATGTGGTATAAATGGAGGCTTCTATTAAATAGGGGCATAGCGCTTTATATATATGAGCAGCTCTGAAGACAAAAACTGTAACTTTTTTCCGAAATGTAGACAGAGATTTGAACTTTGTAATAAATGAACCAGTGGAACTGAGTTTAAATCCTTGATTTGACTGTGATACCATATGCGAAAAGTGAGTGCGCTTGAGGAGAGTCTGCTCTTTAAACGGAGATATGTAAATTGTCCATTTATTAATATTATTACTTCCTCTATCAAATATTATATAAATAAATAAAATATCACAGGGTTTTCGAATTTCTTTCAAAAGTAGGGAAATGCCCCGTAAAAATCAAACGTCAGCATCTAAACGTCGTTTATTTAACACTTGACCATGCGATGGACATGGCTGATATAGTATAAAACCATATACGCTCTTATTTGTTTAGGCTGGAAACTTTTGGATCTTTGTGGGATAATAATAAGACCAGACGATTGACTCGTGCCATGCACGGTTTTATATTTTTATCTGTAATGTTTCTGAACTGTTGTAAAACAGTTGTTATAAAGCAGTGCTCGTATTTATATAATACAACAAATATATTAAATAATCACGAGATTTTCTAATTTTTACTCTTATAAACATATTTCATATTAATTTATCAAATAAAAGACAATAATACCGCCCCGACATATCACCTGACGGCTGAACGTTAAAACTACTCGTATATCATTTTCCCTCACGACTATTATTTATTCAGCACTACATCAGGACGTGGATAAAAATAAATGATTTCAATTTTATAATTGATTGTTATAGTGCATGTCTTATTTAGTTACAAAAGTGAAAAAAAATACAATTACATCTGTTATTACAAATCTATCATCGAAAAGAATCTATATTATTATCAATAATTATAATGCATTATTTAGGCGACTTCAGTTTTTAGATTTTATAATTTTTTTATCACTTTGGAAGAGCTTCAGTGTTCTGGATAGATTTCGGTTCTTCATATTCTTCAAGGATGAGAAAGTCAAGATGGAGAAAATGTAAAAGAAGTGCGAAATAAAAGCCTGAAATAATAATACATATATGTTATGGTAAACACTATCAACCAGATGATTGAGGCTGGTAATGCTCTTTATGATATTCAGGGAGATGTTCAAAGTAATCAGGCAGAGTGCTGCTAATTCATGTGCACCCGGTAGATTTCAGTGGCTTATGAAAATATAGTTTTATTAGTTATTTAAAAAATGTTACAGACCTTCATATAAAAAAGACGAGCTCTTTCAGTATTAACATTGATCTTGAAAGATCTATTTCACTAGAATTGCTTGAAGTTCGCCCTTTATATAGACCGTTTTTAGAGGTATTTTTCAGGTCTGGCTCTTTTCAATCTGTGATATTTTCGTTCATTCACTATCAATCCTCTATTCTTTATTATGCTGACGATTCGTTTCTGATTACGTTCGATTTTGATCATGATGACATATGCAGATGCGAGGAAGTACACATTTGATGACGACGCGAGCCATCTTCTTACACGTACATTCAACTTTCTTAATATTTTGCGATATATTTAATCTTCCAATAAAAGTTAGTTCAAATCCTAAAAAGAAGCACCCTTGAAGATAGTGCAATCTAAAAGCATTATAAAAATTTACATTTTATTAGGATTATTAAAATGATACCATTTTGGAATATGTATTAGCTGGCGTTTGTATGTAACTTGGCGTTCTTATTGCCATGTTCTTATTGACCAACCAAATATATTTTAATTTCGACAATTGAAATAGCAATAACAGTGATAGCGACAATAATAACAGTGAAATTGTCATCCAGTAAGAGTTTAAAAAACATCTGAATTTCAACGGGAAACGAAGCCGTAACCGCCGAGTAGGAAGACAAACATTTTACTGTATTATTTTATTATATTACACATACATACAACCTGGTGGGCTTAATGCCATGTGGCAATATCTTCTAAACAACCAAAAATATGTTAAAAAACCGGACTGGAACCCTTTTTAAAATAATTGGGGCTTCCACGGGAATCGAATCCGCAATTTCCGGATTGGGAGGCAATTTCTTATCAACTAGGCCACGGAGGTCGCCATCTTACCATCTAGGAAAAGAAGATCGTCTGTATTGTGGTGTGAGCTCGTGAGTGTGGGTCTCTTATTGTTGTTTTAATTTTGGTTGTTTTTGTGTTTCTGTGTGTTTTTCTTTTTTTTCTTCTTTTTTTTTTGTTTTGAATTTGTTTTGATTTTTATTCTTATGATTGTGTGCAGTATATTGTGGGATGAATATTTTTGGTCTTTCTGGAGCGATAATGTGTGAGGAGTTGAGTTTCGCAAGATGTTTCCAGTTGTAGTTAAGTGTCACTGTTTGTCAGGTTGATGAGAGCGTGCAACGGGGTTTTTTGTGTTATCAAAAATCGGAAAGAAGTATCGATTTATTTTTTCATGCTAAATATCCTCAGTGAGATACAGGCAAAAGCCTAGTTTACTGGGGATACGACAAATGAAAGGCAGCAAACCCAGATCCATTAAAATTATATGTCCAAATCAAATTACCTGTTGTTTTTTCTCAAATTGTGTATATTTCTTGTCATGTGTAATAATAATAATAATAATTGTGCAAATTGTTCAAAATTATGATTTGAGCATTACTATTGGTACTGTTTTTACTGGTCGATTAAAGACCGTACACTGTAATAAAATTAAATGATGTAATGTATTCATTACCCAAGCGAACTATGTTAGAGACTTCTTTCTCTAATTGTTAATCTCGATTCTTATTTCATTGGGTTAAGTTTTACTACATCTTTAACTGTCAGCATAGATTAAAGAGTCTGGTTAAATTTCAATACAATACTCATGCAATTATCGTGAAAAGCATCATGATTAACGATTCATCGATTTCTTAGAAGTTGATCCCATGAATGAATCTGTAAAAACCCAGCAGATCATGAACGACTTCCGCTGCTGGTGAGTCGACTTCCAGCCGGCTCCGATGCTCTGGACGCGCTGGATAGGTACTTCTCACTCACCACGCGCTCTGTTGTTTATATGAATTATGGAAGCCATCTCTTCAAGTCCCGTGGGCATCTGTTTTATGGAATGATTATCTTTTTTTCGTGATGTCATTATCAAATATCATTGCAAATATGCTATATTAACCCTTCCTGTCCTGTGATGTGGAACTAGTACACATTGCTTCTAAAAACTTTAATATATCTCTATAAATATAATTTATTATTTATTTATTTATTATTACACATGACAAGAAATATACACAATTTGACAAAAACAACAAATAATTTGATTTGGACATACAATTTTAATGGATCTGGGTTTGTTGCCTTTCATTTGTCGTATCTCCAGTAAACTAGGCTTTTGCCTGTATCTCACTGAGGATATTTAGCATGAAAAAAATAAATCGATACTTCCTTCCGATTTTTGATTACACAAAAACAAAACCCCGTTGCACGCTCTCATCAACCTGACAGTGACACTCAACTACAACTGGAAACATCTTGCGAAATTCAGCTCCTCACACATCATCACTCCAGAAAGACCAAAAATATTCATCCCACACTATACTGCACACAATCATAAGAATAAAAATTAAAATCAAAACAAAACAAAATTCAAACAAAAAAAAAAAACACAGAAACACAAATACAAAAACAACAAGAAGAAACCCACACATAAATCCCTTCCACTCGTCATCCTGAAAGCCCAAGTACACAAAATCTTGTCGCAATAACAACCACGCTCCGATCGACTGTCTAAATGGTTTTCCTACCTTTACTTTTATTGAAGTCGGCACGCCATTGTATGTAATGGGAGCCAAATAAGCATATTGCCTTTGGGCAAGAGGTTTTAACTCTAGGGATGGTGAACATTTCATCAGTTGCCATGCGTGTCATGTGTGTCTGCTGAGTCTGCATCTTCCCTTCCTCTCGATGGTAGTGCCGTAATAATAAATACAGGGTTCAGATTTTAGGTATTCCTCCGTAATACATTTACGCATTGAATGAAAAAAATAATATTAATAATAATAAATTAACACTTATCGGCCACATCAGAGATATTTTGTAAAAATCGGGAATAAATTCACCAATACAATCAAACGTGTGCCAGTATGTGACGTAGTACATTAATTCTAAAAAAACCGCTATGGGTGAGGAAGCGACGCTATTCACGTCTCACTCTCACTCTACTTCGGTATATGGGAACGCAAGAAATACAATCTCAGTTCGCTTGCTTCTCTCATTTAGTAGGTCGGCGGCTTTCGGTAGAGGTGGTCGCTTTGCCCGTTTTGTGAACGTTGACCATGTTTTAAGCAATTAAATTTCAATTATTATCACTTTTGACTTTAAATTTAATTAATTTAAGCGATTGGCTATGAATATTCTTTTTTTTCCGATTTTAAATCGCTCATTTTTACATGTATATTGAATACATAACACCGGAACGGGCGGATTTTTTTTAGCACAGGAAGGGAAAAGGTAACAAACATACGTGCGATTATATAGCTCAAATTCTGGGCAAAATATTTAGTTTGCAACTTTCGCTCAGATTGCTTCTGCCTTGTTTTACAAACCATCATGCCATTTTCATGTCGGGGTAAGCGGAGAGGAAAGAGCACCAATTTTTTACATCTATACACCTTCTCACAAAGCTCCTACGAGTTATCTAACTTTATATCTTCTTCTTTCAATATAACGTACACTTGATCTATTCATACTTATCTCGGTCTTCATCTACAACGCCTTTAACTCTCATTAAAGGTATGGGCTGTAAAAAAACATCTAGTGTCCTTACGGATGGGCTCGCCCTGTATTGCTAGGGTGTACCTTGTCCGGGGCGATGTTATGAGATGAGCCCAGAGCTTTTGATGGCTTCTCTCTTAAACGTATTTTCTGCCATTTGTGTGTTTTTGGAATTTATTTAAATATATTATGTACATACTATGTTGCTATTAATAAACCTATATTTATTTGCATTGTACATTTGTTGTGTTAGTCTTTCTTCATTCATTCGTTCCACGTGTTCAAACCATCTCAGAGTGATCCTCTTCACCTTACTCAAAACATCAGCCTTAAGTTTACATTAACCCCTAATCCCTTCATTACGTATCCTGTAATACATTGCCACGCCATATATTCTTCTCAGTGCACGCACTTCTACAGCGCTTATATGGCACCTATCAGCATTTTATAGCACATTATATGGCCCCTTGCAGTACTTCGCTTTAAGTTCACATTCGTTCCTAATCACTTCATCAGTATTCTATCATACATTGTCACCTCATTTATTTTACTCATCTCAACACAACATTTACTCATCTCTTTTCAGTCTTGTTTCACGTCTATGTTTCAATCCCATACATCAAAGTTGTTACTAAAATACTGCTGTCGACTATCATCTTGTCACATTTTGATGCTGACCGGTTTAAGTTTATACTGCCCCATTGACTTTGTTTCTTATAGCTACACGTACTCTTTTGTATGACATACTTTCATTACATAAAGTACAGCCTGGTGGGACGATTGCCAATTGTAAATCTCTTACAATCAACCAGAAATGTGTTTAAATAAGCTGTAAATGAAAACCAGACTGGAAATTCATTTAAAATGTGTCAAATTATTTTCTTACAAGGCCATGAAGATCGTGAATACACATGGTTTGGGTTATATTTTTTTAGAGGCGCATGGCCGCGCGGTAACGCATTGTGCTTCCTTTCGGTAGGTCGTCGGTTTGAATCCAATCGCTCAAATTAATAAAATTTGAAGTCAAAAGTGATAATAGCCAAAACTCAAATTAATTAAATTTGAAGTCAAAAGTGATAATAATTGAAATTTAATTGCTGAAAACATGAAAAAAAACATCGGACGACTAACAACCACCTCGAACGAAAGCCAGTTGGCTACTAAAAAGAGAGAAGCAAGCGAACTGAGATCCTATTTTTTGCGTTCCCATATACCGAAGTAGAGTGAGAGTGAGACGTGAATAGCGTCGCTTCCTCACCCATAGCGGTTTTTTTAGAATGAATATACTACGTCACACATTGGAACACGTTTGAATGTTTTGGTGAATTTATTCCCGATTTTCACAAAATATCTCTGATGTGGCCGATAAGTGCTAATTATTATTAATATATTTTTTTTCATTCAATGCGTAAATGTATTACGGAGGAATACCTAAAATTTGAACCCAGTATTTATAATATTTATAGAGATATTAAAGTTTTTAGAAGCAATGTGTACTATAGTTACACATCACAGGACAGGAAGGGTTAACACACCACCGTGGATACCAATAACAAATATGAGACAGAAATTGGTTGATTGGAAGAAATTTCTTTCAAGCAATACATTCGTTAGGTGTGTTTTTATAAAAGTGTTAAATATACAAACTTAATATTTCGAGAGCATTTTTATGAATACGTGTTTTTTTCTCAGTTAAGAAAGTCATTAAGAAGTGCTTTCGAGTATCGCCACTGGACCGCAGTAAGTGGGCTATGAGGAAAATTGTCTAGATAAATCCCCCCTCTGCGTCTCTCTTCCGAGTATTCTGGTCGGCTGCAACGGAACTGGAAACCGGGACCTGCCTTTCAGTGTCCATCTAGTACCCAAGCCTCAGCTTCAAGTTCTACCTCTATTTCTCTCTCGCCCAACTGATCATTCTTTGAATCTTTGGTAGTGTTGTCTCAGCCACTTCTGACATCATTAGAACTGTTTGCTTTTCAAATCTTTCGCGGTGTGTCACCAACATGTTTGAAGACAACACTGCAAGTTGTCTTCCTTATATTGCTGTCATCAATACGGAGGTGAGTTTGGACAATTTTTATTATTAAGTGTAAGTCAAATCTTTCGCGGTGTGTCACCAACATGTTTGAAGATAACACTGCAAGTTGTCTTCCTTATATTGCTGTCATTAATACGAAGGTGAGTTTGGACAATTTTTATTATTAAGTGTAAGTCAAATTTAAGGAAATTATCATAGTTTTAAGAGATAATGTATGAAATTTACAGACTGTAAAGGGTCTTTCAAATAGAGCGGTTTTTTAAATTCATTTTTTTAAATTCTTGAATAAAACACGTAATTTGCTTTGATTTCAAAATACTTTTTATTGGTCATTGAAGTATAAGGTGTGACATTTAAACACAAAAAAACAATATCCGCCAAATGCCCACCTCTTACAGCTCCACAGATGTCCACTCTTTTGTCAAAATTTTCGATGATATTTTGGCATAATTGCAGTTCTAACGAATAATTTCGTCCTTCAGCTCAGGAATTGATCGGGGGTCATTCTTATAGACCTGGCATTTACACGTAACCCCAGAGAAAAGAGTCCAACGGCGTCAGATCACATGATCTTGGTGGTCAATTAACATCACCGTTTCCGGAGATAACAAACAATACATAAAATAATTCTCAATTTGAACGAATTGTTGTATTGTATACGACTCCATTTTTATAAATGTCATACCTAACACTTCTCAAATGTCACAAGGCTTAGTCAAGTTCCCGACGCCATCTGTGTTTTATCCAAGAATTAAAAAAAAAATACCCTTTATATACGAGAATATATCTATAAATTTGAAATTAAATATTATTTTTCCATTAATGTTATGTTTTAACATACGAGTATATAATTTACGACGACCTCGTGGCCTGGTGGTAAAACACTTGTCTGCCGATCCGGAGGTTGCGGGTTTGTTCCCCGCTGAAACCCAATTTTTTTAAATAGGATTCCAGCCTGGTTAACACTTAGGGCCTATAAAAACAGCTTTCTGGATGGTTGGAAGAGATTGCCACATGGCAATAAACTCGCCAGGTAAAAAAATAAAAATAAAAAAATTGCTATTGTGGTCTATTTGATCTGATGGTTATCTCCCAACCTAAGAGTTGCGGGTTCGATTCCCATTGGTGCCCAATATTTAAAAAAATACTTCAGTCTGCTTTTCACTTAAATCTTGTTTAATATCTTTCTGGTTGATGAAAATAAACTAGCCTGGTTGTCTATATATAGCGAAAGTATAAATTAAAATATTCTCACAATATTTCATAAGTCATTGTTTTTACGAGTACTAACAAGATTATTGTAAAACGTATTTATATAGTATATTTAACTGTTGTTTTTTTAAACTGAAAATATTTAAATACAATCAAAGTCAATATTTTTTTCGAAGATAACAGCTTCACTTAATGATGACACTGTTTATTTTATTACACTAAACACAGTTTTATTTCATCAACACTTGTTATATCACTAGTTAACTAGTTTCAATACCTACAAGCTTAAAACTTCACCATTGGCTTTGTAACTAGTTGACTCGTAATACAACAGGTGTTTTTTTAATACGAATAATAAGTGTGTTTAATATAATAAAAAAAGTAAATTTTTACTTAAACGAACAAAAAGTCGTATATTTTGTTGAATTACTATTTGATCTACACCTAATTATAAGTATTTGTAAGAAAAAAAAATCTGGAAAAGGATTTGCTTGTTACAGATTATTATATATTTTTTTCATTTCAACGTATTTGCTTAGAACTTTAAAGGAAAAGCAAATTTCCTTTTATATTTATATGGTGTAATAATAAACAAATATCATGATGAAAAAATAATTTGTTATTGTCTTCATGGCCGTTAAAAACGATCCAAAAATTGCATACAATTTTGGCAAGTCTAATAACCAAGAAAATGTTGCACCAAATACCTCGCCTCGAAAATAAGTTGAAAAAAATACGCTTGTGGATTCGAATAATAAGACTCCTGTCATCTAACACAGAGGTTGAATTCCTATTTTTATGTGTATAGTCTGGTTTTCCCTTAAGGCCGTGTTAAACATCTTTCTGGTTGGTTGTAATAGATTTGCGTATTGTAATAACCAACCAAGCTTTACTGTTAACAACTAAAGCGTAAAAAAAACAATCATACTTGCAGAAATATACTTTCATTGCTTTTTCGAAACAACGTTTTTAACGCATGTTTCCCTTTATCACGGGTACACGTTAAAAGTATTTATTGATACTAGTTGCAACCCGTGAAATATTCACGGAAGTAAAACAAATTATACATTTTTGAAATACCGAATGGAACAAGATCAAAATAATTTTTTTTTGGTTCATTAATGTTTAAAGTTTAAAATAATAAACGTACATCTTGATTGATGAATTATTTAATTCTCAAAAATCTCTTTATACACGATTTTTTGTGTATAAACATTACTGTTGTTCAATTTAAATCGTTGATAAAGTTTTCCTTGAAGACTTGTTTCAGATATATTGACTTTAATGTTTTCGCGTTTCAGACATCTTGAAAAAACCACATATAATTGTCTGCATTAAAAAAAGAGCATAAGATACATAAACACAAATAATCATAAGGTTCAATATAATAGGAAATAAATGAATTATTAAATGAATTACAATTCAAAATAAATTGGCATCGTCCCCTTTTACACCGATTCGTTCAGTATAATTTCAATCTGTTTCGAAGTATTCCTATCTCGCTCTCTTGTATTCAAAATTCAATTCTCGTATTCTTTATTTGATGACAAAAGTACGGGTTTTGGCCTATTTATATTATGATTAGTATAAAATATTTTAAAACTCATTAAAAAAAAAATATCCAACGTTTTGTTGATACAAAAAATTAAACAAAAACTCTGAAAAACACTGCTTATCGATTTTTTCAAATCTCGAACTGTTTAGTTTAGATAATCAAATCTTACAGCGGTATGTGTAGCACATTAATTTTTCAACCAATATCCAACCCAGCTCTTATAAAAGTGTCCCGCTCTTCTGCTAAACGGTTTACACTTTTTACTTGTTGCTGGGTGGAAGTTTGACGTTTAAATACGTTGGTTTGGAAATAAAAGCTGGATTGTTATGTACGTGTTTTATTTTTATCAAAAACTTCACACAGATTTTAAAAATCATGATATTTTTTGTTCATTCTGTTATGGAAAATTATCTGGCTCACTATAATTCGGTTTACTTAACGGATAAACAAACATGAGTAACGTTTTTGTTTATCTTGTACTTGACTTGTAGAGAAAAGTATAAAATAAAATAAACAATATAAAATCAATTGTACTTACGTCCGTTTGTAAAATGTTACTTAGTTATGGTGCTGTCATAGTTACTGTTTAATATTTATTTTTTTAAATCAGATTTTTAACTTTTCAAATATTATTTAACATCTGTCATTTTTTTGGTGTGATCATAAGACATATAAAATAATTATGGCAAATAATGTATTTATTAAGAATATGGGATTTATTAAGAAGATATTAAGAAGACTGTTAGAAAAATATAAATTTTTAAGCGCGAAAGCAGTTTATAATGTATTATTTATTGTATAAGGCATTAACATTGTGGAGGTTATTGTAAGGACATTGTAATTTGTTTTTATCAAATACTGTTTATTCCAGTTTTTTAACGGTATAACCCTACCGGTTTCAAGGCTTTCACCTCATCATCAGGGGAGCACAAACAAGACAAATGTATAATGAGTGAGAAAGCTTGATTCTTCTAACATTTATAACATTAGCAATATTACTTCATTCTGTTGCTATGTTAATATTATAAAATAATTTGGTTGTCAATAGATATATTACATAAAGTTTTCTCTGAGTTATTCAAGATTTCCAGTTTTATTCCAGAAACGGATTTAATGTACGACTTGGTTGAAAATAGCCTTAAAACGTATGTATTTAATTGTTTCTGCAAGAAATTTGTTTCATTTAAAGTATTACAGATTTATTATTCTTGATCAAAGTGATAAGATGGCTGCAAAAACCAACAAAAAAAATATATTTCGTTGAATTATTATTCGATTTACATCAATTATAAGTAATTTCTAGAAAAGAAAACATTTTTTTCTCCTGAGAAGGATTTGCTTGTTACAGATTATTACTATTTTTTTTCATTTCAATTATAAATATAAAGCAAATTTCTTTTATATTTATATGATGTAATAAAATACATAAATTATATCATGTTAAAAAAAAAAGATTTTGTCTTCGTGGCCGTTAGAAACGATCCAAAAATTACGTACCATTTGACATGTCTAATCACCTAGAAAACGTTGCACCAAATGCCTCGAAAATAAATTTAAAATAAAATAACACACTTGTGGATTCGAATGGTAAGACACCTGTTATCTGACACGAAGGTGGTGGGTTCGATTCATTCCCGTAAATTGTGAGTTCTAAAAGGAAGAGAAGATCGCTTAAATCACAACGAGCAAGTGAGACTCTTGAGAAGCATCAATATGTCGACATGAATTAGTACAAAGTCAAGCACAGGTCCACACTGAAAAAGAATCATTAAATTTTGTCATTATCGACGGGTTATTACTAGTACAGTAATCAATGAATTACTTAGTACAGTAATCAATGAATTACTTAGTACAGTAATCAATGAATTACTGAGTACAGTAATCAATGAATTACTTAGTACAGTAACCAATGAATAGTAATATTCCGAGTGTATCGTGTCTGGTGGTCAATATTATTGTATAAAAACTATAATATATAGTAAGGAATCGTGTCTAGTTAGCTAAAGGAAAAATTCTAGTAAAAATAACAATGATTTAATGTATATTTTATTGATATTCCAAAACTGCTGGAAATAAAAGTAATACTTGGAATTGATGACAAAATATAAACAACAAGTGACGTATATATAACTAATTATAATCATTCATATTCTCCACAAACGATGCTTTATGGCCATGGATGGTTCAGAAGTGCAAATACTGATATACACCAATCACGCTTACCAATATAAAATATGCGTCAATATTATCCATAATGTGTTATATTTTACAGCACTTTCGTTGTGTATAGTACAACATGGCGGGTTCATTGCCGCGTGGTAATCTTTTTCCACCGACTAGAAAACTGTTAATGAGACCTGAAGTGAAAATTAAAATGAAATCTTTAAAAAAAAAACAAAAAACAGATTTTTTAAAGTTTTTATCACAGTTTTGTTTTTATTTTTTTCAAACATAATTTTATTTTACATTTACCCATTTTTTGCATTTTCACGAATCATGAATTATAACGTGCAACTGACGTTTGCAAATTGTTATTGATACATTTGAATTGCAAAAGGTTCCGTATGTTTTTAACATGAGTGTGAAAATCAATTAGAGACAATATATCGGGGTTATTAACGATATTGAGAATAGTCTTAGGTATACAGAAACATCAAAACGAATGTATAGAACCTTTTTTTCAGAGATTTTGAGAAGGCGGGTGGAATTCATAGTATATTTCGCTTTTTGCCAAAAGACACATTCACAAGTGATATTTTAACTTATGTATAAAACTTGTGACATCGTTAATATTGCCACGCGCTTAAGTATTGTAAGCAGTGGTCCTCCACTTCCCATGCGAGGTGTGATGTCTGGATGCGGCTGACTGTGGCGGAGTGCACTCGGTTTGGCAGAAACCGCAAGTATATTTCGCTGAATAATCTGCGGGCTTTCCCATTACGTGACTTCCATCGCAACACTGCAGTGTATACTGTGTCCCGCGTCGCGTGGTAACTCATGCGTTCACATATTTTTGTTTACTGTTCACCTCTTGCTGTTTTCTGCCTCGCCTGACAATGCTAATATCCTTTTTGTGTACATACATAATTAATTAATATGATTTATTTTTAAATATACCATTTATGCGGCGGTTTTCTTACCAAATAACTATGTTTTTCTAGACATATACAGATGCGGGTAAGAACTTAATATCATGACCGCAACCTTTTTCCATATTTTATTAATATTAATTCAAAATCATCACAGAGGTAAAAATATAAAGCGGAAATATACAGGAATAATAAAAATACACTGCATTGCTATTTTATTTTACAATATTACACCTCTTCGATACAGTATAAGCCTGGTGGAATTATTACTATACCAATTTCTTCAACCAACCAGAGAGATGTTAGAAGGTATTAAATAAAAATCAGACCGGAATGCGTTTTTTTTTATTTAGGCTTTTTTTTAACCTGGCGAGTTTATTGCCATGTGGCATTCTCTTCCCACCAATCAGAAAGATGTTTTTATAGACCCTAAGTGTTAACCAGACTTCAATGTGAATCGAATCAGCAACCCCCGGTCGGAAGACAGGTGTCTTACGAGTATCGACTAGGTCACGGAGGTCGCCGGAGGATTTTTAATAACATTGTATAAAGAAGCAAATAAAATAAACGGAAGTGATAATAATTTGGTGTTAATGTACCCCTTTCTTATATATATTAAAGAAAAAAAATACATACATATCTTTATTGAAGGAAAAAACTTTATCCATGATTTTAATTTTAAGTAATCTTCGTTCTGAAATCCGCATCAATGGATATTTACCACCTGCCCGATAGTAGACAACCACCTTGTCTAAGGTTTACCATTTCACAGTTTGCCGCTGAATGTTTTTTTAAAACCTTTTTGGTTGATTAATAGTCATTTTTTTTGTATGAGGAAAACATGACAGTTAATATTTTATAGAAAATAACTACAAAAAAAGAAGGATTAAGTGTGTGTGTGTGAGGAGTCCTGAAAATTGCTCCAATCTCGATGAAATTCAATGAGGCTTGGCTTCAGTGGTAATGATATGTATATGTATAAAGAAAACCTGCTGAATACGTGGTAAGCAAGACACTTGGAATGGAAGTTCTTGGAAGTTGATGAAGAGGTCGTCCAAAAAAGTGGTGAAAGGAAAGCATCTGCTAAGGCATAAGTAATCTGAATGTGACTCTGAATGTGATCTTAAACAGATCACGATGGAGAGAGGAGACACGTCATGCAGTCTCCAAATAATTTGGAAAATGTGAAGATGGTGATGAAAAAATCTAAAACTTCCAGTGGATAATTAACATGTGCTTATTCCAAATTAAACAATGAATTGTTATCGATAAATTTATTTAATGGTGACAAGATAGAAAATACATCAATCCAATAAAACCATTTAGACAGTCGATCGGAGCGTGGTTGTTATTGCGACAGGATTTTGAGTACTTGGGCTTTCAGGATGAATGACGAGTGGAAGGGATTTATGTGAGATTTGTGATTGTGTGCGGTATAGTGTGGGATGAATATTTTTGGTCTTTCTGGAGTGATGATGTGTGAGGAGTTGAATTTCGCAAGATGTTTCCAGTTGTAGTTGAGTGTCACTGTCAGGTTGATGAGAGCTTGCAACGGGGGTTTGTTTCTGTGTAATCAAAAATCGGAAAGAAGTATCGATTTATTTTTTTCATGCTAAATATCCTCAGTGAGATACAGGCAAAAGCCTAGTTTACTGGGGATACGACAAATGAAAGGCAACAAACCCAGATCCATTAAAATTGTATGTCCAAATCAAATTATCTGTTGTTTTTCTCAAATTGTGTATATTTCTTGTCATGTGTAAAAATAATAAAAAATAAATAATAATAAAAAAATATATACGTTTTAAGAACATGCATATTCAACGTCACACCATTTTCGTATTGGGATAGGCAGAGAGGACAGAGTGCCAGACTGTCTTATCTCGACACACATCTTTCTCCACTTTCACGTCCATTCACCTTCTCATAAAACCACGATTTCTCAGACTTTTTACGTTTCGTTCTTTAAAAATATAATTAACTAAATCCAATCATCCTTTCTTTGGCCTTTCTCTATCATGCCTGTATTCACATTTGAGCTAAATAGTTGTTCTGTTAGTCTTTATTAATTCATTCTTTCTACATGCTCAAACCATTTCAGAGTGCACACTCTTCTTCATCTTATTTAACAAGTCTCAGTCTCAAGTTCCAATATTTTCCTAATAACTTCGAACCGTATTTTGTCATATACTATATTGTCACTTTGTGTATTCTTCTCAGTGCACGCATTTATAAGGCCCATTTTATTATTTTTCTACGTCAATGTCACACCATGAAAGGGGCTCGGTTTGAATGTATGTATGTACGCTACAACTTTATTTTTAAAGGTGTTACTATCACATATCGGAAGATTTAAAAAGTTTTTTTTATAAACCGTCTTCTTTGATAAGTTTTCTGCAATTTTCTTACCAAATATGTTTTTCTAAGCTTATGCAAATGCGGGGAAGTACCTAATATAATGGCTGCAGCCACTACCTTCCTTTCCTTAGCTTCAACCTATATATATATTTATTTTGTAATATGTTGTTTATAGTTAAAGCATTAACGTTGTGGAGGTTTAAAGACATTGTAATATATTTTTATCAAACACTGTTTATTCCACTTTTTTGTGACGGTATAACCCTACCGGTTTCAAGGCTTTCACCTCATCTTCAGGGGAGCGCAAACAAGACTAAATGCTGTTCCAACTGGTACCGATATACATCGGTATATCGGTACATGTATATCGGTACCAGTTCGAACAGCATTTAGTCTTGTTTGCGCTCCCCTGAAGATGAGGTGAAAGCCTTGAAACCGGTAGGGTTATACCGTCACAAAAAAGTGGAATAAACAGTGTTTGATAAAAATAAATTACAATATTTTGTAATATTTTTTATATATCATTAATAGTAGATTGCAGTCTCGAGTTGGATCGCCCTTGAAGATTCTTTGTTTTCTAAATGGCGCTATATAAATTGTCATTTTATTATTATTATGCAATACAAAAGATCTATTGAAATGAAAAACTTATGAGATAAAAATAGAGAATATAATACGAAATATGGTTGAATAATCAATATGGTTAAATCTAATCGTAAGCGTTCGTTTATAGCGAAAGCTTTAATTATATCATAATGTAAACCTTAACTGATTCTTTATTTTATATTTTTTACATGTCACATAAAAAAACACGTTTAACACATACAGTGCATTTTGACCAATATTTTTGTCAATTCAAAGTAACTTCCATGATTATCCAATTCCAGGAATCCTCCCGGCTGTTCTCAGCAAGCGCGATGCTCTAGTATAGCCGATGGTATCTGCATCTGGGCGGTCTTGCAGAAGACCCAAGACTAGTCGAAGAGAGAAGACACCATGCGAGAGGGCCGAGCGGCCGGCCGCGCGCTCACAGGTGGTGGCGGGCTGACTCAGGTGCGTGACTCACGGCGCGGCATGGAGGGAACGCTGCGGCCCGGCTAGTCGCGCGCCTCCAGCACCGGCGATAAGTCCTACTTACCACTCTCTCGAGTCTCAAGAAGCAGCCCGGGAAACTTCTTCCGCAAGGAGCCGGCACTCGGAGTGAACGCGGGAAAATTCAGTCTCCCTGTTTCTTGATCCAAAACCAATCTGCGGCGCTTCCACTATACATGAGTATTTCATTTCATCGTAATTCCTAGAAAATTGCTCATTACACGGACGTTTTTTTTTAAAGTTATCTTTGTATCCGAGTTATAGTATTTTAACACATTGTTGATAGCGAAGTCTGACTCATTCAAAGTCTATCTGGACATACTCGCGGTGAAATGGATTCATTTCAAAACGGCACAGAAAGAGCGCGGATGCTCTCGCGGAAGAAACCGACGGCCAGAAGGTGAATCATTCCGCGCGTGGATGCGGATTGTGGACCGATGAATAACTATTTTGTGCAATTCATCTGGATACGTGAATCAGTGACGAGCATCAACAGTCAGCTGCCGACCATTTAGTATTCGTGGTGCAATCATTCGTGTAGATAAGTATCGGCATGTTCTGACGCGAAAAATACCGTACTTTCAAACCCGGCCAATTCTCTCGACCGGAGAAGCTCGGGAAGGAATTATAATTGATAAAGGGAGAGCGAGGGCGGCAGTCATGGCAGGATGGAAAACCTGGGCCCGGCATGGGAGGGCGAGGACGGACGCGGTGTGGAGCAATCGGAGGACGGAGAGGAGGAGATGATGCTGCTACAGGGGGTATGGGGTGCTGGAGGGGCGCCGGCTCTCCTGCCGGCGCTCACCGGCCAGGATATCTTCGGAGATAGCATCCCTCAAGGATGTACGGAGGCCTCTCGGTACGCAGAGTTGCCACCGAGGTACGATTTCTGTCAATACAGCGCGAGCTCCTCAGAGCACGGGGACGCCTTCCTATCGAGGTTTAGTGCCAGTTCATCAGAACGAAGTGAAAATCTGCCAGAATTTGTGACTGGCCAAACGGAACATGTAGTGAATCTTTCTCATCACTTGGTGTATAGTGCTACTCCGAGACTATTGACAAATTTGGGTGAGTCTTCAGAGTTGAGTGTTTACAGAACTGTGGTCACGGGAGAGTCCGCGAGTGCTTCTGATAGTGTGGTGACTCGTTTCAGCTCAGAAGAGCGTGTAGTTTGTACTCAAGAATTTAATAGGTTTAGTGCTTTGAGTGACAGTAATTTAGAATGTGTGAGAAGTCCTTCGGCACAAAGTGCGAGCGTGGTGGGCTCTATGATCATCGAGAGCCCAAGCGGGGCGATGCGCTCCTGTAGCGTAGAGCCTCGTAGTGTCAGCTCGGAACCACCGGTCTACATGCGGAGTGATAGCTCTTCACGCTGCAGCATGGAACCTTCTGGGGGAAGGGACAGTTCTTCTCGCTGTAGCGTGGAGGCTCCAGGGGCCGGGGGGCACTCTAGTATGTCCCGATGTAGCGCAGAGTCGGGGCGGCAAAGCAACCCGGCGGAACCATCCGCGGGCCCTTCGGGGCTTGAGGGGGCTACCGAGGAAGGCGCTATGAGCTCTGGAGAAGAAGAGTTGCCTAATAAAGTGATGGTGCCAACAGGTGTGTATTTTTTCAATATGATGTCGCTGTTTTGTAAAAGTTTGTGTGTGTTTTGAAGAAATTTTTACAGGATGTGATAAATAGTTTCAGAGAAAAATACGGGAATTTAATCATTGCAATAAATTATTGTATTCATGTAATACGTATTTAAAGAAAATACGTAATACAGATCAAGGTTATATTACACCTATAAAAACAAAGCCTTCTAAAAAAAACGCGTGTCAATATATGAAAGAAGACAGAATGAAGACATACAAAATAAACGTATGTGTAAAATGTTAAGTTTGATGAAGAAAGGAGCTTTAAGATGGTTTGGAAATGTGCAGAGAATGAATGTTGAAAGACTGAGTAAATGAGTATACAAGTTAGAAGTGTAAGGCGTACGTGGAGGATCTAGACTGAGGGAAAGAAACCGTTTAGCCAAATTTTGACAGGTGACAAAAATATGTGATAAGTATTCAGAAAAAAATATATTATACAAATTTAAGACCATGACCTTACATAAAAAAATATAATAAAACACACCGAGAAAGTTTTACATAAATAGTGGTTCAACATTTAAATTAGTTTGACTATAGATAATAAATTTGGCACCCACTTGCTAAAGGTTTTTTTATTGGTACACTACATTTTTTCATTAAATCAATATTTTTTAAATATTACCAAAAATAAAATTAAAGGAAATGAAATTGAGATAAAGGTTAAATATAATGTGTATGGAATTAAGAAAAATAAAAAAACTGAGGACCAACATTTATTTTTCCGAAATACTAACACTTGAACTTTTCCGACGGTAAATGAAAAGTGTTTGTAGGCAGATACATTTGTTGGCAGATACATTTGTAGGCATCTACATTTGGCCCAATTCTGACTGATTCAGTAAAATAAAACAAAAATTTGAAGTATGTATTTTTATAAACTTAATGAGAATTTTTAACCGTAAGATGAAAAAATGTTTCTACCAACCAGAAATTAGAACTCCGTTGTCCTATTTGAAGCTATTGAAATAATTTCGAAACTCTACTTTTTAAAGTTAAATATAAATCAAACGTAGACGTTTTGGAGTCTCTCCAACTTATCCATTGTTGTTGACATTCAAATAGCACACATCACCGTAATCATGTAATTGAAGCAAGATATATTAGGACAGTAGTATTCTAGCCTTCTCCCTTAGCCTAGTTGGTAAAACATCTCTCTTCTAATCTCTGTAAAAACAATCTGGCGGGTTTATTGCCAGGCGGCAAACTCTTTCAACCAATCAAAGTTATTGTTTGTATTCGATCATTTTATAAAAGATTTCCTATTTGTTTTTTTTAAAGGTCTTTTTAACATTTTTCTGGTTGGTTGGAAGAGATTGCCACACGGTAATAAATCTGCCAAGTCATACTATATGCAACGAAAGTGTAATAATGTATTACATAAAAATATATTTAAATGCCTTTTGTGAAAAATCATATTGCATCTCAGGGACTCGAACCCGAAAACCTTCTAATCTCTGATATGTAATTAACATTCTCGTATTTTATATTTGTCCCTTGAATGAATACCACCACGTTCCTATCTTTCTACTCAACTTGTTTTTTTTTCAATCTTTCAATAATAGTGGGTTCAAATCCCAAGTTAGGGTACCCTAGAGGAGAGTTCGCTCGCTAAATGAATTGTCCTTTTATTATTACTATTTTGTGTAAATAATTTGTATTGTTAACTATTTTCAAAAGTATACGAGTGTGTGAAAAATGATATAATTTTCTACATTTATTCTTAAAAAAATATAACGTTTTTAATGGATGAGCATCCATAAAAGTTTAAGGTGTTTTTCAGAGATTTTGAGTTCCATTTAAAATCCTGATTTCTCTGAAAACTAAACAGAGGAAAAAAAATCGAGAGGATTTCGGATTAAGAACTTTTAAACGATAGTTTTTATTTGATTCAAGAACACTTCGGGATATTTAGATTTAAAAAAATAAGGTTGATAAATTAGGAAAAGGAAAATTCTACAAGAACATGTGAGTATTAAAAATATTGAGCTGGAATAGTTGATTGATTTAACTGAGCTTTTTTTCTTCTCCATATTTTGTATTATACTTTCATTATATGTAGTAAAACAAGGTTCGTGTTTTTCCACGTTTTTCCACTCTTACAACCAGCCTAAAATATTTTAACAAGGTCTAAAGTGAAAACCTTATTAAGATTTGCCCCTATTAGATTGATTGGCACAGTTTGTCAATAAACAATAAATTAGTCAGGTTGTACTGTATATACTGAAGGAATTATACATTTAAACACAACGGTCACACACCTGAGAGTTTCTAGTTCAATTCCCAATGGGACCATAAAAGAAGGCTCCCAGTCTTTTAAAAGAGTTCGTCTATAGTTCGGAAATTCTAGGATGAGTCCTGTGACATCTCACAAATTTGCCCCAATACAACCCTGTAACGATGTTCAGTAATTTGAATTATTTTATCAACTTTAATATAAGCCTCAATTCTAATAAATAGCAAGTTATTTAGGTAAGTACATTACATAAGGTTGTATTGGGGCAAATTTGTGAGCTGTCACAGGACTCATCCTAGAATTTCCGTACTATAGTAACAATAGTTCGTGTGCGAATATTATTCCCTCTTAATGTGTGATAATGCTGTTAATACCTGAAACGACGTACAGTGAGATCTGTGCCTACGTTAGTGGCTGTAAATAATAACATTGATTACTGGGGCTGAAGACAATGTCGACTCCTAGCCACACTCTTTTAATATATTAGATTATCAATTCGGATATGTTGAAAGCTGTTTTACGAAAGAAGAGAAGCACGCCTGGGTATAAAATACATGAAATATAAATGATTAGTACATAATTACAAATAAAAATTTACATTCTATACTAAAGAAAATGTAGCATGGCTCCTATGACGTTTCACAAATTTGCCCCAATACAACCTTGTAACGACGTTCAGTAATTTTAACTATTTTATCAACTTTAATATCAGCCTCAATTCTAATAAATAGCGTTATATAGGTAAATACATTACATAAAACTAAAAATAATGACTAATTAATACATCTTGTTACAAATTAGCAAAAATATCTCAGTTTGTTAAAATCAAATAATATTTGGCGACGTTCGTCAAAAGTCACTACGTTAGTCTGCATTGGCTAGGGATGGGGTATACGATAATTGAATTTTTGATTTTTTTTATACATAAATTTAAATGTTCGTAATTAGTATTAATTCATAGTGGATCTTGGCCTATGTAAAGATAGATACAAATCATAGAATACATTAGAAGGTCAGTATAATGAAAATTAGGAATTAAAACGTCAATTTAGAGAAAAACAATTTTTCGATTTATAAAAAATCGATTCGATTTGTATAAAAATTGATTTTACCCCACACCTTTGAGACACGACATTTTAAACGTCACAGGGACCATGCTACATTTTCTTGAGTATAGTAACACCATTAGAAGTCAGTATCCGAATATTATTGCAGCACTATCCTGCTAACTGCACTAGTGCTTTCCTACTATTTTCCAGTGTCACGTGGTAATTTTTTTCTTATCAGTTTTCAAAACAATTTGAAAAGCAGAATTATATTATATATGGTTTTCTAAATACAGAAGCAGCAGTTATAAGTCGATTATTTATTTATTTTGCACATGACAAGAAATATACATAATTTGCGGAAAAACAACTGGTTATTTAATTTGGAAACAATTTTAATGGATCTGGGTTGGTTGTCTTTCATTTGTCGTGTCCCCACTAAAATAGGCTTTTTCCTGTATCTCACTGAGGACATATATATCATGAAAAATAAATCGATATTTCTTTCCGATTTTTGATTTTATAAAACCCCTTTGCACATTCTTATCAACCTGACAAACAGTGACACTCAATTACATATGCATACGTCACGCGAAATCAAGCTCCTCTCACTTCATCACTCCAGACAGACGAAAACATTCATCCCACAATATACCGCACATAATCATGAAAACAAAAACAAACTTATAAAAATATAAATATAAAACAACAAAAAACACCACACTCAAGAGCTCATACAAACTTTTTCCAAATGTCATTCCTCTTACAAGCCCAATTACTCAAACTCTTGTCGCAATAACAACCACGCTCCGATCGACTGCCTAAATTGTTTTCTAAATTGCCTTTATTGAATTCGGCTCCCCATTGTATGTCATGGGAGCTAAATAGGCATATTGCCTTTGGGCAAAAGATGTTTTACCTCTAGGGATGGTGAACATTTGATCAGTTGCCATGCGTGTCATGTGTCTCTGCTGAGTCTGCATCTTCCCTTCCTCTCGGTGATAGTGCCAGATAATAGATTTGAGATGTAAATTGGTTATGATTAGGACATTTTTGTTCCCCTGTTCATCTGG
The DNA here is from genome assembly GCA_949825065.1 of Odontocerum albicorne. Classification (NCBI taxonomy): domain Eukaryota; kingdom Metazoa; phylum Arthropoda; class Insecta; order Trichoptera; family Odontoceridae; genus Odontocerum; species Odontocerum albicorne. Next base: position 1,935,315 of record OX463844.1, on the reverse strand, counting down.
CCAGACTCCATATTAGGGATTCTTCTTTATGTGAGTGTGGCCAAGAGGAGAGATATCTCGGATATATATTTTTCTCCTGTTCTCTAAATACTTTCCCTTTGACCTTTAAGGAACAAATAAAAATATTCCTCCCCGCAAATATTTCCTACATACGTGTTCAGCCTCCATAAAACTTCCATAGTTAATAACATCAGTCATTTTATTAATCAAAATAAGATTAACTTGTAATAAAATATATGTAAAGTATATGTAGTATAAACTAACGAGTTTATTACCATGTGATAATCTCTACCAACCAACTAGATAAATGTCAAAGCAGTCTTGAATGAAAGGCAGATGGAATTCTATTTTTGAAATTAAGTACCACCTGGGGTGGAAGACAGTCGCCTTACCGTCTAGGCCACGGAGGTCATGTGGTTGGTAACAATATTTTGGTTGTTAATTTATTTTAACATGTTTTTCGTGAAATTTGTTCTATCCGAGAAATAAGTAATGCACAGTTATTGGAGATTTTGTAAATTTTAATTCCCTATGGATTTTCTCAATAAATCAATTTAATCGAAATTAATTTCTTAAATATGTTCATAGATCATTAATTGAGTCGTTCAGAAGCCAAATGAACCAAGTTCATTCCACGTTAATTTTGAGTAAACTAGGTTCAAACATATTTTAGTGTTTCTAATTCTGTAAGGGTATGATCGCAATTCTGTAAAGTGTTATATTGAGTACATTTATTGTACTTACTTTGTACAAAAGCATTTTCTGCTAAAAGCTAAAGCTTTTCGCACATCTTTCATGCAGTGATCTTAAATTCAATATTTTTGGCCTTGGTTCACTTGGCTTCTGAACCACTCAATTGGTCTAAATTAGGATATAAAGTCAGAAATAAAAACACGTATTTTAATAATGTATAAGAAATTTACTATCCACTAGACCATTTTATGTAGTTTATGGTATCTGCAGCGTAACATAAATCTTATATCACTATTACAAAACAACACAAATAGCACTACATAAAACTCTGCTTAATGAATTGCAGCAAATTATACCTGTTGATTGTCATGGAAGTTACATTTCCTTTCCATCAGAACTTTGGGTTTAATCTATCAAGACTGTACTCGCTGAAGTGCAACAGCTTGCACACATTAAATCAATACACGCACATACGTCTTTCATTCACAAGATGGCTGACATGCATATTCGATAACGAGGGATAGCCTATCGCATCATATCATATACCATCTGAATTAGCAAAATTGCTTCTGATGATAGGATAAATATTATTCCGATCAAATAATGAACTGAACTTTATTGATGTGTTAAGTAAGATGAAGAAGAGCACGCTAAGATGGTTTGGGCATGTGAAACGAATGAATGAAGAAATACTAACAAAACAGATATATAGTGCAAATGTGAGAGAGGTAGGTGTGTGAGAGGATAACCAAGGAAAGTTGATTGGATCAAGTGAATAATATTCTGAAAAAAGGAGGTGAAAGTCGTGTGCTTGGATAGAATCGTTTGGACATCTGTTCTCTCTGTCTACCCCGCAAGGGAAATGGCGTGATGGTATGTTTGTTTGTTTATTAGATTGAATATGAATTAAGACTTTCGCTGTTCTTTGTATCAGTTGTATAAGGTCTTTCGAAGTGTTATATTGCGTGGTTTGGTTTATGTGCTGACGTTTCGAAAACGTTGCAGTTTTCATCTTCAATGCTTATTCGTAGCCAACACTGAAAATGAAAACTGCAACGTTTTCAAAACGTCGGCATTATCAGCCAAACCACACGCGGTACAGTACTCCGAAAGATTTTATATAACTTATATTTGATTAACTTTTCTTTCACTGAGAGTTGCATACGTGAAGAAAACTTGAGTTTGATACGAAAATAGCACATATTTGCTTATTTATAAATTTTATCAGATAACAAGGCAATAAAATATTAGCGAGAGGAGTCTGCATGTAGCATACAATGCATTCGAGATGTATCATTCATGAACTAAAATGTTTGCGTCATTTAGGATATTGTCTAGTTTGAACCAGCTCTGATTTATTTCCATGAATGAGTGATTCACGCTCAACCAACTCTATAAAAAATTGTAACCTACTCATGTACTATGCACGTAACATCTCAACTGTTCAAATAGGCACTCGACAATTCATAATTTGATAAATTAGAACAAATGTTTCATTTTCAGCGTCTTCTTATTCGGGTTGCGCATGGCTGGGCGTTGTGGTTCCCTAATGATCTGGAACTGAGCGGATGATCCATGGTGAGGGCAGCACTCTTCGCCATTCTGTCGTGTAGCTCATGACTGAGCGTCTTGACTCCCATGATAGTTCTTAACGACTTATTTTCATCCATCTCTGCACTCCGCAGTTGCAGACGCAACATAACTCTACTTGACAATGAAACAATTGTCAAATATAGTCCTGTTGCGTCTCACTCAGTCAGTCCAATGCATTAGAATTATTCCTTTTGCACGTCTTCCTTACACTGACCTCAAGGTTCTCCAAACTGTCTTCATGGTCACGAGTAATGTGTCCAAAGCATCGGAGGACCCGTCGAAGGTATATTGTTGACAATCTGTCGGTGATTCTCAGTTCTTCGAGAATGAAGGCGTGTTCGTGTTGCTGTTCATGAAATTTGTAACAACCTTCTTCAGTACCACATCTCAAATGCATCTATTCTACGTCTCTCGCGTGCTTCCAGAGTCCAAGTCTCCACGCCGTAAATAAGCATTACAAATACGAGAGACTTAACTAAATGCATTCTTGTTGTGATGGTAATGGTGCTGGTCTTCTGTAACTTTTCCAGCTTTGACATCGCATTATCTGCCATTCTAGTTCTTAGTTGGTAATACTGGAACATTGTTGGTAATACTGAAACATTGTTGGTAATACTGGAACATTGTTGGTAATACTGGAACCTAAGTAAATAGTCAGTAACTACTTCTAGACTATATGATTCACATTATTTGTAACACTAAATTAAGAACCATTAATTTATTTCATTTGGTCTATCCACTTTGCTGGACATAATTATTTTGCTTGCCACTCACCATGACAGTTCCAGTTACTAGCAGCATCTCCAAACTGTCTTCATCTCTTCTAACGACATGTCCGAATTGTGAAAACCTTATTTTCCTGCATTCTATTGACAGTCTTTATTTGACAGTTCCAGTTACTACCAGCATCTTCAAACTGTCTTCATCTCTTCTAACGACATGTTCGAAGTGTGAAAGCCTTCTTTTCCTGCATTCTATTGACATCCTTTATTTGATCTGTAGATCCTAGAAGATGGATACATAAGCGTGCCATGACATATCAAGTATTTGATGCCAACACTTCATCACAAAAACATCCAGTATATATCTTTCCATTTTCATCAGCGTCCATATTTCCCCTCCTTAGAGCGCTATGAAGTTCTTACCGGACGAATTTCAGCATAAACATTTTTAAAATGGAATTTTAAAATTATAAATATAGATGAAGACACTTTTAAAATAAAATCATTCTTAATAATTTACCAATAAATATGCAATTCAAGTTAAAATAGAAAGTCAACGTGCGGTTAGGAACGATTAATCTGTCTGAATATTGAAGGACGTGGGACGGCGCGGCGGCGTACGTTGGGAAAACCCTTTACCCGCCAATACGGGGACTCTCAAACTGTGTATTTGTCTTTGAAAAAGCTGATACATATCATTTTGTAAAACAAAAAAATGTCACTATCATTTTAGACTCCTGATTAGTTCACTATTAAACAAAGTACTCTAAAAAGTCATCTGTTCAGTAACGTTTTTTGCCTTTGTTTTACACATACCATCCACCCAGCAAGCCTTAGGTCACTTTTTAGGCCGTAATTCTTCACGAGTTCCACTGGATGAGTCTTTAGACATAAGATTGTTCGTTGTTCTGTCTATATGCCCTGTTCAAGTATATTTTAATATTTTTTATATGTATTTCAAATATAATTTTCAAGAATTTTTTACTTTGAAGGGAATTTTCGAACATTTTTTATGTTTTAGAGACATTTTACGTGTTTTAAATATTTTGATGATTTTAACATTTTCAGACCTTTTTATTTTATTTTAATTATTTATTTATTATTACACATGACAAGAAATATACGAGTACATAATTTAGACATACATTATTTTAATGGATCTGGGTTTGTCGCCTTTCATTTGTCGTATTCCCAGTAAACTTGAGGATATTTAGCATGAAAAAATAAATCGATACTTCTTTCCGATTTTTGATTACACAAAAAAAAACCCCGTTGCACGTTCTCATCAACCTGACAAAGAGTGACACTCAATTACAACTGGAAACATCATGCGAAATCAAACTCTTCACACATCATCACTCCAGAAAGACCAAAAATATTCATCCCACACTATATCGCACACAATCATAAGAATAAAAACTAAAACAAAAGTAAAACCAAAAATGATCCCAAAATGAAACAAAAATACAACCAAAAATGTTCATCCCATAATATACCGCACACAATCATAAGAATAAAAATTAACACAAAAATATACAGAAACACAAATACAAGAACAACAAAAAACAAAACAACAAGAAGAAACTCACAGTCAAGAGCCCACACAAATCTTTTAAACTTCTTTATCTAATAGTTTGTTTTAATCTACTCGTATTTAACATACTCGTATTTCCAATTTTTCGAGTATTTTCGGCATTATGTATAATTTACAACATTTTTGGAATTTTATGTTTGATTGCGCACATTGAAAGGTTTTTTTATCGTGATAGAAATTTAATTATGGTGATGTAAAAAAAGGTTCGAGTAGTAGCTGATTATTGCCAAAAAAATAGTAAACTTTTTTGCACTTTGTAGGACGACGAAATTAATTATATTGTTTTTAACAAAAATGAAAATAATTTAATGAATCATTAAAGCTTTATAATTTACGGTAGAAATAAATTTTATAATGTGGCTTCGTAATAAATTACTATATTAAGAACATTCTAAGTCTAAGAGAGAAGAAACAATTTCCATAAAGAGAAAATAACATTTTAACACGTTGACTGATGGAAAAAAAATGAAATATTTGAGAAGGGTAAACGTCTAGTTATATTGGAAATGAATTAATATTGTTGAGATCGGCGGGTATGATGACCCTATGGTTTCTTAGTATTTGTACTTCTCGCCAAATACCTCAGTTAATGGTTTACTAGGAATGGCACAATATCGGCGCATCGGGGGGCGACCTTTCGGGAAGTGTTGAGAAACACGTTACCGCCTATATGCGAGGGTGGTTGGAGTCAATTCCATTCTTATATAATATATGTGTACTTTGAAAAACACCTGAGATGCTCCGGTATATGCTTTATACCATTGTTTCGAGACTTAACCTCTGTTTCGAGAGTCACATAACGTAAACCTTGATTTGGTAAGTAATTGTTTATAAATTATGATCCAGTTTTTTTTAGTAAAATAGGTCATTTAAATTACCTATTATACAAATATATACTCCCTCAAATGAAAATACTTGATCATATGTAATCGTTTTTAAGAGGAATTCGTTCTACAACTTTATTTATTTAGGGGTAGGTTTTTTTTAAACGACCAAAACTTCCCTCAACTCCTCTTATAAACTTAAAACGACATATTTTGCAAAGAGAATAGTATGATTTGTTTTTTTTTAAGAAACAATCGAGATTCAAAATATGGACAAATTTTCCTGGTTCGTATTGTCAATAATAAATATTATCAATAATACACGTATTTTTTAATATTTTGTTTTACAAAAAAAGCTATATTTTTATTTTATAAATTTATTTTTATGCAAGTGTATATACTATGTATACACTATAGTTCGAAAATTCTAGGATGAGTCCTGTGACAGCTCACAAATTTTCCCCAATACAACCTTATGTAATGTATTTACCTAAATAACTTACTATTAATTAGAATTGAGTCTTATATTAAAGTTGATAAAATAATTAAAATCACTGAACACCGTTTTAACAAACTGAGATATTTTTACTAATTTGTGACAAGATGTATTAATTTGTCATTATTGTTAGTTTTATGTAATGTATTAACATAAATAACTTGCTATTTATTAGAATTGAGGCTTATATTAAAGTTGATAAAATAATTAAAATTACTGAACATCGTTACAAGGTTGTATTGGGGCAAATTTGTGAAACGTCATAGGGACCATGCTACATTTTCTTTAGTATAGAATCATTTATATTTCATGTATTTTATACCCAAGAGTGTTCCTCTTCTTTCCTATAACAGCTTTCAACATATCCTAATTGATAATCTAATATATTAAAGAGCGTGGCTAGGAGTCGAAATTGTCTTCAGCCCCAGGAATCAATGTTATTTACAGCTACTAACGTAGGTACAGATCTCACTGTACGTCGCTTCAGGTATTAACAACATTATCACACATTAAGAGGGAATAATATTCGCACACGAACTATTGTTACTATAGTTCGGAAATTCTAAGATGAGTCCTGTGACAGCTCACAAATTTGCCCCAATACAACCTTATGTTATTTATTTACCTAAATAACATGCTATTTAATAGAATTGAGGCTTATATTAAAGTTGATAAAATAATTAAAATCACTGAACACCGTTACAAGGTTGTATTGGGGCAAATTTGTGAGCTGTCATAGGACTCATCCTAGAATTTCCGAACTATAGAGAGATAAAATCGATTAATTTCAAGTGGCCACTTATATTGTATGGATCTGGGTTTGTTGCTTGTTATTTGTCGCGTCCCAGTAAACTTAGCTTTTGCCTGTATCTTACTGAGAACACGTGGCCATTAAATAATACGCTAATGCTTTCATGAATTGATGATTAATATTTAATTCCTTTTTATAAGATTACCATTAACTTGATAATTAGTAAGACTTGACCTGTTACATTGATTAAAAAATAACCAACAGCCCGTTTCACAATTTCATCCAAATATTCATTAAAAATATGTTGATAAAATCGGGTATATCGAGATTTTATTAAAAAATAAAAGAGCTTTGTTACGTAATTATTTATGAAGATATATCATAAGTTTGAGGAATATTTTGTATGAATTTTTTTTAAATTTTCACGCAGGTTTTATGTTCTAGAAATACGAAACAGAAACCTAAATTTTAGATTCTGGTTCATGTTGATGGTTTGAATTAGTTACATTTTATACATTCAATTCTGTATCTATCTTAAATTATACTCGTATTTTATGGTTTTCGAAGGAATTCCACAGAGAAAAGGTGAAAAATGAACAAGAAAATGAAATTTTACTGATGTTTTTTCGAACGTTTATTTTACTCGGACGGTGCCTTTTAACATATTCGAATTCATTAAGCGGATATATTGAATCACTTTTCGGCTCCATTACTCAAATATATGGGTTTTAACCCTTAATACTACCGGGCGGGGAAAGGCAATAACATTTACATATTCATCTGAAAGATTGTTATGTAACGAGTTCTTTATACCAACAGGAACCGTTATTGTTACTTTTGTTTTCCGGGCTACAATCTTAGGATTGGTCTGCACCAAGCACTCGATCCCTTCACTCATCTCTGTCTTTCGCCAGTCTCTTAATCTCCTGATAGTTGCCACAGCGCACATCCCGGATCACCCGATCCATGTAGCTATATCTAGGTTACAATCCTAGGATTGGTCTGCACCAAGCACTCGATCCCTCCACTCATCTCTGTCATCCGCCAGTCTCTTCATCTCCTGGTAGCTGCCACAGCGCACATCCCGGATCACCCGGTCCATGTAGCTATATCTAGGGCTATTGCCCTCAATCATTCCCTCGACGATGGTAAGGAGCTGGCCTGGGTGCCTGATGTTATGGCCTATCCAACTGGATCGTTGTTGGGCAACTCTATTTAGGAGTTGCTTTGTTTCTCCAACCCCGCTCAATACCTCGTCGTTTCGGATGTGATCTGACCAATGAACCCTAGCCATGCACCTGTAGCACCACACCTCAAATGCAGCTATTGTTACTAGATTCATTAATTATTTTTTAAGTTATCTTCGAAAATCGAACCTGAAACTTTGGGTGGAAGACAGACATCTTGCTAACAGGGGGCCGGATGTAACCACAAATTTATTTTTGCGAACAATCCTAACCTTAATTTAATTGCTGATTGGTTGGAAGTAATTGCTGTATAACAATGAACCCGCCACATGTACCATGTTTAACACAAAATAATTAGAATAAACCAAAATAATTAAGCGCTTATAATCGCCATGTAATGATTAAATTATTCTAAAGTTCTGGAAAAAATACTGTCTTTAATCAGACCTTAATCGAAGTTTATGATATTTCAGTAAACATTTTTCTTCCTCTGACTGGGTTTTCCCGACCCTGCCGATGGCTCTGCTGGCGCAGCGTCAAGAAGGCGCCAGGCATGAGACAGTGGGCGTGCGATTATACGCGATTTTTTGTGTGCCAAATATATTGTTCGCTCAGTGATGATTAGAAAAATACCTGAGTGTTGATTCGGACAGTTACCTTATATGGAATAAACACCAAATATGGCCTTTATATACTTTAAATAGCATGATGAGTAATGTGGAAAAAAATATATTTATTTGTATATTAAATGATTTAGTATATTATGTTACAATTTCTCATAATTCTGAATTTCTTAAGTGTCTTATTTTTTTTATTGTTAGCGAAATACCCTTTTATAATATCAACAGTAGTAAAAATGACAATAAATAGTGTGTTGATGTCCACCTTGATGTTTGAATGTGAAACATGAAATTGACAGAATAAGGATATATTAATGTTATGGAGATGCGTGCACTAAGGACATTTTTAAGTGTGTCCATGTTTGAATGAAGGTGGAATAAATGGAGGTTTTAAGTAAGATGAAGAAATGAGCTTTAAGATGGTTTGAACATGTGGAGAGAATGAATGATAAAATACTGACTAAGCGAGTATACAAGTTAGATGTGCGTGGAAAAGGTGGATCGATAAAAGCATGACTGGATTAAATTGACCAAACTTAGGTAATATGAATAGTAGAATATTGCGCATGACGAGATGTATGAAAGTGAAAGAGGTGAAAGTTGTGTACTTATATATAAAATATGGAAATCTGTTCTCTCTGCCTACCCTGCAGGGGACACGGTGTGATGATATGTATAAAATATACTTTTTTAAACGATCATAATTCTTCAGTTTCTTTATAAGTTAAACTTCTCGCAATATGGCATTGTTTCAGATCACAATTCTTTAATACGAGTATATTAAAAATAAAATGGATGTTTCTGTGACATAACATACCAATTCTTGGCAACATGAATGTATGTTATAGAGTTAATGCTGAATGCTGCCAATTTTTTCTCACGGAATGTAAACAAATATGTGAAATTTATATATTTTTAGTTTCACATCATTGGTGACATTTTTAACTGGCGCTTTTTAATTATTTTTTTTTTAATAAATCTGTATATTTTTGAAGTGAAGCTTTTGCAAGCGCGGTAGGGCAAATTGGCCTGAACGTCACGAAAAGTGAAACGGTGTATTATATTATTGTTTTATTATTATTAAATTATTATTTATTATTATTAAATATTTTATTTATCAATAAATTATTATTAATTATTTAAATAATTATTTATTATTAATAATAATTAATACTATGATTTATTATTGAAAATAAAAAAAAAGTATTTTTTGTGCATATTATTTTTATATTAATATATTTAATAATAATTAATCTTACTTTATATTTAAATTATTTTATTTAATATTCATTTTAATATTTATTTAATATATAATTTATATTTAATATATAATTATAATAATATATGTATATACATTATTATAATATTAATAATTATATTATTATTAATTATAATATAATAAATTAATAATATAATATAATAATGTTATTAATAATATGATAAAAATAATATAATAATAGATAAATAATTATTTAAAAATAATTAATTTAATAATTATTAATATCACATAAATATTAATATATTTAGTATTAAAAAATATAAATTTTATATTATTAAGTGTATCATATTATTATTAAAATTATTATTTATTAATAAAATTATTATTTATTATTGAAAAAAAAAACAATTTTTTTATTTAATTAAGAGAGATTTTCTTGAATTGAATTCCACATAACCATTTCCTAATCTTAAAAAAAATAATAAAAATCGTTAACAAATGGAAAAAAGCAATGCATAAAATCAACTTTTCCTAGGAGCAAAGAAGTTTCACTTCTACCGCGCGAGAATTTCACGCATCTGTTTTTTTTCAAAAGTTTTAGTTGAACTTTATCTATGTTTGATATTCAGGTTCATTTTATTTCTCAATTGTAATGTCCTCTATTTTATTATTATTACATATACGTATAAATATCATCACTCCGTGAACTTTTCGGTGTAGATAGATAACTTATCTTGAAACTTTTCTATCCACGCACACAACTTTAATCTCCTCCAAATTCACATATCGACGATTCGTTGAGTGGTTGCTGTTATAAAAGTGATATATGCCTTAATACTGATAAGTGTTACAAAATAATATTTACTTGCAATCGTATTTCTTTTTCTGTGGGACTGAACATGAATGTGAGTAATACTAAGTTCATGGTATTTGGCCGGCAGGATCACGCAGGACCACGTCTTACATTGAACGGTGTTGATATAGAGATAGTGACAACATTTAAATACATCGGAAGTATCCTAGTGGAAGACCTCGACCCAGAAACCGAAGTCAAGTGCAGAATTTCAAACATCTCGTGCGGCTTGTAATAAAATGAGAAGCGTATTCTGCGATGATAATCTAAACTTGAAACTTCGACAATGGTTAGTCAAATGCTATGTTTGGTCAGTGTTATTGCATGGAGTGGAATCATGGACCCTCAAAGTTGGTAGTATGAACCAACTGGAAGCATTCGAAATGTGGATGCACCGGAGAATGCTACGGATACCCTGGACGGATATGGTCAGCAACACAAGGGTTCTTCAAATAGCCAAAGTTGACGAGAGAGTTTCTGACTAATATTAAAATCCGATAGGTGTCCTATTTGGGTCATGTACTTAGAGGAGCAAAGTATAAATTACTGCACCTAATCATTCAAGGCAAAATATAGGGTCGAAAAGGTGTTGGCAGGAGGCAAATCTCCTGGCTCCGCAATATACGTGATTGGATTTGTATGAGGAGTGTTGGGGATCTTTTTCGGGTTACCGGGGACAACGATACCTACTCTCAGGTGATATTCAACGTTGGGGGGACCTGACATGACACTGAGAAGAAGAATATGGCAAATATACACTAAATGTTCAAGCGATGTAAAGTGTAGATGCTATGCGTAATTTTGGTGTCATGTGAACAATATGTGTATAGTGAAGAAGTCCTTTAGATTGTTGGGACTCCTAATGAGAATCACAAAATCATTCAAGAGCTTGTCATCTTTGATAATATTGTTTAAGTCATTTGTAAGAAGAAACCTGGAGTAAACCCAAACTAAAGGTTGTATGTTGGTTTACTTCAGGCGGTCCAGCAGGGGTTTTTCGAGTGTCTGTGATATAGGGAGGGGCTGCAAAGTGTTCTTAGATTGTACAGTGATAGGTCATATTTTTTCGATCTTCGGTCGCTTGTGGCTCGTAGATGCACCTTCGATATTGTAGATTCACGTGCGAATCTGAAACATGTCGATTTAAGTATTATCTCATGTCCTCTTAGTATTGATTTTAGTATTGCTTGCTTTCAGCGTTGCTTCATTTACTCGTAGAAGAAACACAGGATTCTATAACTCAGTGGTAAGAATTTACCGAGAGTGGACATATTTAGTTCAATAGTGTCAGAGTTTAGGAGTGAATGTTTTATTTTTCCCCATGTGTATAATTTGTAACATTTTTACTGACCTGCTGACAGCGGAACGGTGCATGATATGAACACTGGTAATTGAGTATTTAATTATTGGTATTATTTAAAAATGACATGTATTGTCTTAAAATCTTGAATAATTTCATGTAAGTGTTTTTTTAAATAAGAATAAAATAAAATCTCGCTAAGTACAATTTACCTTCTTTAAAAATCTTGTCCACTTCACCCAGCCACGTTTCTCTCGGTTTACTTCTTCCACGCACACTTAACACACTTGTATACTTGATCAGTCATTCATTGTCTCAACACGTAGAGAATGAATAATGCATGGTATCCAAATAATATATTTTTGATTATTCTTCTTTCACACTGATTATTACATCATATGACTGATTTGGGTGTTTCTTGTTGTAGATCCCCGGATATGGACAGAGGCGCATATCAGTTCCTGGCTGGAATGGGCGTCGCGGCAGTGGAGGCTACGACCGGCGCCCCAGGCCAGCGCTTTCCCCAGTTCCGGCACCGAGCTATTGCTGCTGCGGGGGGCGGGGTTCAGGGCGGCGGCCGGCAGCGCGCGTGCCGCTCGCAAACTCCGCACACACTTACAGCACCTGCGCTTCACCAGTACCGGCGCTCCACCCTCGGAGCCCAGCAGCGCCAGTGAGAGCGACAGTGAACCGGAGACAGAGCAGCCCAGCCCTGGACGCTCCAATGGTGAGTTCCATTTTATATTTTTAGTAACCATGAGAAATTATACGAAGAATCCGGGTCTCACCCATTTTTGAACCTGATCTCGGCAACGTCTTGTACGCCTACCCCATTTTACGACGGTTTTATACATTCTTCTGTTTTCGGTATTTATTATTCTGTCTTTAACACCGGTTGTATCTCGGAAAACCGTCATCCCTGATGTTCTAAGGAATACTAGAACTTCTATTTTCAAAAACATAAATAATTACAGGTCTGAAATATGTTTTATATATTCCTTTCCTTTATTTTCTGATGCAATGTAACTATTTTTCCATATATTATATTTGAGACATTTAGATATTGCAGAATCTGTCTACACTTCTCCAGTATTTTCATCACATAAGTCACTATGGTTATTAATATCCACTACAAGGTAGATTTATAAAATTAAGGCTAGATATATATGAGTTTTAAGTCTCCAGTATTCTCCATAGCACTGTATGGAGTCCAGAGAAAAGAGGAAACACACTAAATAGAGCTGCTTTCGAGATCTGTTGGAGGCGAATGCTGCGTATTCCGTGGCTCGCAACAATTTTACTATTCGAGAATAGGAGATTATCGAAAGAATGATGAAAGTTAGTGATCACGGGGACAGTTGAGGGAAGGCGAGCAAAAGGAAGGTGCTCAATGAGCTGGATGGATCAAACTTAGGAAATCACAAGGGTTTATTTAAGCGCTGCATTCAATATGTCTCATGAACGGGAAGGATGGAGACAGGTGATGTGTTGAGTTTGAGACATAGCAGAGGGCCTAGATGTTCAGCATTGAAAAATCAAGATAAAGGATTTTTAAATCCATGCAGTTTGCTGAATTAATGTTCAGATCAGAAGGTCATCATTTAAGCACCTTTAAAAGGACACCATAATCAGCATTTTTACATGCGTAAGTTTAATCCTATAGTATGTAATATGCAATCTTCGTGGGAATGCGTTGCGGTTTAAGCACGAGCCTACGAGTAACGTGGCTTGAGAATTTTACGCGCATGTAGCGCTAGCACCTCGCATGCGACATTTGAGGTTTAGCTGATTGCCGGATCGAAGGCAGTAGAAGGCATCCTCGGCTGGCGATTCTTGGAACTATGAGTGGTTGCATAATTAAGACCGGTGACTGTTAACAAACAAGTTCAAAACACATTAAGCGACTCATTCTTAAATGACTACATTTTTATTTAATGACATTTCATCGTTGTCTACAAAACTTATTGAATAAGGTGCCAAGTTTACGAACAGAAATTATACGACCATGAAATGTGTAAGATTTGATTAATGACGAAGATATTTGCAAATATGAGTTAGATTAAAATTACAATAAAAAAATGGATACGTATAAAATAATGACGATATCCGTGGACTTGTTGATATAATGGGTTGGCTTCCAAATCAAGATTTTGACGGACCAAAATACAAGCACAGAGTCTAAGATTTCATATAAGTCCTTTAACCCTTTAACGGGCATAAGCAGAAATCGGTCGCATATGCGACCACCCTTATGGTTATACTTATAAGGATTCATTTTCTTAATGAAACGTTTTTAAGTAACACAAATGTCAAATTGGCCCATGTTGTGGACGAGCAGAGGTCTTATTTAAGACGGATCATCGTGAAGCTAGCTGCATGTTCAGTAGCAACAATCCAAACATCCGGTCAATTTATTGTCAAATATGTAAATAGGTATTATAAGTAAATCACCATTCATTATATCTCAAATAAGAATTTTATTTCCTTATACAACTTAAACTTAGATATTATTACCTAAACATTCATTGGTCACTTTTGCGGCCACTGACATGACCCCTGAAATGGGCACAGCTCTCATATGCGACCGCCTCATTTCGGTTTTCACATTCGACTAATTAAATGTTTTATGATAAGTTTTCTCATTTCTAATTTTTTTCGCAATTATGTAGTTCGACCTACTAAATAAGTAGATAAATAAGAAACATTTTAAATTTGAGTTGATAAGCTAAATTAACGTGGGGCAGGGGATGTTTTAAATAACAAGCCAAATTAAGACACCACCACGTGTTTCTCCACGTGGCCGGGCGTGGTGACAATTAAGTTATGAAAGGGTTGTGGTGAGGTTGAGGGGAGGTGGTAGAATAGTGGCGGGAACCACTCTCGCGAGACTGCGTGCTTGGAGGATCATTCACAAACCAGTTTGGAATTCCGGAAACTCGCCGGACACTTAGATCAGGGGTCGATAAGTTATATAATATTTCTCAAACATGGGAATAAAAATATAAATATTTTGCATTAATTTACTGGGATCGTAAGGCATTGAACATTTTCACCGAATAAACGTCAATTATCATGAGGGTTAGGATTTTTAATTTACAAAATACTCGTATATTTCATTAGCAATTTAGGGATATGTCCCTTAAAGGTATATGATGATTATGATTGTTGATAAATAAATAAAACACGTTAGATCGCAATGCGGAAAGAGAGAGTGAATGCTTTATTTGATAGTACGTAGGTATTTATAACATTTCAGAATGGGCGCGGGAGTGCGCTCGCGATATGATTCTACCTCGCTTCAGTGAATGCAGAAATGGTCAATTGTAGTATTGTAGGTAACAATCTATTTACGGAACCGACGAGACAGCGTGGTGCGTTCTCTCTCTAGTATGTAGTGCGGTCCGCTCGCTACGGGATGACTGGCCGGCGGGTGATCTTTGGACTTGAATGGCCGGCGTATGAACTTCGGACTGTTTATTTAAATTTGTCGAGGAATGCGAATCTCATCGGTCATTGACCGTATGTATGCGACAATATTCCGCGACGAACATGGATCCCTACAGCAACATATAAATTTAGGTGAAAAAGCAACTCGGATCGTTGTCAACGACAAGGCTGCAATGAAGTATATGTTATACTTTGTATTAATTGATAAATGAACATTATACCATGCCCCTATTGGGATACACAGAGAGAACTGATATTCACTTCATTCTATTCTGTCTCATCTTATAATTCTTTACATTTTTCAATGATTAAAAAATGTGATTTAGATTATCGCATATATACATTCATTCATTAAACATATAAGCGTCTTATTAACTTGACCATAAAGATTGTAACCTCCACCCAGGGGTTTCGATTTCGATTCCCGATGGCACCCGATAAAAAATAATCAATGAAGGGTCCTATACTAAAGAAAATGTAGCATAACACCTGTCAGGTTTCACAAATTTGCCCCAATACAACCTTGAAACGACGTTCCGTAATTTTAATTATTTTATCAACTTTAATATAAACGTCGATTCTAATAAATAGAAAGTGATTTAGGTAAATATATTGCATAAAACTAACAATAATGACAAATTAATAGATCTTGTTACAAATTAGCAAAAATATGTCAGTTTGTTAAAATCAAATAATATTTGGCGACGTTCGTCAATAATCACTACGTCAGTCTGCATTGGATAGGGATGGGGTATACCCCGATAATTGGATTTTCGATTTTTATATACATAAAATTAAATGTTCGTAATTAGTATTAATTCATAGTGTATCTTGGCCTATTTAAAGATAAATACAAATCATACAATACACTAGAAAGTCAGTATAATGAAAATTAGGAATTAAAACGTCAGTTTAAAGAAAAATAATTTTTCAATTTATAAAAAAATGAGTTAATTTGTAAAAAAAAACGATTTTATCCCATCCCTTTGAGACATGACATTTCAAACGTCACAGGGACCATGCTACATTTTCTTGAGTATAGTAAGGTAAGATTTCTTTTAGCAATTATATTAGCACGCACTCGACGTTTACGAGTGTTGTTGCTTCTTCAGGTTTGGTAGGATTACCAAAACGTGCAATATGGAAATCTGTGTTTCTTGCTTACGCTAGCAGTTTTAAACATGAATATACTCAATTAATGAGGCCCAGCCACGCTCTTGAATTTGTCAATATCGCCATTATATGTTGAAGAGTACGAATAAATTAATGGCCATTAAGAATATTAAAATTTTAGCTGTAATTATAATAACGAAATTATTTAGAGCCTTTATTATTGAGCGAATGATTAAAAAGTACATAAAACGTTTTAAAAATAAAACAAATAAATTATTATCAAGAACTTGTGTTTTTTATAAGACAGAAAAGTCTTAAACACGCCCTTAAAAAAAAGCCTTTTCCCACAGAAAAAGCCTGCATCAGTTAAATCGAGAAATTTTTGTAGACAGTCGAAATTACAAGTTCTGGAGATTAATCAGTCTGTAAACATTCTGTGTAAAATGTCAATCGTGACTCGTGCTGTATGACATTTAGCACCATCTTGCTGAAACCACATGTTGTCTTAACTTAATTTATCCTTATGGTTGTGACATAAAGTTCTTGATTATGACACGGTAGCGGTCACCGTTTACAGTTACACTGTTACTCTCGGCGTTTTCGAAGAACTTATATCCAATACCATCTCCTGACCGATTTCCACACACCACTGTCACTTTGTGAGATTGTTATGGTCACTAATGAATCACTTCTGGATTTTATTCACCCTAATAACGATTATTTTGTTTCTTAATATAACCGCTGATTTCGAAGTGGGCTCCTTCATTATGATGTTCTAATAGCAATTAAAATCTTATTTCCATAGTATGTATTAATAATAACTACACATTGTCGAATCGTGAAGCTCTCCATAACAAATTTGACACATCTATACTGCTGAATTATCAAATATGAACTGTGAAAATTGAAATAAACCCAAATAATTAATTTAAGTTGTTAAGTACGGTACAAATAAACCTTATAATGCCATAAAATAACGCAGTAAAGCTGAAAAAAAAGCTTATGTAGATAACGGAATGTGGATGCACCGGAGAATGCTACGGATACCCTGGGCGGATATAGTCAGCAACAAGAGGGTTCTTCAAAGAGCCAAAGTTGATAGAGAGTTGCTGACTAATATTAAAATCCGAAAGGTGTCCTACTTGGGTCACGTACTTAGAGGAGCAAAGTACAAATTACCGCACCTGATCATCCAAGGCAAAATAGAAGGCCGAAGAGGTGTTGGCAGGAGGCAAATCTCCTGGCTCCGCAATATACGTGATTGGACTGGCATAAGGGGCGTTGGAGATCTTTTTCGAGCTGCCGGGGACAAAGATGTCTACTCTCAAGTGATATTCAACGTTGGGGGTCCTGACATGACACTGAGAAGAAAAAGAAGATAACGGAAAAGGGATTATATTTGCTGGAGAAGGATGCTATAAATTCCATGGACGGTAAGACAAACTAATGTCTCCATTATCGAAGAATTGAGAGTCGAAGATAGATTGTTTGCAACATCCCAACGATGATTCCTCCGATTCTGTGGACACGTTACCCGTTGCAAATAAGACAGTTTGGAATGGCTTGTGGTTACTGGAAGTGTTGGACTGATCAAGTGAGAGACGTAACAGAGCTACTCTTGATAAAATTGCTTTTCGAACTGCAGAGTACAGGAATGTGGATGGAGAGGAGTCTTGAAGGGCTATTATGAGAGGTACGATGCTCAGTCATGAGCTAGACGATGGATAGATTATGAACCGTAAACGAGGATAAATTTCAATAATGTCTGAGAATGATTCAGTCCGCATAAGATGTAGCACCTCTGTAGTGAGATATTTGCGTGGAACAGAACAGTTGTAGGAGTCCAGGCGCACATTCTCACCAGTTTGCGTATCTCCCTCTACTTTTTGCACTATACATTGTCCACTGTCCAGTTTTTGTAATAGAGCCTGTAGCGGGACGTGATATAGGAGGGACGGAAGGCAGCTGCGATGCGCCACTTTTCAACTTACATTATCTTACCTAATAATACAAATTGTTTTACTGTGCACCTGCCAGATCTGTGGGTCTTTGGCGTGAAATAGCGTAATAAATAATCTGAAACGAAATATAGGTAATCTTATATTTTAGAACAGGATCTTATTTGTTCTATTGTTGCTGGGTATCGTTGTTGAGGACCCCCTCGCCATTCCAAAGTCAATTCAATTGGAAAGCAAATATTTGCCGTGGAGTTTGTTTCATGAATCATGCACATCTTATTACATCAATTACTAAGGATTATATTTAAATAATTCCTTTAAAAATTTCAATTTTTTTCTTCTTTATTCATTAGCGCCCTTGTGAAGAGTCTGCTCTCTAAACGGTTCTGTATATATTAGCGTCATTGAGAAGAGTCTGCTCTTTAAACGGTTCTGTATAAATTAGCACCCTTGAGGAGAGTCTGCCCTCTTAATGGTTCTGTATAAATTAGCGCCCTTGAGGAGAGTCTGCTCTATAAACGGTTCTGTATAAATAAGCGCCCTTGAAGAGAGTCTGCTCTCTTAACGGTTCTGTATAAATTAGCGCCCTTGAGGAGAGTCTCCTCTCTAAACGGCTCTGTATAAATTAGCACCCTTAATGAGAGTCTGCTCTCTAAATGGTTCTGTATAAATTAGTGCCCTTGAGGAGAGTCTGCTCTCTAAATGGTTATGTATAAATTAGCGCCCTTGATGAGAGTCTGCTCTCTAAATGGTTCTGTATAAATTAGCGCCCTTGAGGAGAGTCTGCTCTATAAACGGTTCTGTATAAATAAGCGCCCTTGAGGAGAGTCTGCTCACTTAACGGTTCTCTATAAATTAGCGCCCTTAAGAAGAGTCTGCTTTCTAAACGGTTCTGTATAAATTGCTCTTTTAATTATTGGTGCCAAATTTGATTTTACGACCCGTGGGCTGCGGGTTCGATTCACATTGGTACATACTCGTACATTCATATTTTTATAAACATGCTGTTAGTCTATTTTACATTTTAGGTCTCTATAATATATTTTAAGTTGTTTGAAAGTCTAATACAATACAAGTAATGTATTCCAAAAAAATAACAACAGTTATTACTACGATATAGTTCTCATTTTTATAATTCAAGTTAATCATTGTCGAATAAAAGAGATGGGTTATGGTATTCTATGTTATCACGGGTGTCTACCCAATATTATTAATCAATGGTCGTTATGGGGTAATGCCATGAGATAATTGGAGATGGCGGGTCAGATGACTGCAATACATATATTGCGTGTTGGGTCCACCCTCCGTCCTCCGATTTCGATCCTCGGCAGGAATGCCCCGGGGGCAGTTCACACGGTGCTCTCAATGGGCAGTGGCC
Organism: Odontocerum albicorne; assembly: GCA_949825065.1. Classification (NCBI taxonomy): domain Eukaryota; kingdom Metazoa; phylum Arthropoda; class Insecta; order Trichoptera; family Odontoceridae; genus Odontocerum; species Odontocerum albicorne. The sequence goes on along the minus strand of OX463844.1, from coordinate 1,915,567 downwards.
AGCTCACAAGGTCTAGTACAGATTAACTGGTGGGTTAATGGAATCATGAACAATTTATTCATTTGAGTTCGCAAAATATATATTTATTATATTTTTGTTTCAAGCATGTTTGCTCAATTTTATAAATGAATAAAGCTGATTTAAATTATTCTCATTTTTTCGCCATCGCCCTTGCTCTCTTGAGTCTAGATCAAAATATGAGACAGGTTTACGAAAAATGTATTTATAATCAAAATTTCCAAAAGTTAGATAATTTTTATCGTTGGTATAAAAATTATAACAAGGTAATTTATTTTCAGATTTTTTCTCGTTAAATGTTAAGTATGTATATTTATTTCATTGCCTTTTACCATTTTTGACAAAAACATTTTCAATGAAATTGTGCGAAAAATCTACACAGATTTTTTTTGTCAGCAATTAGTTGTAAATGATTTAGTCGATAAATATTTAGTGACTTTGATCTACACATGTCTCCAAATAGTCTTCATGTTGTCTTCTACCGGATGTGAGATCCTTCGCTCCATTAACCCTAAGTCTGGACTGTTTCGTAACAAAACTAATGTCGGTTGGATAATGTGGAAGGGCAAAAAAATTAAAATGGCATGCTACCTCTTGGCTGGCCGCCGTTAGCCGTGCGTTAACCCCACATTCTCAGAGGGTCCTCATTTCCATTCTGCCTGGGCCTTGGGCCACTACGCCCGGAACTGTTGCGCCTGGAGGCTATCTGAACCCTTTAATTATACCATATTCTGTTGTTGTTGGAAATCCGCGCCTACATATAAATTGTTATAAATTAAATGTATGGGAAGGATAATTGGAAAATGTTTTTTTTTAATCTGACTACGAAGCGATATGAACCGTGAGGAATTTTATTAAATGTTGGGATAATTTTCTAGCATACCGTATTTTTTGGACGATAAAATGTAATGGACCATAAATTACATCCCAAATTAATGCCTAGTTTTAGAAATGAATATTTTTTGTACAAAAATGTTTCTTTTTACAAAAATATTTACGAATTCTTAATTTTTAAATATAATTATCACAATCTGTACCAGCAGCATCTAATTCATCTTCACTCGTCTCGACACTCTCTCTCGTCTTGTTACTGTCACTTTTCGTATTATTGTCTAAACTATTGTTGTCATTGTGTTCAAAAAACGAAGTCATATTCGATACCATCCAACGCACGATACAAGTATGCACTTTAATATTATAATTAAAAGTATGCATATGTATAAAGTAATGCGAGTATAATATTTCTTTTAGTATTATAAAATATTTTCTACAGGGACCTATCATCTATAGAAAACTTACTTACCAAGAGTAATAACGCTTAATCTACAAAAAAATGTAGTTTAAGCGCTATTTCCAGCTCTCCTAAATGCTTTAGTTTTCTATATTATAATATATAAGGTTTTGTATAAAACTTTCTTCATAAATAGTACAATATGACGGGCTTATTGACAGTACAATATGACGGCCTTATATAATACATAAGGTTTTGTATTAAACTTTCGTCATAAACAGTATAATATGACGGGCTTATTGACAAGTGACAATCTCTTCCGAAGAATCAGAAAGAATGTTAATAGCTCTTATTAAAACAGCTATAACTACAAGCAATAATAGGAACAATTATTAAATATTCATCCAGTGAGAGTGATTTCTGCAACACGTTGTAAGTGCAGTAATTTTTTTCTTTGTGTAGATAAATCGTGTGTTATTTGTTGTCAGTAACAACTTTTTAATGTTACTACATACTTATTAAAAGCAAAATAAAAGTTCTTATCGTGGATCGGTTAGATACTGATAAGAAGGGACTTGCTAAGAGATTATGAAGAGGTCAACGAGTTTGTCTACCTTGGGCGCTCTTATCTCGAGGAATGGAGGATGTGAATCGAAGACCTGAAGACTAATTGGAATGACAATGGTAGCTTTGACAAGTCTAAGAAAGATATGGACTAATCTGTCTTTACTAAGATTAACCAAAAGTCGTCTGGTTAAGTCTCTATTATTCTCCATAGCACTGCATTGAGTGGAAACATTGATGATGAGAGGAAAACAAACAAACATGATAAATGCTTTCGAAATGTCGTGTTGGAGGCAAATGTTCCTTATCCTATGGACTGCAAGGCGCACCAATGTCCCTATAATCCATTAATTTAATTTTACCGAAAAACTTTCGACAACGTGCATAAAAAGAATGAACATGAAACTAGAAAGTCTGAAGAAGCTGGTGATCACGGGGGCAGTTGGGTGAAGGCTAGGAAGATGATTATTTTTAAGCGCTAGATTCAACATGCGCCAGGACCGGAAGGGATGGAGACAGGTGGTGCGCCGAGTTCGAGACACACTCGTACATATTAGATAACTAACTACAACGCTCAACATTGAGCTCGACAATGAAGAAGAAGATTAAAAAAAATAACCTATTTTAGATAACTTTAAATGACTTCCTATGCGCGTTGTTTTCCTGGAATCAATTAGTGGCGTTAATGGAAATGTTACTTTATGTGGTTTGATGATATAAATACTGCATGCCCATAATACAATAAAACAATACAGATAAAGATCACTAAGGTCGGCTCTGTCTGTAAATTATTTATGAAAAGTTCGGGTGAATCACTGGAATCGCCAATACTATTGGTAATATCGACCTTGAAAGTGTCAAAAAATTATACCAAAGTACATATCCTACTACACGGATAAAGAAGTCTGTTTGCTGTTACTCATAGTTGAAGGTTGGTTGAGTGCAACAAGGAAGGAGTTTTGGTCTTGTGGTGTGCTGGCGACTAAGCCAAGAGCTGAACGGAGCCAGTACAATGATTAAGCGTGTCATTTCTTGGAAGTGGCCACTTGTTCAGATGAATAGATCACTAATATTCATACATTATAGAACCAGTTGAAATGTTTAAATACCAACTGCTAGTCTGGAAGCTGGCCTTGATATTATCAGCTGATAGATTGGGTGTTCTTTTGTAGACTTATTAATTCAACAATGTTCGGTTAGCATGATAGCTAAGCATTTTGGTGTTCAGGATTCGGTTTCAAACGGATCAGGGATTTTCGGAATATGCTTTAAGATGCTCGCATAATTGAATTTTCTCCTTAACAACGCTGTGATTTTGTGTTTTTTTAGAGAATCGTGACTTTTTTTATAAGCATTAATTTACCATCATTAATGACGGCCATGAATGGTCTAGTAGTTAAGAGGTTTGTTTTCCTTCGAAGGTTTCGAATTTGATGTTATCAAATAAACATATAAAAAAGGTGTCCCAAGTCTGGATTAAAAATTAAACTGATAACAATACTTAAACGCTCTTGACGTATGCGAATGTTGTTGCCTGTCCTCGTGTGGTAGTCTTTACAATACGTACGATAGCGAACTATGAGTTATATGCCTACTCTAATGGTTTTTAACCCGAAGGCTTAATTATTGGAGTTGAAGTCAGTACTATCTCCCTGCCAAATTCTTCAATTTGGACATGTTGAGGAGTACCACACAATTAAATAAAAAAAAAAACACTATTAATGTAAAAAAATTTTTGGTAGTTTTTCGTATTATTTTGTTAGGAAGAATATGAAAAAAAAAGAGTAATTTAAAAAGTTTTTTTTAGGTTTTCCGATGCTTATTAGTGTGCTCGAGTTTTTAGGTTTTCCGATGCTTGTTAGTGTGCTCGAGTTTTTAGGTTTTCCGATGCTTGTTAGTGTGCTCGGGTTTTTAGGTTTTCCGATGCTTGTTAGTGTGCTCGAGTTTTTAGGTTTTCCGATGCTTGTTAGTGTGCTCGAGTTTTTAGGTTTTCCGATGCTTATTAGTGTGCTCGAGTTTTTAGGTTTTCCGATGCTTGTTAGTGTGCTCGAGTTTTAAAATATAGTTTTGTCAGTAATTTCAAATTTAACTGGTCTTATTAATTGAATGTACAAAGACAAAAAGGTCCGATTTCTACTATTTATTTCAAATATCAAACGAATTTAATGGTAAAATTAATTTAAAGTTATTGTAATTTATTTTTATCAAACACTGTTTATTCCACTTTTCACCACAAAAAAAAAAAAGTGGAATAAACAGTGTTTGATAAAAATAAATTACAATGTCTTTAAACCTCCACAACGTTAATGCCTTAACTATATAAACAACAATTTAAAGTTAAATTCATTCATTGCAATATTCTATTTTCTATAACTTTACATTACGTGATCTTACATTTGCTCAAACCTCTCAAAATAAATATAGTGTGAGTAGGTCTGCTGTCAGAGATATCGTAGGAGCAGTATAAAAAGGTGTATGGATGTAGAATAAGTGAAAAATGTGTGTCGCGATATAAAAGTCCTTCGCTCTCTCTGCCTACACCGACAGGGATACGGCGTGATAGTGTGTGTGTGCATAGATCTTTCGGAGTGTTGTACCATGTGGTGTGGTTTATGATGACGAAGTTTCGAAAGTTTTGCAGTTTTCATCTTCAAGACTTGTTTGGCATGTGGTGGAGTCTCGACCGTAACGTGACCACACGTATCCGTCCCATCACGGAAGAACAAGCGCGCTGCTTCCAAAAAGGTTGAAGTTATTGTTCATTTTCATATAGTTGTCGCTTCGATTTATTCGGCATCATACGCCAATCCACGAGGTACAATAATCTTCGAAAGACCTTATAAAATTGATACAAAGATCCGCGAGAGCCTAAAAACAAATTTAATAAGTAAGTGTTGCAAAAACCGGATACTGAATTTGTGCGTTTTAAATTTTACGAGCAGTTCAGTTCGTTTCAAGCTATGAATTACTCTGTAAAGGTGTAAGTCGAGTTTATGAATGAAACGTGCGGATTGCAGCGCACTCAAGGCCGACCGAGTCGCGTTGTGAGTAATGCCGGAGTATGGAGCGTGGAGGCAGGGCTGTTACTTTTGTGTCTGTAATGTATGCCGTGGAAACAGATGCCCAAGTTCTGGGGCTTCCAAATGTCACATTTTCAAGCGAAGAAAAGACTTTATATTTATTGCGCACTACTGGTTTTATAAATTACTATCAAACCTAATTTAAACTGAAGTTACGATGCCACTAATGATCTGCATTTAATTATTAAAAATAATATTACTCTTTCGATTATATTTAATTAGAAAAAAAAAACGCTATACAAATCATAATCGTTATATGAAAAATATAAATAAACGCAATTGAAACTATAATTTTTAATACCTAATATTATTTTTTTTATTTTTATTTATTTTGCACATGACAAGAAATACACATTATTTGTGAAAAAACAACAGGTAATTTAATTTCGACACAATTTTAATAGATCTGGGCTTGTTGCCTTTCATTTGTCGTGTCCTCAGTAAATTAGGCTTTTGTCTGTATCTCACTGAGGACACAATTAAATCAATGTGTTTTTAATATGTAAAAATATATGATATATTTTTTCATGTGATGCATGATTTTATAGCAATAAAAAGAAAAAGCATTTGCGTTCTAAAATACATTTAGTATCTTATAAATCAGTAAAGGACATTGTCAAAATCTACTAATACAATAGCCCACAACGGTATTTCAGTGGCAATTTTTATGTATGTTTAGGAGCGTATGTTCCTTAAAGGAGAGACGATGAGGATGATTGTTGATAAATAAAAACTCGTCGAAATCGGAATGTGTAAAGAGGAATTTTATTGACAGACGTCGGTATTTATAATGTTTATTGAATGTGTGCGGGAATGCGCACGCGATATATCTCTGTCTCGTCTCTGCGTTTACAATACGTTTGTTGTCGCGTGTAGGTATTCTTTCTGTTTTGGGAGACAGGCGCGAAATATGTGTTGCTTACTCCTTCCCTCATGGAATGCGCTCATCGGTTGGTAGCGAGTTGAATGATCGACGCGTGGACTTTGTCCATTGATTGTCTCGGATTGTGAAGGTGTGCAAAGGTCGTCTCGTGGGTTCAGTGACCGCGCGCATACGGTCGCCACATATGGAAGGGGAACGTGGACATGGAAAATACTGAAAGTAGCCGAATGAATGCTGTACAAATGCATACATTGAGAATAATTCAAGGGTTGACTTAAAGCGTATGTATTAAGTATGATGAATAAGAGCTTTGAGACGGTGTGAACTTTTAGAACGAATGAATGAAGAAAGACTAACGAGTTAAATTTACAGTGTAAACATGAGGGGAAAGCGCTGGATAGGAAGACCAAGGAAAGCATAAAAGTAAGACCAAGTGAATATTTTGAAAGAAGGAAATTTAAAATGCCGGAATAATCGTAAGAGTTGTATGAGAAGGTGTATGAATGCAGAAATGTGTGTCACGAAAGGAAAATGTGATCTCTCATCTCTGCCTATCCTGATAGTAAGACGGCATGATGGGATGGACATTATCCTTTTTATTATATTTCTCTCCTAGGAGTTATTTTTTGGTATTCGTGCATAGGCGTTAATCTCCCTAACGAAGCCCAGCATTGAGCGTGGGACCGGCCCACGGCGCTCTACTCCGAATTCATGAATGAATCTGCGATGACGCTTGCACTTTCGCGCCAAAAAGTGGCCGTGGCGGCCTGACGCACGTTTTTCCGCGAAAACACGCCGTCACGTCGTCGTGATGATGCAAAGAAACTTGTTCATATTATACAATATTATAAAAAAAATACTATACACATTATAAACTATTGAAGTTAATATTTCTTAATATACGTTCCTTTTTACTCGCGTTCATATAATATTCAAATTGAGCTATTTGTATCAGTACGAGCATTTAACTTTAATGATCAGTTGTTCTGCGGCCTTTAACAGCTGATTTCGTAGTAAACACTTTCAAGGATATTACGATCGTGTTCGATCATAAAAATGACGTATCATTTCTAAGGAGACCGTGGAAAAAAGAGATAATAAAGTGCACCTTTTTGTATAGTTACATAATTTTATACAAGAATACGGAAGATCGACTATTTATGTATGTAGCGTTAACAATGTATCCAAGTCGAAATTACGAATATTATTTCAGATGTTAAATGACTTTGAATTCGGAGAAATGATTGTTCACGTGATTGTGGCGGTATTTTGGGGCTAAACCACTCATCGTGTATTTCGCAATCAAACTGAACAATAATTAGTTCGTTATAAACATAGCTCAGTTTTTTTATGAGAAAAATAGTAATACGTTTACTATTTGATGCCCCTTGGCAAAGGAAGCATGTTCTGCTGGCTGTCCCCTATCTGATTTTTAACAGCCGTAACTGATCTTTTAAATAAAATTAAACATGATATTTGGCACCGATGGGCGTTGGATTGGAATATGACTGATATACTAGTACATAAGGACTAGATATAAATAAATCCAACAATCTATCCCTTTAACCCTTCCTTCCCTGTGATGTGTAACTAGTACACATTGCTTCTATAAACTTTAATATCTCTATAAATATAATAAATACTGGGTTCAGATTTTAGGTAATAATAATAATACATTTACGCATTGAATGAAAAAATAATATTAATAATAATTAGCGGTCGATCGGCCACATCAGAGATATTTTGTGAAAATCGGGAATAAATTCACCAATACAATCAAATGTGTGACGTAGGTATATTCATTCTAAAAAAACCGCAATGGGTGAGGAAGCGACGCTATTCACGTCTTACTCTACTTTGGTATATGGGAACGCAATAAATAGAATCTCAGTTCGCTCGCTTCTCTCGCTTCAGTAGCTCGCGGGCTTTCGTTTGAGGTGGTCGCTTCGCCCGTTTTGTGAACGTCGGCTGATGGGGTTTTTCATGTTGTCAGCAATTAAATTTCAATTATTATCATTTTTGACTTCAAATTAAATTAATTTAAGCGATTGGCTATGAATATTCTTATTTTTTCGATTTTAAATCGTTCATTTTTACAAGTGTATTGAATGCACAGCACCGGAACGCGCGGATTTGTTTAGCACAGAAAGGGAAACGTTAAATCCATAGTTTAATATAATAAGAATGAACAAGATGGAAGTGTCTGTCATGTGTCATTTGCGGACGGGCCACTGTGTTGGAGTTAGTCACCTTTACAGAATGGGTATTGTGGACAATCACGGCTGCGAGTGTAGTTTGAATTATGAAACTATAGACCATGTATTTTTTGGTTGTTTTTGTGAGATAGCTATAATCTACCAAAAGCCATATCTTTACCGTGTCCAATGAATGTTGCGTTTCTTCTTTCTTCGTGGAACTTTTCCACTTATAGATCGATTGTTAAATTTTTTAAGTTCGATTAGGTGAAACTTTCAACAGTCTAGAATTGAAATTTTTTTAAATATTACTTTTATTATATTGAATCATACATTCCATATGAATTATCATTTTATTATTATTATTACGGTTTAACTTAAAAAGACGACGAAAGAAAAACCCTGATACCATTTTTAAAATTATTACAAGGTATGATGGTTGAAGGGAGATGGTAGGTATATGGTATGCAGCATCTATCAGATATGATAAATAGAATAATACGGCAGTTAATTATGGCGAGAGAGCAGTCAAGTGCCCCTGCCTCCCTCGCGCCCCCTGACACCGGGATTAGTCCCCCGCTGCGTGCTTACTATGCACCCTTGCGCCCCCGCATCAGTCTGCTGGGGGTGGGAACCATTGTTGCGAAACTTTCGCGAATAGTCACTTTCGTCAGCTATTATGTTATATATTTTATACCACCAGTTTTTTTTCGTTCGTATAATATTCTTCTACATATCCGAATTGGTGATTCGAACATATTGAATCAATCGAGCTTTCGGGCATTGAATCACCAGAGTAGGCACGGAACTCACAGTTCATCATCGCACGTGTTGGCAATACTGCCTTGCACGTGAAGAGGCAACATCACTCGCACATGTGTCAAGTTTAACGCGTGCTGGTGCTATTACAAGATGAACTATTTTATCAAACTGGCACCTTTTTTTTGGGTCCTTTCGGAATTCAATTCCGAAATTCCCAACGGCAAGTCAAGCGTCTTGTCAACTACACTACGGAGTCAGTTATATTATACAATATATTGGACGATATTGCTACGTATCATGTTTGTAATACGAGATTCCTTAGTCCATTGGTAAAACGGTTTAATTGATATGTTTCCTTATCTCGTTTGCCACACAATGTTAATGTTTGTTAGACACTATTACACATTAATACTTATTCATAATATAGGTGTATTCAAAGATTAATCCTTCAAAGATCTCGACGCTCTCAGCTTCTTGAAAATATCTTGATGAAATATTTAACCTTTCTTTGGCCTAGTTGGTAAGACGCCTGTCTCCCAACCCGGATGTTGCGGATTTGAATCCCGCTGGAACCCAGATTTTTTAAAAAGGATTCCAGTCTGGATCTCACCATAGGCCTCTTTAACATATATCTGGATGGTTGGAAGATTGCTACATGCCAATATTCCCACCAGGTTGATCTGTATGGAACGAAAGTGTAATACAATACAACAATACAATTGCATAATAATACTGTACATATCAATCAATACAACAATATAATTGCATAATAATACTGTACATATTGGGCAATCCGTATGGGCATTGTACGGCCTTTCATGTGAGTTTGACTACTTACAGTACCCGGTGGTAAGTAATACACATCGGACTTAAGAAAGAGACTTCGGCTTTTTAGAGCGTCGTCTCTGTCATTCATACACGTGTTCCGTCGCCATTTGTCGTGTGACAGAGACGACGTTCTACAAAGTCGAAATTTCCTTCTTAAGCCCGATGTGCATTACTTACCGCCGAGTACTTGTACAGGAGTGAAGGACAGAAGTTTTTCTTGCCGGGATGAATTGATTCAAGCTTGTTTTGTTATTGTTATTCAAGTTAGTTTGTTTTATTATTGCATTTGGGTTCATCTTGTACTAGTTTTTTTATAGCATTGCTTTCATGTAAATGTAATTTGATTTGTTTTTTAATATTTTGTATCAAAGATTATATCACCATTGAAAAAAAAATACAAAAAAGGAACACTGGTTGTAATTTATTGTATTGTATTTTAAAACCCTTTCATTGTATACAGTACAACTTAACGGAAGCATTGCAATGTAGCAATCTCTTCCAACTAACTAAAAACGTGTTAAACAAATCATAAAAGTGAAAACCCAAATACTAACGAAAATCGTACACGTGTCTTCCGGGTTGAGTGACAGGTAAATTACCAACACGGACGTTGTCATTATTAAGGGCGAGTATAATATAATACAACGAGTTAAGATAATGACTGTCGTATAATACTTTCATTGTATAGTGAGCTTGGAGGGTTTCTTGCAATGAGTCAATGTCTTCCAATAAATTAAGAATGTTATTCAAGAGACCCTAGATGAAAAGAGCAAGATGAGTTTCGTTGCTACGCAGTTTTGTTTTAAACTGCGTAGCAACGGAAATTAAACCCGTAATCTTCAGGTTGGTAGACAGGTGTTTTTCTAACCAGACCAAGTAGGGCGCCATCTATAAATTTTGATAAGAGATATTAACCCTTCCTTCCCTGTGATGTGTAACTAGTACACATTGCTTCTAAAAACTTTAATATCTCCATAAACATAATAAATACTGGGTTCAGATTTTAGGTATTCCTCCGTAATACATTTACGCATTGAATGAAAAAAAATAATATTAATAATAATTAGCACTTATCGGCCACATCAGAGATATTTTGTGAAAATCGGGAATAAATTCACCAATACAATCAAACGTGTGCCAGTGTGTGTGACGTAGGTATATTCATTCTAAAAAACCGATATGTGTGAGGAAGCGACGCTATTCACGTCTCACTCTCACTCTACTTCGGTATATGGGAACGCAAGAAATAGAATCTCAGTTCGCAGTTTTTTCTTCCTCGAGGTATAACATGCAGTGTTAATGTTCCAAGTCCCATCTCAGTAGCACGCGGGCATCTATGTGAGGTGGTCTCTATGACCATTTTGTGAACGTCGGCCGATGTTTTTTCATGTTTTCAGCAATTAAATTTCAATTATTATCACGTTTGACTTCAAATTAAATTAATTTAAGCGATTGGCTATGAATATTCTTATTTTTCCGATTTTAAATCGCTCATTTTTACATGTGTATTGATTTTTACATGTGAATACACAGCACCAAAACGCGCGATTTTTTTAGCACCGGAAGGGAAAGGTTAAATAAATCTGTAAGTATTAAAAATGTTCAGTAAGTATATTTATTTACATGCGTATACAATACGACAAAAATGAAATTCTGTATAGTTTTTGTCCTAATTTGGTTACGGCAGCAGATATATAATTTGCGCTGGGTTTTTGCCGCGCACTCCTGGAGCGGATGCGTGTCATCACTCGTGGTCCAACGTGGTCTGGCGACGTGATTCATCCGAGCTAGGCCTGCTGCAAAGAAACAGATGCTGCAGTTATCTGTACTTAAAAAGCTAGAATTGTTATGAAGATACTATTCCAGGAAATATAATGTCGGCATTTTTTACAATTGTTGTGTGCAAGTAAGTTTTGCCCGGAAGTGTTTAAATCTATTCACAACCTAACAACCCAGACGAATGAAATTGGTTGAGTAACTAATTTCAATCGTCTGGGTTGAAAATTAAATTTATTTTTGTTTGTTAATAAAATAACACTTTTTTATAAATACTTTTGGCATATTTATTGCTTTGAAGATGTTTATTCGATAAATCAGCTTTTGTTTCATAATTATTATCGGTATCCATAACCTTAATTTAAAAAAAATAAACAAAAATTAAAATTAATATCAATTGGATGGATTCAAATTTACTGACTATGAAATCCTGAAAAAAAAGTATGTTACGTTTAACATCTCTACAAGAACTCGGAAAATAAATACATAAAACTGCATAATTGTTCACCTTCGACTGGCTGTAGTTGTGTTTCTTTGGAAATGGTTGATATACTTGAGAAAATGTAGGATGGTTCCTGTGACGTTTGAAATGTCATGTCTCAAAGGGATGGGGTGAAATCGTTGTTTTTTACAAATCTAATCGTTTTTTTTATAAATCGAAAAATTGTTTTTCTCTAAACTGACGTTTTAATTCCAAATTTTCATTATATTGACTTTCTAATGTATTGTATGATCTATATTTAAATAGGCCAATATCCACTATGAATTAATACAAGTTACGAACATTTAATTTTATGTATAAAAAAATCGAAAATCCAATCATCGTATACCCCATCCTTAGCCGATGCAGACTTACGTAGTGACTTTTGACAAACGTCACAAAATATTATTTGATTTTAACAAACTGCCACATTTTTTTCTAATTTGTAAGAAGATGTAATAATTTGTCATTATTGTTAGTTTTATGTAATGTATTTACCTAGATAACTTGCTACACGTATTTATTAGAATCGAGGCTTATATAATATTAAAGTTGATAAAATAATTAAAATTACTGAACGTCAATACAAGGTTGTATTGGGGCCACTTTGTGAACTGTCACAGGGACCATGCTACATTTTCTCAAGTATAGCATAAAGTATCTTGGAGTTTTAGTTGATCAGTTTCTTCGCTGGGTGGTTCATATTAACATACGAGTATGAGCACAAAAATCTGAAAACTGGGGTATATTTTCCGTATGATTCGAAATGCGTTCAGTAAAACTGTTCTTAAAGGAATATATTTCGCTTTATGTCAGTTGGCATTTTCCTACGGTATATTAGTTATGGGGTGGAGGGATGATTGCACCTTAACACAGAAGTATATGCTGCAGGTTTTTCAAAAATTAATCATAAAAAAATAATTGATTAACTTCTGGCCTTGTGTTTCACAGCGGAACTTTTCAGGTAGTATCGGGTCCTTAGCATTGCTAACTTACACTTCAAATCCATTCTCTGATACTATCATCAAGAAATAGAGATATTGCAAGAAGATCCGTTTACACTGTTGCTACCCTTTTTTCAATTTCCTTACAGCTCGTTCATTACACGTAAGTATAGTGGCCAGATAACATATAATACATCACACATATTTTTGTAGTTGGATAGAAAAGTTTGAAGATCTGTTCTCTTTACCTACCCCTTAAGAGACACGGCGTATTTACATGTACGAGTATGTATGATTATTGAAATAATTGTAACCATCTTCCGAACGCGAGAATGGAGTGAGGAGTAACTTCTGAGAACGCGAGAATGGAGCGAGTGACTCTTGAGAACGGAGCGGAGCGTTAAGTTGAATTTTTATATTCTGAGTTTTATGGGAATTCTATAATGTTTACAGGTACTAGTTTAATGGAATTTCTATAATGTTTACAGGTACAAGCAAGGGGAAAATACTCGTAAATCTAAATAATTTACGAGTATTTTCCCTTTGCTTTCTCCTTCAGTCATAGATTGAAGATTTTATAAATAGCGCTTATATTTACAACTTTTGCATAACAAGACAGCTCATATTTGGCAATCAATATGGGCATTATATGGATTTTCATGTGACTTTGACTACTTATAGGAGTAAAGTGAAAAAGCTGTTTTTGAGAGACGAATATATTAAATTGTATTTATTTATTTTGTTGAGTTGGATTCCTCTTTTACTAGTTTTTTTCTATAGTATAAATAACACTGCTTAAATGTTAATGTCAATTTTTTTTTCATGTTTTAATCATTCGTATAATATATAAAAATATCGTTGATATAAAATAAAATATATCGGCAATGAACAGACTGGAAGCATTTGAAATGTGGTTGCATCGTCGAATGCTCAAAATTCCCTGGACAGACATGGTGACAAATACCGAAGTCCTGAGGCGAGCTAGAGCTGACAGGGAGTTGTTGTCCATTATAAAAGTTAGAAAGATTTCATATCTGGGTCACGTGCTGCGTGGAGAGAAGTACCACTTGCTCCAGCTTATATTGAAGGGGAAAGTCGAGGGACACCGGGGGCCCGGAAGAAGACAGATGTCCTGGCTGCGGAATGTGAGGGAGTGGACCGGCATCCGGAGTGCACAGGAACTGTTCCGGGCGGCTCAGGACCGAGACGGATTCGCCGAAGTGATCGCCAACGTTGGGGGGACCCGACAGGGCACTTAGAAGAAGAAGAAGATATCGATACCCAAAAAGTACATTCAGTAAAGTATTCCGTGTGCGAGCGGAGTTGCTCTCAATAGTTTAACTGCTGATGACGGAATTAATAGTTGAATCCATGAAAGCAGATGCATTATACGAGTATATTGATCAACGAGGGATACACTATTTTTCCTGTAAGAATTTCTACGAAATATTATTACATATAAATTATCATATTAGATTGGTCATGCAAGGTGAACATTCAGAGATGAGCTGTTTCTTGAAAGAAAGTAATAATGACTGTGATTGAGGCTATGCATGATTCACAGCATGCTAACTTGTTCGGGCATTAAGACTATTTGGTCAGGGCAATACCTGATTGATGCTGTGATCTCTGTAGCCTCCTATTGGAAACACGTAACATTATTTATATAATAGATGGTTCGGACACTGAAATTAATAAATCGATCCAACAGGACAGGGTATCATGATAAAGCTTTTTCCATTGTTGGTCCTGTGGCGTGGAATGGTCAACCTCCTAGTGTTGTGCATGTACAGTTTTATGAAGCACTTAAAGGAAATCCTTTTTGGGAAGTCTAATCAAAATTTATGAGTGAGTTTGAATCTTGAGTTAGAGCGGCCTTAAGGAGATTTTATTTTCTAAACGGCGCTATATAAATTTTCTTTTTTCATTATTATTTAATGAGGTGCATACTCGTGCGATAACGCGCTGGACTTCCGCGCGGAAGATGGCCGGTTCGAACTCCGCACTGTGCTACTCACCTCAAATAACACAGGCATTTTTTCCACCTATTCCAGTATTTGAGGGTATATCATAAGGACACCTATGACTTCGGTCAAAGCTATTCTTTAAAAAAAAAAGGAAATAATATGCCGGCATACTCCGATCATCTCAATCTGATGGCGAGGAGATCGTCGACTACGAGACGAGGCGTAACCCCGACGACAATTATTATTGGAACGCTTTTGAGGAGGGTTTGTTCTCAAAACGGTACGATATAAATTGTCAGAATATTTATTATATTATATATTTTATAAATCAAATAAAATTTGATATTCTATTTTTGTAAAGCAAAAAGCTGACTCTAACTGTCGAATTTCCTTACCTGTTCCGCTGTTAGTTTCGGAAGAACTTAGGATTTGTGTATGCTTCCATGTTCTGCAAATAATATTGGCGCTAATCGCTTTATAACTACACGGTTGTGAGATCAAACAGGCACCTGCCGGCGCCGGCGGAAGAGGTACACCGAATAGAGCTGTGGTGATTGACTCACCATCTTCATGAGCCAAGATATTCAGCCAGTTGAGCGCCCCTTCACCGAAACACCTGCAAGAAGATATATTACTTTCGTTACTATAAGCACTATTTTTTTATCCTTGTTTTCTGCGTCTCTCTTTGAAGAGTTGATATATGTATTTTTGTGTTGATTTCAATGTTCTTACTTATTTTTATTTATTTAACACTTTTATTGCAAATAAAACATGGAAGGCTTATTGCTAGGCGACAATCTCTTCCAACCAACCAGACAGAAGTAAATGAAGCAAGGTGCGTGGTCGCATAAATCATTCAAATGACTATCCATCCCCACGAAATCCATAAACACATACGTGAGCATATACCCACGAACCCTACAAAGACGGACAATCACCCGAACATTATTTTTCAGTTTAAGTGAGATATCATCAATCGAAAGGAAAGGAATGGATGGTGAAGAGGAAAGGAAAAGAAAGATCAGGAATGAGACACGTTATTTTACTGACTAGAAATTAAGAGTTTTTTCAGTCACTTCTTAACTTACTCTAGTAAAGGAAAAATTAGTAACTAAATTAAAAAGTCATACGAGACATTTACATTTCATTTGATAAATTTATTATTCTGTTACATTATTTTAAGCAAAAAATACATATTGCATTACGCTTTTGTTTTACATAGTGTATCCTGGCGAGCTTATTACTCTAATTCTGGATTCAAACTTATTATTGACAGATAGGAAGGCGGTGGCTGCGGCCATTAGATTATACCCTTTATCCATTATAATACCCCGCTCTATTGAACAATCAATTTATAAGATAAATAAGAAATCTCGCTGAAGAAACATCTTAAAAAAGTTGGAGAATCATAGAAAACATCGACAGAATCTTACTTGATTCTCTATCTTTTCACCTTTGTAATCTTCTGAAAGTTCCCTGCACACCTCATATGTGGAACATTTGGCCTATGATCCTGGCGCTGGATTACCCCGTCGCACTTCCATAAATCATCGCCCCCTTCATATCTCCGTTGGTGCCTCTTTCACTCTCGCGCCTCCTCCCAGCACTGTGGTTTTCGTATATCAACTAATTACATAATAACACTTTGTTTTTATTCAACTCCTACACAAGATTGACTTAATTTTATTCTTGGCATTTTTAAATGCTTAGACAATAATTCTCTGTAGTTATTTGATAATTTCTGATAAGTGCGAAATTTAAAAAAAAATCGCATAGGAAAAAAAGGTTATTTTATTAATCTTTACCTGAGGATGGGTATCCAGATCGTCGCTCGATACTTGTGCCGCGATTGTTCGCCCTATGACCTCTGAAAAAATGAGAATGTATTGAGAGTAGAAGAAATACAATTTAAATTTACATGCGTTTATCATTAAGGTCCAAAAATTCCGGTCTGAAAAGTTAGAACGTGTATTAACCCTTATTTCCCTGTGATGTGTAACTAGTACACATTGCTTCTAAAAACTTTTATACCTCTATTAATATAATAAATACTGGGTTCAGATTTTAGGTATTCCTCCGTAATACATTTACGCATTGAATGAAAAAATAATATTAATAATAATTAGCACTTATCGGCCACATCCGAGATATTTTGTGAAAATCGGGAATAAATTCACCAATACAATCAAACGTTTGCCAGTGTGTGACGTAGGTATATTCATTCTAAAAAACCGCTATAGATGAGAAGCGACGCTATTCAAGTCTCACTCTCAGTCTAGTTTGGTATATGGGAACGCAAGAAATAGAATCTCATTTCGCTCGCTTCAGTAATTCGCGGGCATTCGTTTGAGGTGGTCTTTTCGCTCGTTTTGTGAACATCGGCCGATGTTTTTTCATGTTTTCAGCAATTAAACTTCAATTATTATCACTTTTGACTACAAATTTAATTAATTATGCAATTGGCTATGAATATTCTAATTTTTCCGAGTTTAAATCGCTCATTTTTACATGTGTATTGATGTGTATTGAATACACAGCACCGGAACGCGCGGATTTTTTTAGTACAGGAAGGGAAAGGTTAATAGATACCATGGGAGCAGCGGCGGCCGGTTCAGAGGTGCGCTAAACCGGAGAAATAATTCGCAATAATTAAATTATGTATTCGCAAACATGACTTCCAAAAATGTTAAATATTTGTATAGATTAAATATGTATAAGAATACTGACAAGTAGTACGAGTATTTTTATTTAAGAAAAAATATTCTTTTCAAATTGACCGGCCAAGTTTGCCAATACTACCGGAGCGATTTTCAATACGCACCGGACGGAAACACAAATTCATATAGGGAATACAGTGATATACAGTAAACCGTGAGACAGCGATATTTCATATTCGCTCAGCGTCTCGAGGTGAGTTGGTGCTCAGCGCACCAGCGCACCTCGGGACCAGCCGCCAATGCATGGGAGACCTGAGATTGTACGAAAAGAAGAATGAAATTTAAAAGACATAAAATTTAGGATGTCGAGTTATGTAAAGAGTCAGGCACCGAAAACGAATACACTCTACGAATGAAGAGAAATGTATTCTAACGAAATAAAATTTATGAACTTAATGTACCATTTGGATCCAAAAGTTTCCGGTTTAGATATGTTAGATCGTGTATGATTAGATACCACGCCAGTCATCAACATTATATGATCAGGAGCTTAAAATTTGACCCCTCTAACATAAGTTATGTGTCAACTAGATCCGATAGAAGACGTGTTGTTTCGTTATATTCTGAAATATAAATAATTGAATATCGTGTGATTTTAAAGCATCTTTGAAAATAAAGGAAATAATTAAACGACATTTAGATGATTTAATTATATAGATAATTAGCATTAAATCTCACTTTCATTAGGGGCAGTGAAAGGTGTTAAAAGGCTTTGAAAAAAAAACGAAAGTTATAAGTACGTGGAAAAACGTTACAATAAATAAAACAGCGTTCTAAGAGATGCATCTAACTAACAGATATAAACGATTGTCATCCCGCGCATAACCAAAAGAAAGATGTAAAATATTAAAAATAAAGTTAGAATAGATGCAACCCTCGGGTAGGAAAACGGCTTACCAACTATACTATGGAGATCGTTGGATATATAGAAGATGTTAATGGTGATGATGATGATACATGTCTTTAAATTGAATATTTGAATCAACACCAAAATTTATAAGGGGAAACAAACGTTCCACCCTAATTCACCGAGTTTGATTTTTAGGTATAAATTTAAAAAAATCTCTATTGAACCTCCACCACAAGGGTGTTTGACGCCCTTTGACTCGGAATTGACTCATTATGGCTTTATTTCCCTTACAAATGTCCTATCTCGCTCTACCTTATTCGTGGCCCTCGGTCAAATGCGAGCGAGACAACACGGGGAGGATTTGACGTTGATTGTTTTAGGTCCCGGTAAACCAGGGGTGAAGGGCTGCCCATTGTATCGACCATATTCGTAATACTTCTAGGATTCAAAGAAATTCCGTTGGATTCCCGATTTTTCAATAGTTTTTTTATAAAACTGAATTGAAACTGTTTAAATACATATATCAAAATCTTTCACATAAAATGTCTTCAGCCTAAATAATTTGGCCTTCAGGTTGAGAATTACTGAAGTAGGCACGTAACTCACAGTTCGCTCTAATGCATGTTGGAGAAATAAAGCACACGTGAACGTGCAACAACATTTATATACGTCTAGGGTGTACGTTACAAAATAAGTTCTTAAATTATATTAGGGCATCGAACCAGAAACCTCCGGATGGAAGATTACTATACCACAAAGTCGTTGTATAATGCATCTATTAAAGGTTTTATTATTTAACAGTCAATGCCAATATATGTATATACTCTCGTGGCCTACATTGAAAGACGCCTATATTCCAACCTGGGTTGCAAGTTCGATTCCCGCTGGTACCCAGGTAAGTGTTTCAGTCTAGTTTGTTAAACACCTTTCTGGGTGGTTGAAAGAGATGGCAATACACCAGCCAGATTGCACTGTATAGAACAAAATTGTTATACAATATATTATAGTCAGTAAAGATGGTGTTTAAAAACAGTTGTTCATAATTTAATGTGTTAATTTAAGGCGACCGTATGCGCGGTCACTGAACTCACGAGGCGACCTTTGCTCGCCCGGTCATCGAACTCGCATGCTTCACAATCCGAGACAATCAATGGACAAAGTCCACGCGGCGGTCATTCAACTCGCTACCAACCAAGAGCGCATTCCATGAGAAAACGAGAAAGCAACATATCTCTCGCGCTGTCTCCCAAAACAGAAAAAATACCTACACGCTCCTAAAAACGTATTGTAAACGCAGAGACGAGACAGCGATATATCGCGCGCGCATTCCCGCACACATTATAAATACCGACGTTTGTCAATAAAATTCCTCTTTGCACATTCCGATTTCGACGAGTTTTTATTTATCAACAATCATCCTCATCATCTCTCCTTTAAGGAACAACTGTTCCTAAATGTTCAATAAATAAAATAAATCTGAATTCGAAAATAAAGTTTTCAGAATTCTATAATAAAGTGTTTTCTTTCGAGATATAAATGTTTAAAATTAGTGTTGTTTTGTAACAACACAGGAACAGAAAGGTTAACAAATCGATGGAAATATTAAAATGTAACTTTTCTGCGTTTTTTATAAGGTTACGTGACCGTATATTAGTGAAAATAAAAACAATAAGTCATATTTTTTGCAATTTATATGAATTTTTTTACAATTTATACGTGATTTTTTTGACAGATGATTAGATTCGAGATTGGCTCATCTGTTTTGTAAGTTTTTGTTTTTGAAAATGCCGCAACATTCCGCTACACAATACTTTCCACTTAATCACTGCCCAGATCCACCGAGACGAGACCGCCATGAAAAGACCGACCGCGAATCTAATACATCCGAGATCTTTTCCAGTGAATCACCCAATCGCGCTTCTATGAGCTACACTCAAATTGCGATTCTTTAATTTTCAAGTTATTTCATGTATAAGTCAGGCATGTTAAGTATCGAAGAAGAACGGAGACGGACTATCTACTAAAATAGGGCCGGGAAATCAGTTCAGACTGACACTTTGTGATACATACATATACATGTATGTTATATATCATCACGTCGCTTCTCTACTTGTGTAGAGCGCCTGACTTTCCTATCTTGGCAGAAATATTTCGTCTCTTCCACATCCATACACCTCATACAGCTTCAACGATTTCTCTAACTTCTTACTTTTCCTTCTTTCAAAACATTGTTCACTTGAACCAACCATGTATTCTTCCATAACACCTAGCACTTATATTTGTAATTTATATTTGGTTTCTTAGTCATTTTTCATTCATTCATTCCACGTGCCCAAACCATCTCAGAGTGCTGTTATTTACCTTACTCAGTAGGTTAGTCTTAAATTCACATATATCCCTTATCACTTCATCACGTATTCTGTCATACATTGACACCCCATGTATTCTTCTAAGTGTATACATTTCTACAGCATTCATTCGGCTCATTTCATTGTTTTTGACGCCCATGTTTTACTCCCATACATCAAAATTGGTACATAAATACCGTTGTGGACTATTATCTTAAATATATATTATATTGAGTTATATTTGTATTCGACCTTCCTTTTTGATGTCAAATACAAAAACACCTTCCCCCGCAATTTAAGACACTTATTTAATAATTGTGGAAAATTTAGCTACTCCCCAACTATTTAATAGCCTTCCACATCATAAATAAATCTTTTTTTTACTTTCCCATTTATCAACTCTGTTTGCGGTATCTAACCTGCTGTCGATGCTACCGCTATCATTTTTACACTTCTGTGTGACACCAACAAAGCAGGGGCTCCCTTCATCCAAGTGTAACTAACTATTTTATATGTAATTTTGTTGGGCGCAAGATCGCACTGCAAGGGAGTCTAATTTGTTCCTTGAGACAGTGTGGGAACAGGAGAAATAATGCCCCTTTGTTCCTAGAGGCAGTGTGAGAACAGGAGAGATAATGCTCCTCTGTTCCTAGAGGCAGTGTAGGAACAGGAGATATAATGCCCCTCTGTTCCTAGAGACAGTGTAGGAACAGGAGAGATAATGCCCCTCTGTTCCTAGAGACAGTGAAGGAACAGGAGAGATAATGCCCCTTTGAAATTTTTTTTTTAATAACTAGACAACTATGTAACGTCGTGCATGGTTCACTGTTTTTTTACAACGTTTCTCACCTGTTATAAAATTATTGCATTATAAAATGAGACTTGTGTATAAAATATTAACAGAGTTAACTACTCACTACTTTATCGGCTCTCTTGAGGCGAAAAGATGTGCTTATACGCCAACCAATGCAAGTTAAACTTCTGCAGAACATAAAAGTATTGCTTTGCAGTTTTTACATGAATCTAAGCCCGTTTTTCGCAATGTTAGTGTGAATTATTTTTTATAGAGCTCAATTTTCTGAAAATATCTATAATAAAATATTCGTTAATATTGTATACTGAATATTTCGGCTCATTTACGCATCGGCCCACCGCATAACTTTCGGTAGCCCGTAGCCCCAGCCCGACCCTGGATTAGTGGGTCACAAAAAGTGAGAAATCATATGGTCTATTCGACCACTTTGACACCGTTTCTAAGGCGCGAAGAAAGAACTTTGTGCCTTATTTTTTGCTTTGTAGAATGATTTAATTATTTTTGTTCTTAAAATTAAATTATTTTAAACCTTTAAAACCTATTAAACAAGAGGAAATGAAAGTTTTTGTAGCTAGCTAAGAGGCAAACGTTTATTGGTCAAAATGTGTATTGAGAAAGAACTGATTGATGTTTGATAGAGTAAGACATGGTCGATGTTTAACGGAGTAAGAAATTATCGATGTTTGATAGAGTAAGAAATGGTCGATAGAGTAAGAAATTATCAATATTAGATATAGTAAGAAATGGCCGATGTTTGATAGAGTGAGAAATGGCCGATGTTTGGTAGAGTACGACATGACCAATGTTAGATAGAGTAAGAAATGATCGATGTTTGATAGAATAATAAATGTTCGATAGAGTAAGAAATTATCAATGTTGGATAAAGTTAGAAATGGACGATGTTTGATAGAGTGAGAAATGGTCGATGTTTGATAGAGTGACAAATGGCCGATGTTTGATAGAGTACGAGATGATCAATGTTAGATAGAGTAAGAAATGATCGATGTTTGATAGAATAATAAATGTTCGATAGAGTAAGACATTATCAATGTTAGATAAAGTTAGAAATGGTCGATGTTTTATAGAGTGACAAATGGCCGATGTTTGATAGAGTACGAGATGATCAATGTTAGATAGAGTAAGAAATGATCGATGTTTGATAGAATAATAAATGTTCAATAGAGTAAGAAATTATCAATGTTAGATAAAGCTAGAAATGCTCGATATTTGATAAAGTGAGAAATGGTCGATGTTTGATAGTGAGAAATGGCCGATGTTTGATAGAGTACGACATGATCAATGTTAGATAGAGTAAGAAATTGTCGATGTTTGATAGAATAATAAATGTTCGATAGAGTAAGAAATTATCAATGTTAGATAAAGTTAGAAATGGTCGATGTTTGATAGAGTGAGAAATGGCCTATGTTTGATAGGATGGATATGGACGATGCGAGAGCTGTGTGCATGGATAGAACGCGTGGAGATTATCCTTTCTGCCTAATCCAAAAAGGACATATACTCGTATGTTAGTGTACTAAGGAGTGATTAATCTTACGTATCCGATCATTCAAGCAGCTAACATGATTTTTTTCCAGTTGACTTAACATTAAAATTGAAGAAGAATTCCTAGTCACCGTATCTGACACAGATCACTCTGACGGTCGTTTCCGTTGCAGGCGTGGCGCCGGCGTTATGTGACTGGTGAATAGTGACGGAGCCACGTCAGCTCGCCACGTGTTAACCGTTCGTTACAAATAGGATTAAATAATACCCTGATATTTTTGGCACACTCGCCTACATTTTAGTAGTAGCGAAAATCGTGAATCACTATTACCCTTTCAAGTTATTAAGCTGTCTGGAAAGTAAATGGCACGCATGGTAACTGATCAAATTTTCACCATCCCTAGACATCTTAAGCCCAAAGGCAAAATCTCTATTTGGCTCCCATGAGAAACCAAAATATACCAAATTTAATAAAGACAAAATATTGTAAAAAATTCAGGCAGCGGATCGGAGCGTGGTTGTTATTGCGACAGGAGTTTGAGTACTTGCAGAAGAGATAACAAGTCATAAAATTGAGTGTGAACTCTTGAGTATGGTATGTTTTTATTGATTATGAGTATGACATTGTAAGACGAAATATTTGACTATCTCAAATGATGAAGTATACTGGGGCTTGACTCACGTGATACATATGTTATATGTAATTGAGTCACTACGTATTAAGTGGATGAGAGTTTGTGACAGAGGTATTACGAATATATAATCAACAATCGGTAAAAATTATGAACTTATTTTTCCTCGTGTTTATGTCCTCAGTAAGATATAGGTTTACAGGGGACACGGCAAATGAAAGGTTACCCAGAACCATAAAAATTGAGTGTTCACTTAAAGTACTTTTTATTACTTATACGATTTATAGTTAAGGCATGAACAATGTGGAGGTTTAAATACATTGTAACAAACAATACTTATTTGTGCTTCCCTGATGATGAAATGAAAACCTTGAAACTGGTAGGACTATATTGTTATATAAAAAGGAATGAACAGTGTTTGAATAAACAAATTACATTGTTCTTATTACTAGTTTGTGGTCTTGTTCTCCATAAATAATCTATTTATATAATACAACTACTTGTCATTATTTCAGTAATAATTATTAAATCAACCCCAAATATCATTGCTGCTAGTATCAAGCCTTTTCAGTAAATATCCAATGTTCGTCTATTTATCAGGTTTGATTTGTGACCGATGTAAAGACTTGCATTTAAGTTTTAAATAAAAGCTTTTACTCTTTAACCTTCCGAACTATTAGTACGCTAGTTGCTGGTCTTATTTTGAGGACCGAGTTCACCATTTGGATGTCCGTCCATGTATATAGAAGACCAGTATTTAGTGTTGGATTGTTCGGAAATAAATTTCGTGTTTAAATCAAATGCAAACGCAAAATAGCATCACATACTCGCGGACGGTGGTTTTTCAGTCTTTCAGCATTCTTTAGTGTCGTCGATACAACGCTGATTATTTTCGAGCAAAACCTTGATTGGATCGTCGTCAGTGATAATATACCTTCTAGAACGGACACCGTCTTCGAGTGTCGTATCACAATTACGATATTTTTAAACCCATTTGACATACGCAATCGCTTATTGTGTCGTCGTCATACATTGTACATTTATTCGTATACCTATATATTTTTTGGTATGTGTCACATTTTTTTTGCAATAGTCAAAAGGCATCAAGAAAATATTGCTCAAATAATTTGGATTAACAATTATTGATAAAGTGCGCTACACTATCACCTTTAACAATAATAATATATATTATTTATACTATAGTTAAGGCATTAACGTTGTGGAGGTTTAAAGACATTGTAATTTGTTTTATACAACACTGTTTATTCCACTTTTTGTAACGGTATAACCCTATTGGTTTCAAAATTTTCACCTCATCATCAGGGGAGTACAAACAAGACAGATTTTGATAAAACAAATTACAAAAATAATAATATATCGCCTGTTGAGAATCATAGTGGCGAAACTACAAAAAAAAATTCGAGTTAAAACTTCCAAATGGCACTAAAATGACTCATTTTTTACGTGCGTAAGTGACGAAAGTATATTTCAACTCCTTGAAGCGTCAAAGATCTGGGTTTGTTGTCTTTCATTTGTCGTGTCCCCAGTAAACTAGGCTTTTGCCTGTATCTCACTGAGGACATATAACATGAAAAAATAAATCGATACTTCTTTCCGATTTTGGATTATATAAAACCCCGTTGCACATTCTCATCAACCTGACAAACAGTGACACTCAATTACACGTATATACATCACGCGGAATCAAACTCCTCACACTTCATCACTCCAGACATACCAAAATATTCATCCCACAATATACCGCACCCAGTCAAATGTATTAAACATAAATTAAATAATCATATTGGATAAATGTATTAAACATAAATTAAATAATCATATTGGATAAATGTACTAAACATAAATTAAATAATCATATTGGATAAATGTATTAAACATAAATTAAATAATCATATTGGATAAATGTATTAAACATAAATTAATTAATCATATTGGATAAATGTATTAAACATAAATTAAATAATCATATTGCATAAATGTATTAAACATAAATTAAATAATCATATTGGATAAATGTATTAAACATAAATTAAATAATTATATTGGATAAATGTATTAAACATAAATTAAATAATCATATTGGATAAATGTATTAAATATAAATTAAATAATCATATTGGATAAATGTATTAAACATAAATAAAATAAATAAATAGCTTAGGTGCAGTAATATAAAGTATTCAAACATTATTTTTTACGCGTTATTACATTATTTTAAAATCGGCAAATTGGTTAATATGAGTAAAGGTCGTTGATGATACCGGTCTACTTGTCACTATGCCATTCTTAGCGCAAGAATGTGCTTTGTCCCTAGGCATTGGACGCAGCCCGCCCACTCTGCCGCCGGTTACCAGATACCAGATAGGCGATAGCAAATAAATCACGCTTAACGCTCTTTTGTAACCAGTCAGATACAGTGCTTACTCTGCCGGACTTAAACGACCTTCAGCTAAGTTGCCAGGGTACAGCAAGCTACGGGCATGGGTCAAGTTATTTAAAATTAATAAAATGTGCTTAGCGAGATTATCATTCCGTGTCTAGATTATTAATAAATTATATCATTTTACAAAAGCTCATTTTCTTCATGCAATATTATTTGAAGACTATCACGCAATAGTTAAACTTATTTTCAATTTTCTTGCTAACCATGATATAATACTATTTTCTTGCTATGTTAACTGTAACAGTATTTGACTATTTCCGTGGACAGGTTGGTAAGACGCTTGTCTCCCAGCCCGGTGGTTACGGGTTCGATCCCAGATTTAAAAATAAATACCATTCCTGGTTTTCACTTGAGACCTTTAAAACATATTTTTGGATGGTTGGAAGAGATTGCCACGTGGTAATAATTCCGTAAGGTTGTAGAAAATGAAATGTAATACAGTACTATTTATTTATATATTTAAATGTAGGTTTATCATATATTTAAAACAATTTAACAAATGTGTTATGTTTATAAAATTATTTATAATTTTTATATTTATATATTAATAATAACAAAACGTTTAATATTATCTGCGCTTTAGTGGTTAACATATTTCTTTGCTTAGTACCAAGGCATCATGAGTTTGATTTTCTATGTAATGACTTTCTGACAGGATAAATTTTAGACGTTTTTCATCTGAATTTACTGACACTTTGACTCTGTTTTCTTTTTCAAATAAATGATCTTGAGAATCAGATCATGTTACAAATGAAGAAGTGCTTGCTTGTATGAATAAGCAACGAGAAATGCTTAAAACTGTGAAGATTTCTAAGTTGCGGTATATCTGTGATCGAATGCAGAAAATACATTTTAACAAAACTAATCATCCAGGGAAAAATAAATGGCCAACGAGGCAGAAGCAAACATCCCATCCCTTGGTCAAAGAAGGTAAGTGAATGGTGTTGGGAAAGTTATGCCAAATTGTTCCCATCTGCAGTAAACAAGATAATGCCCTGATGATTGCCAATCTTGAGAAGATGAGATATTCAAAGGCAAGGTTTTATGTTACCTTGAATTTCTCGGGCTTCAGAAGGTTATTATAATATATAATTAGGATTAATCTTATATTTTAATATATAATTAGGATTAACCTTCTGTTAATTAATCAATTTTTTGTGAAAATCGCGAATAAATTCACCAATACAATCATACGTGTGTCAGTGTGTGACGTAGGTATATTCATTCTAAAAAACCGCTATGGGTGAGGAAGCGACTCTATTCACGTCTCCCTCTACTTCGGTATATGGGAACGCAAGAAATAGAATCTCAGTTCGCTCGCTTCAGTAACTCTCTGGCATCCATTTGAGGTGGTCTCTACGCCCGTTTTGTGAACGTCGGCCGATGTTTTTTTCATGTTTTCAGCAATTAAATTTCAATTATTATCACTTTTGACTTCAAATTTAATTAATTTAAGCGATTGACTATGAAAATTCTTATTTTTCCGATTTTAAATCGCTCATTTTTACATGTGTATTAAATACACAGCATCGGAACGCGCGTATTTTTTAAGCACAGGAAGAGAAAGGTTTATAACCATCCTGAAAAATATACCATCAAAACGAAAATATTAATCAAAGTTAGATTTTTAAATTTTTAAATCAACCGCTTTAAATCATCCATCAAAACTATTTTGGAATGTTATTGGAGAGTTGGAAAACCCTGTTGCAAATATACGTAAAATTCTAGATCAATAAAACGCCGACAGAACACTTAAATTACACTTAAATACACTACACACAACCAAATGTAAATGACTTGTAAGGGAAAAAGATCACAATTTAACCAAAGATAGATAACAAGTTTAAAATTCTCGCTGTCGTCGTGGGATAGTTTTGTTGGGCATATCGTACAAATAAAACGGTCCAACTGAGCCGGATATTTTCCACACGTAATTAATTACGACAGCAACCGCAACATTCCTTCTTAGAAACTGAAGGCTCCATGCGGGGGCGGAGCCAGGCTGATTGGTGGGAGAGTAGGCGGGTCGACTCGACAGACACCGCCCATATTAAGCTCCACCTTTCTACTCTTTCTTTCGGGAAAATCTTTCAATAATCATGAAAAAATTACTATAAATTTTTGAAGTGAATGTTTTTTTTTATGATTTATATATCGTATTTAATTCATCGAAGATATGCACTCAAAAAGGATACTAACATATTCATTTACGTATTTGCGGTTGGTGTTGACATTCGTTTTTTTTTTTTGGAAATTTAATACTCTTTTGAAATGCTTTTTTTGGTAAATTTTCCTTGTTGTTTTTTTTAACATGTATTTTATGCGACGTTTTTCTGTAGTGTTTTAATATCAAATGCTATAATTTTTTGTGACAATTTAGGTCAGTATAAAACAATAATACGTTAAAAATAAATAAAATGTGGTCAGTATAATTTTAAATTTAATATTTTTTCTGAAATACCAACTTACGGTGCTTGCAAAGTTTATCTATTATTTGCTGTCTCATTAATTGCAGCCATTCAGGAGTTCAGTATTATTTATGTACTCGTACATACCACCACGCCTTTGATCTCAGGACAGATCGCGAAGAAATATCACCAGACTATTCATTTGACTTCCTGAATATCTAAACATCTTCTCATACATCTCCTTCGATTTCTACTTTTTTTTTACATTTTCATCCATCAAAAAATTAATTCACTCTATTTTACATACTTCCCTTGATCATTTTCTACGATTCTTTCAGCTCAAATTTGCTAAGTAAATTTCTGTACCCTAGAGGATAAACTACGGGAGTCACATTTTACCCTAGAGGATAAACGTCATATGCGTCATACATGAATTGTATGATGCAACGTCGACCTGACTTCCTTGGTGCAAAGTGACTTCCGTGGTTTATCCTCTAGGGTGCAAAGTGACTTCCGTGGTTTATCCTCTAGGGTTACAGATTTATTTTGTCAATTTTTTTTCTTTATTTAGTTCACCATATCCAAACCATATCAGAGTACTCCAATTCATTCTGTTTGTAAAATCTACAAAAAAACTGCCTTTAAAATATTTTTAGGTACTTTTTAAAAATATCTTCTTCTTCCTCTTCTTTTAGGCCTGTTGGCCTGTTATGGTCCTGCATCCTTGTTTCCCTCTTGTGACGTCGACTGCCAGCTGTCTTTCCATCTTTTGGGAGGTCGTACTGGAGGTCTGCTTGCTTGGGGGATACTGTCCCTGGCCATTCTTACGGCTCTTGGTTCCGTTCGTTCCAGAACCTTCTTCTCTGTCAACCCCATCTGACAATATCTTAAACTTCGCACATTCTTCGGATTTCTGTGTTTCGTACTCTATCACCAATGGTTTTGCCAGCGATACTCCTGAGTACCTTCATTTCGCTGGTTCGAAGAAGATTTTTGGTTCTGACAGTGTCGGCCCTGGACTCTATGCTGTATGTCATTATGGGGCGGACGCAGATCTTGTATATCCTCACCTTGCTTTGGATGTTCATATATTTTTTAAAAAGAATTTTGAGTAATTTTTAAAATACACTACTTTTTATTCATGCCTTAAAATTCTAACATGAGATTTATTCTATTTTTATAACGTTTTTTTTTAAATATATGGTCGAAGTCAAAAGGAAAGTCATTCTTTCGAGGAAAGTAGCTTTAAATCAACATCATTCTACGTCGAAATTCGTAGAAGGGATAAATAAGTAGATATTGAGATACTTATTACAATTGTGATGTGATTGGTATTATTAATTATGAACCTTAGGTTTGCATAGTTAATTTCTATTTGTAATAATGCGGTATTAACTGATATTTACGATCATTACACGAATATGGTCGAGCAAAACAGGACCAACAAGTTGGTGTCTATAGATAGTTGTCTGTTTCGTTAGACGTTTTAAATAAAATGGTTCTACTACATCTAGATTTGTATGAGAAAATAAAAAAATCTTCTATATTTAGAAGGGCATGAAGACGCTCTTTAAATTGTTAAAGCCACTTACAAGTAAAAAGTTCTTTGTTTCTTTCATGTCTACAACTCATGTCTGAAGATTGTAACAAACTGTTTCAATCCAGATCGGTTCTGAGCATTCTGAGAGGGTTTTTTGAACTTGACTTGATAGCAACGTTCCCCCTATTTTTTTCATTGTGTGTGCGGCCCATTAACTTATATGTGCAAGAAAAAAAGAAGGAAGGAAAAAAATTAAAACACCAATTAAATAACACGAAGACCTTTGAACAAGGGATAATTCATGAAGTCTTTATTCGAAATACGTAACATAATATGGTGCTTCCATGTTCCGCACACATCTCAAAGAAAGGTACTTGAGAACCCATCGTAAATATCTAATAAAATATATAATTGCGCAAAACAAAATATAGTTACAAGTTCTTTTCTTTGAGATGTGTGCGGAAGATGGAAACATGTGTGCGGACAATTTTTAATAGATGTGCGGCCGCACACGCGCACACCTTAGAGGGAACGTTGCTTGATAGCAGAACGCTTTATAGGGATGTTCGTTCATGCAACCGGGTAATAACTACAGAAAAACATTAATTGAGATGAAAATATATCTAAACGCGAATATCGGTAATAATGGAAATCTTTTTGGTAATCATTAGATCTATGTGGCTATGTTGATAAATCACCAGGGGGTAGTCCAGCCTAGGGGTTGTGAATTGGATTCCCGCAGGTACTTTTTTTTGGTTTTTACTTAAAGTTTCTAAAATCTTTCTGATTATTTTAACAGATTTCCATATGCCAATGAACTCACCAGATTGTATTGTATACAATGAAAGTGTAATACAATACATTAGAATACTATTAACGAGGGAGATTTTACTATTGGAAATCTGTATTAGAAGAATTCATAAACTGTATCTATAGGGTCTTTCAAATTGAGTGGTTTTTTAAATTATTTTTTTTAATTCTTGAATAAAACACACAATTTGCTTTGATTTAATTTTTTTTATTGATCATTAAAGTATAGTGTATGCCATTTAAACACAATAAACAATATCTGCCAAATGTCCACCTCTTGCAGCTCCACAGATGTCCAGTATTTAGTCAAAATTTTCGATGACCTCTTGACATAATTGCGGTTCTAACTCACCAATAACGCTAATAATTTCGTCCTTCAGCTCAGGAATTGATTGGGGTCATTCTTATAGACCTGGATTTTCACGTAACCCTAGAGAAAATAGTCAAAGGGTGTCAGATCACATAATTTTGTTGGCCAATTAACATCACCGTTTCCGGAGATAACAATAGATACAATAATTCTCAATTCGAACGCGTTGTTATATTGTATATGACTCCATTTTTATAAATGTTATACATTACACTTCTCAAATGTCACAAGACCCAGGCAATTTCGCGACGCCATCTGTGTTTTATCCAAGAATTTCAAAAACCGCTCAATTTGAAAGACTTTATACAAACGTCGTTAAACGACTGAAACAGTGCCTCTCCCCACTTGTGAGTAATCGTTCTTGTCACTATTGACGCTCTTCACACTGCAGGGGATGGAGGAAGATAGGGGTGGTAGAATAATTTGCCTGGCGGGGAAGTAATCCCTTCTGCCCTCCCCGTTCCGCCTCTGCTAACCCCGCTCGGCGGGAGCTCGCCATATTGTTTTACTGATGAGCACTCCTCCGTCTACTTCAATCATAGGATTATTATTTCAATTTCCCAACGCTTCTGCGCCCCAGCTCGTAAAGAAACTTAACATCTATTGTTATACAAATCTCTGAACGTTTGCTGTTGAAACTAAGAGTATAAGGCAACACATTGTCTACCAAACTTTGTTTCGTTAAGAGCTTAGTTATCTCCTTGCGCCTCAATGCGTCAGAAACCTGAAAGATAAAGGCAGCGGATCAAATTAAATTTATTGAATTTGATATATAGTATTTATTGGTGATATGTGCAAGGTGTTTGAACATTCCAATATTTCAGGAAATCCTTAACCTTAGACAAATTTTTCAGGTTCTGCTACATGATTCGGAGAAGGGACAAACTGTGTAATTGGTGGTATGGATAGGAGTAGAGGAAAATAACCGATACGCTAGATTTACTAAGAAAATAATACCACATAATATTCAGTGATGTAAATACCCTTTGTTGTGTCGAGGGAGGATTGGAAAAAAATCAATTCGATTTCGATTCTTAATCGAGAGACAGTGATTCAGTAAAAATAAGACTTTGTCTATATACTTCGATTGGCATTGATCCATACTGTATACTTTTTCGAGATAATCGTATAACTGTTTGAATGAAATATTATTTTGTAACAACTAAGGGACAGAAAGGGGGTTAGTAAATTTATGAAAATATTTTAAAGTGGTTTTAATGCGTTTTTAACAAGGCTTTGCGATGTCAGTTCTTTTTAATGGTTTATGAGTAAATGAAGCAAATATTTTACAAGATTTAAAAGTATTAAATGTGGTGGAAAAGTTGTAGGAATTTATACTCTGAAAATAATATGTAGTATGTCGATGTATGACAGCATAAGAATTGTGATTAATAAGCATGAATTTGAGCTAAAAACTGATGTGTTAAGTAGTTTGAAAATGAACACTGAGATGGTTTGGACATGTTGAATAGATGGGGGACGATAAACTGACTAATAATTTTATAATGCAAATATAAGTGGGAGTGGAGGTCGACCGAGAAGAGTATAGTTGGACCAAGTACATACAATTACTAAGAAAAACAAACGAAGTTGCTTAAGAATATGTATGGATGTGCAGGAGGCAAAGGAAGTCTGCCGTGATAGGAAAGTTTAGCGCTTTGCCCTCTCTGCCTATTACAAAAACAAATGGTGTGATGGCATGTATGTGTGAAAGTAGCAAAAAAATACGACACAAATATATGATTCCTGATAAATATATAAAAATAGGGATGGTAATATAGCCAATAGTAATTATAATTAATTTATAGTAATCCTTTCATTTGCGCGGTCTCCAGTTGCGAAATTTCACTTTAACGGGGTTAATTCTGTTTATGATTTTAAATGCATAATAGTGACATCTATTGAGTAATAAATTGGCTTCTAAATCGATATTTTTAGATTTTAATCCTGGTTCCACGTTTTGTTACTACTGTAAGAACGACAGCAGTAGCAATGAAAAATTCATCCAGCGAGTGATTCAGAATAGGTGCAACAAATAAGTTCTGTAATTTCATTCTATGTATAAATTTATTTATTTTACACATGACAAAAAATATACAAAATTTGTGAAAAAACAACAGGTAATTTAATTTAGACACACAATTTTAATGTATCTGGGTTTGTTGCCTTTCATTTGTCGTGTCCCCAGTAAACTAGGTTTTTTCCTGTATCTCACTGAGGACATATAGCATGAAAAAATAAATCGATACTTTTTTCCGATTTTGGATTTTATAAAACCCGTTGCACATTCTCATCGACCTGACAAACAGTGACACCAAATTGCGTATGTATACATCACGCGAAATCAAACTCCTCACACTTCATCACTCCAGACATATCAAAAACATTCATCCCACAATATACCGCACATGATCATAAAAGTAAAAACAAAAATATAAAATAACAAAAAAAAAACACCACACTCAAGAGCTCACACAAACCTTTTCCACAAGTCGTTCCTCTTGCAAGCCCAAGTACTCAAACTCCTATCGCAATAACAACCACGCTCCGATCGACTGCCTAAATTGTTTTCCTTCCTTTGCCTTTATTGAATTCGGCACCTCATTGTATGTCATGGGAGTTAAAGAGGCATATTGCCTTTGGGCAAAATATGTTTTAACTCTAGGGATGGTGAACATTTGATTAGTTGCCATGCGTGTCATGTGTCTCTGCTGAGTCTGCATCTTCCCTTCCTCTCGATGATAGTGATAAACAATGATAAATAAATGCATAGTGCAAATATGAGTGACAGAAGTAGGAGAAGAAGACAAAGGAAAGGATGATTGGATCAAGCAAATGATATTTTGATAGAAGAAAACTAAATAGTCAGAGAAATCGTAAGAGTTGTATGAAAATGTGTATGGATGTCGTAGGATATGTGTAGAAATAGGAAGGCCTCACTTTTTGTCCTCTATGCTTACCTCAACAGGGAAATGGCGTGATGGTGTGTATGTATACATGTATAAATAAATTATATAGCTCTTACTGTAATTAAAAAAAAACTTACGGTAAGCACATATAAGCTAATTAAAAATAATAAAAACTTTTTTAATTAAGTAAGAATATAACAACTGGAAATATTTCAAAGATACATCTTTACATACACATACAATTAAATGGTTCTATTTATATGGTTTTTATTTATGCGGTGTTTCCCAAGAACGAATTGCCCGTGTACACAGAGGGATGACTGTAATTTAATTCATAGGATCAGAATTTGATTACCCGTTAGTGATTCTAGTAGCCGATATATTATAGTGTCCGGCGCCACCCTCCTTCCATCTTGTTCCCCGGGGACAGATAATGAGATGAAACCTTAGTATACCCCTAGACTTATTAAGACCACGGGGGTGACTTCTGATTCATTGAAAAACAATCTTTTACCCCTTCGCATTTAACAGCCACCAAGATAGGACTTTTTTTAATTATTATTATTTACTAGCGACCAAACCCGGTTTCTCCCGGGTGTATATCGAGATAGGTGAGTACTTGTCAATGACTAAGTAAGAAGGAAATTTCATGATTAAAAAAATTAGAACAGTACTTAATCAAAAAGTTTTTATTGGCTTAATATCCATGAGTGTACGGCTCAAGATTTTGATGGATTTTAAATAAGCAATATGCTAAAATTATTTTCTTTTTTTCCATATTTCTCTATTATTGTTAAGTCGTAGGTTTTTAGCACATAGCATTTTTTAATTTTTTCTAAATGCTCTTTTGGACACCTGTTTTTTTTTATGTTTCACTTATTTTTCGCCAATAATCAATGATTTTGCAATATTCACATACAAAACAAGTATTATATAATTGCCAAAAATATATTATATAAAATTGGCATTTTCATGCGAAGTATTATTCTTAAATTATTTGCAAATTTTGATATGTATCTTACGTATAATTTTATGGATTTAATGCACATTAACACATAGACTGCACTACACATAAAGCCGAATACATTACTATCACATACCAGAAGATTTTCAAATGTTTTTTTGTAGCTCGTCTTACATTAGTAAGTTTCCTATGGTTTTCTTATCAAATGTGCTTTTTTAAATATATGTAGATATGAAGAAGTATCTAATCTAATGGCCGCATCCACCACCTTCCCATCCTTAAACTCAATGTATATATGTATATACTTATTTTCTAATACATTTACTCCGACAAAAAATTGGGTTTGAATTCCTAGGTAAAGCGCTTTTAAGGAGAATCCGCTTTCGAAACGCTTTATAAATTGTCATTTTATTAGTGTTATATACTGCAAAGCCTTCTGAAAAGGTAGTGTATATTCTTATAGACATTTAACCTTCCTCAAAGAAAACCCTATAGAATAACACGAACAAAGTGAAAATCCATAAGTGCTTTTAGAGATTACTTCATACACATAAACAAACAGACGTAGGAACATTAAGTTTTTTACTTTCGTATCCAAAAAAATCTGAAAAAAATATATAAAAAGTTATGGAAAAGATCATTTGTAATAAATAGATATCATATTTTATCTCTTGTAAGAAAGATAGAGAATATATATTAACACATATATCTATAATACTTTAAAAATCTCGTCTTGTACAATGGTCTATTATTTATGCTTATAATTTTCTCTTCTTTTAAATTCTTGTAAACATTTTTAGACCTGTGTATTTATGTAGTTATTTTATTCATTCGTCTAATCTAAATGCCCTAACTATAACAAAGCTCCTTTTTTTGTCTAGATATTATAATTTCATCCCTTAGCTTATTTATTTATTTAACACTTTTATTGCAAATACAATCTGGCGGGCTTATTGCCAGGCGGCAATCTCTTCCAGCCAACCAACCAGACAAAAGTAAATGAAGCAAGTTACGTGGTCGCATAAATCATTCAAATGACTATTCATCCCCACGAAATCCATAAACATATACGTGAGCATAGCCACGAGATATCATCAATCAAAAGGAAAGGAAAAGAAAAATCAAGAATGAAACACGTTATTTTATTGACTAGAAATTAAGAGGTTTTTCAGTAGCTTCGTAAAGCATGTCAAGGACGGAGCGAGTCTTATATTGGTTTGTAACTGATTCCAGAGTCTCACTGCATGGTCAGTAAAGGACGACGTAAAGAAAGAGGAGCGGTGAACTGGAAAGGCCAATAAACAATCTCTCTTAGCTTAAATTGACAAACAACATTTTTTTCTTAGTATACGCATCTCCATAACATTTATCTGACTATATACGTTATATATATCATAAGATGTACCCATCGATTAGTATAAGTAGCGAATACTCATTTTTTTCATTTATTCATATGGTATCCTTTAATATATTCGACATAAAGAAGATCGTGGCCGTAGACAACATTGTGTTTAGCCCTAATCATTAATCGAGCTTTTGGGCTAAGAACCACTTGATAAGACATGGACCTCGTTCGCAATTCAACGTGTTAGCAATGCTCTGAAGAGGCGATAACACTCGCACACATCGCGCGTGAGCGTTGATTAAACCTTTGTAAATACAACGAAATATCTAATAAATTAAAAAAAAATTAAATAGAAAATTGATTCTTCATTTCTAAAAGCTCTGAAATGTCAACAAAAATTGATTATCTTGTGTGGACATAATACTCGTAAAGAGAAAGAGGAGATATGATGAATTGTGGAGTGATATGAACTGCTCGAGATAAGAGAAGTTGAAGTGAAGAGCTTAAGGTTAGGAAAACTATGTCATAATAGTTATGAAGTACCACTAATGTCAGTGCACCAGTGCGGGAACCAATTGGGGGGGGGGGGCATTATAAGTAAAATTGGCATTTATTTATTTAACAGATTATTAGTTTACAATTTTGGTGTTCTACATATACCATATATATTGAGCGGTACTCGAACACGCCTAGCAGCGCTCGAATGAATCTAGTATAAAACTTTCTTTGTGTAAGTAAAACCTCGCGATACAACTGCCATATGGAAATCTCTTTCAACTATTTAGAGATATATTTATGAGGCATTAAGTGAAAAGCAGACAAAAAACCTTTTTTTAAATCTGGGTTTCAGCGGCAGCTGAACACGTAACCTCCGAGTCGGAAGACAGGCATCTTATCAACTAAGACCGTGAAGTTGATTTATTTAAATAAGTACAAACTTAAAAAAAAAATATAGAATTATTTACGTTTCTGTGAAATTTATTACGTCATGCATTTACTAAATAACAAATTATGTAAGTTATCCATTGAATTGGACAACTGACCAATTCGACAGATAACTAAATCGTATTTTTATAAAGTTAAACACAGTCACGAGAGTATATCATTTCCCTTATCATGAATCAATTTTGGATACATTTTTGATCCGGAACTCGATTCCCAACGAAACCCAAAGGCTTTAAAACCTCTTTTCTCTTTCAGACTTTAAAACCTCTTTCTTTTTGGTAAAAATAAATTACCATAGGCTTAAACTAACAAAGAGCTCTCCTATTTACAGTGGAACTATTGTAGTTTTTTATGATTTAGTATACTAATATAAATAGTTTTTGCTTGTTAATATTAAAGAATAAGCGTCACAACGTTGCAATTTTAAACCTATAAAAGTATTGTGTAAAGCTGTCGGAAAATATTAAGTATTATTCAACTTCTGAAATTAAGCATGTTCCTCAAAGTGGTTTAAATTTTAAAACGATTAAAAATAATAGTTAAAAACCTTCAGCGAATATATTCCTCTAATGCCTTTAATAAAACAGTGGAGAGTTATGAGTCATTTGTGTGATGGGAAATATTTATTAATTACAAAAATAAAATAGAAGATTTAATGTGTGACTGATTTAAGTGTGTGTGAGGCCTCGGCCACACAGGTAGGAGCCTTGCTTGATGCTTAGAGATACGCTGCGAGTTAGGCGACATCTCCTAGCGAACCAACGCACCGCATATTATCGCAATGGCTGCACTGCACGCTTCGCGCCACACCACATGACGATTAGTCACCGAGTGAATCTCCTAACAAACAGACGTGTTGGTTAACTTTATTGTATCACCGTGATTTTACAAGATGGCGGAAGTTTTAATAACAGCTGTGTATAAAAGGGAGCCTTTGTGGAACCCATCGAGCAAATTATACAAAAATGTACCTGTAATAAAATTACTTTGGAATGAAGTTACATACGAAGTAAATAAAGATAAGGTAATCTGTAATGAAATTGGTTAGTTTTGAGAGTGGCATCGTTTGTTGACTCAACCGCTCCCAAATGTCAAATGAATTTGTGCGAAGCACTTTGGTGTGGCCAAGCATGAAGTCACCTAGTATATGAGTCACGTAAAACCAAGCTTAGCACCTAAGGAAGCACTTTGGTGTGACCTCGGCCTAAGGGTGTGAATGCAGAGTGCGAATGCGATTAAGGAATGAGACCACTTCGTCACAGGTCTTGCTTAGTACAGTGGTTTTCTGTATCCACCAATAGTGGTGGTTTTTACATCGTTATATACTTGTACTCTACATCTTTCTATAAAAACTATTTAAGTATATTGTGGACGTTAATTAAATGAGTTTTTTAAATGAATAATGCAAGTAAAAGATTTGTCTTAAGTTTCAAAATTTTAAACAATTGGTAAACGATCCCCTAATCAAATCCGTATCATTAATGTTGACATGTTGAAGAGGGGAATTACGATTCAACATAGGAAGACATTATCATCGGTCACATTAATCGAGCATTCAGATAGACCTTTGGAGGTGCATAATTAATAGTTCGTCGTCGTATATTTTAACAGCACTATCATCCAAAGAAAGGTGCAGAAAACAAAATATTTGATCCGTAAACTAAACCGTCAAACCCGAAAGCCTCAGCTGAAAAACAAGTATTTTTTGCAATTACGGCACAAAGCTGATCAAAATTAAACTTCTTCTTCTTTTAGGCCTGTTGGCCTGTTATGGTCCTGCATCATTGTTTCCCTCTTGTTACGTCGACTGCCAGCTGTCTTTTCATCTTTTGGGAGGTCGTCCTGGAAGTCTGCTTGCTTGGAGGATACTGTCCCTGGCCATTCTTACGGCTCATGGTTCCACCATTCTGGATACATGTTCGTTCCAGAACCTTCTCTGTCGTCCCCATCTGATAATATCTTAAACTTCGCACATCCTTCGGATTTCCGTGTTGCGTACTCTATCACGAAGGGTTTTAAAATTAAACTAAATAAAGTGAATGTATAATAAAATGAGAAAAACATATATATTGAAAAAAAAAATCGTTACAAAAATGTTGCGCCAGTGTGCGGGGTAATGAAGACACAAGGGCGCAACTCAGGGCAGCGCGCCTCACGGGAGCAATAACATGTTAATGCGCGTCCCACACCCTCATTCCATAGTCGACAGCCTGTGGCCCCGCATGAAATATTCATACTCGCTGATCCCACAGGCTTAATTGACACTTTATTAAAACTTTCCTTCCACCGCCACCGAGCGTGGCCCTGATTTATCATTTGAGCTCAAGCACACCACGATTCGTTTCATATTGAAAAATGTAGTATCTATTATCACAGCTCATCAATAATTCTATTAAAAAACTAAGGAAAGCATTATGGACATTGTATAGATCATTTGAAACCTTTGTTAAACTAAAACAAACCAATTTTAAGCAGTATTTTTCTCGACTCTAATTTTCAACATATGTGTTATAGTGGTTTGTTGGATCATTCAATTTCTTTAAAGTTATCTTAAAATATTGTTTTAATAAGTTAATCTGTGTCATTATAATCATTTTGATTTCAAATAAGGGATTATATTAGGTGTTAAAATAAGTTGTGTCCGTTTTTTTGCAAATTTAAAAATGAGCACCAAAAGTAAATCAAAATGGTAAATGTTATACGTCATTCAAAAGAAAATTTCCTGTTCTACAAGATATTATATTTGCTTTTACATTACATGTATTATTTTGTTTGATTACAAGCCTTCAAAATGGAATGTCAAGTAGACGAAAGTGAGCATTTTCGACACCTCCTTCTGTTCACGTTCAATCGAGGGAATAAAGCTGTCAAAGCTGCTCGCGATATTTGCGAAGTGTACGGTGAAGATGCTATGAATGAAAGGACAGCTCGTCGATGGTTTTTGCGTTTCAAAGTCGGTAATTTCGACCTGAAAGACATGGAGCGTTCCAAAGATCCGAGAATACATTATTAACTAATTTGTTGTAAAATAATGAAGGAGAATACATTATTGAGTAATTTGTTGTAACTTTTTTTGTTGTGTCCTCTTGTTCTCTTCATTTGGAAAAAAACGGACACAACTTATGTTAACACCCATACAACTTTTCATGTATATACCATAGTACTATCTCATGGTTTTATTCGCATGTGTCAATCTCTTCAAACTAACAAGAAATTTTCATATACTCGTATATACCATAGTACTATCTCATGGTTTTATTCGCATGTGTCAATCTCTTCAAACAAACAAGAAATTTTCATGTACTCGTATATACCATAGTACTATCTCATGGTTTTATTCGCATGTGTCAATCTTTTCAAACTAACAAGAAATTTATTAAAGATACGTTTATAGGAAACCAGTCAGGAGTCCTTTTAAAAGTAAATTAGATTCCAACGAGCGTTGATCATGAAATTTCTAAAAAATTGAAAGACAAGCGTCTTATTGACTTGGTCACGGAGGTTTTCAACGAACGTATATTTGAATAAATGCAACCTGAAAAGTATCAATTATTCGAAGAAAATTCCTATTAGCTAATTTAGTTACTTCCTAACAAATTTAGTTAGTTCTTAACCAATTTAGTTAGTTCCTAACAAATTTAGTTAGTTCCTAACAAATTTAGTAAGTTCCTAACAAATTTAGTTAGTTCCTAACATTTTTTTTAGTTCCTAACAAATTTAGTTAGTCCCTAACAAATTTAGTTAGTTCCTAATAAATGTAGTTAGTTCCTAACAAATTTAGTTAGTTCCTAATAAATTTTGTTAGTTCAATTTGAATATATTAATATAATTAATTAATTCAATTTTGAATATATTAATATAATCGCGGATATATAATACACGATTCCGGTAAAATTTTAAATTTTTAATAAATATCAACATTTTTTATTGTAAGAAATTTTCATAATTTTTCACTATCCTTTTGCAAACATCATTACATTTTTTTGTTGGAAGTGAATTTTATTACTTAGGTCACGAATTTCATCGAATACATTTCCTAAAACTATAAAAGAAGGAGGTTGCGGGTTCAAATCCCGCTGAAACCCAGATTTTATTTAAATTCTAGTCTGGTTATCACTTATGTTCTGGTTGGTTGGAAGAGATTGTCACATGGTAATAATTCCGCCAAGTTGTACTGTATACCACAAAAGTGTAATACAACACAATACAATAACGACGTCAGTGTCCCCAATAGATGGTGTCGACCTACAATAAAATAAACGAAGCGGAGTACAACGTAACCCCAATAGATGGTGTCGACTTACAATAAAATAAACGAAGCGGAGTACAACGTAACCCCAATAGATGGTGTCGACCTACAATAAAATAAACGAAGCGGAGTACAACGTAACCCCAATAGATGGTGTCGACCTACAATAAAATAAACGAAGCGGAGTACAACGTAACCCCAATAGATGGTGTCGACTTACAATAAAATAAACGAAGCGGAGTACAACGTAACCCCAATAGATGGTGTCGAACTACAATAAAATAAACGAAACGGAGTACAACGTTACCCTAATAGATGATGTCGATCTACAATAAAATAAAAAGTGGGTAAACTTTTGAGTTTTTTTCCATAAAATTTATTGTCCTTTTTAACATTGTAAATGCTGTGATATTCTAATTAGTGTATTGTTGTCGGATAATAAAGCCACTATTCATACGACCATTCTCACCGATAATGCTCTATATTTTATTTAGATTTATCATTGTGAAGGAGGATGAGGTAAAATCGTCAGGTTTTATTGTATATTCTCCGAATATGAAATATAATATGACAAAAAAATTAAATAGGGCTGTTTTTATATTACAGTTATGATGCTTTATACCAAGAGTTCCCAAAGTGATCGATATCGACCCCCTGGGGTCTATTTGATTTTTCTAGGGGTCGACAGTTTCAACAAAAATATTTGGGGGTCGACGACAGCAAAAATAGACCCCCTTACTACTGCTATTTGTTTGTTACTTCAAAATATATAATCATTCTAATAGGTACCTAATTAAGAAGAAAAATAATTTAAAAAAACACTTTTTTGATTAAAACTCATTAAATATAGTACCAAACTTGTGAACGAAAAACTTTAATTTTCGTCAGCCCAGATTTCAATATTAAATATTGCACAATATAATCCCATAATCCGTAGTCCTTTTATCTTTTTCAATCCTTAATTACAAGTGATTAAAATGAAAAGTTTGATATCTAGTGAAATATTTAATATCGAGTACTGTACAAATTTATTAATTCGAGTAAGTAAAGTAAATGACTAGGGGGTCGACGGTTTTAAAAGTTTTTGGTAAAGGGATCTTCGACCGAAAAAAGTTTGGGAACTCGTACTTTATACAAAGGGATGGTATTAAGATTATTTTACACTAGATAAAGAAAATGCCAAAACTGTTTTTTCAATAATTATTCTTCTGATTTTACAATTTTAAACAAAAAGTACCATTTTATAAATCACAAATCATCATTCTTTACTATTATTTCATACATATATACGTACCATTACGCGATTTCCCTACTGAAGTAAGCATAGAGGACAGAGCGCCAGACTTTTCATATCTCGAAACATATCCTTCGCCTTTTCTACATCCATATACCTTCTCATACAACATTTACGGTTCCTTCTTTCAAAACACAATTTACTTGATCCTACCATACTTTTCTTAGTTTTCCTCTATCACAACTTCCATTCCACATTTACACTGTATATTTGTTTTGTTATTTTTGTTAATTCATTCGTTCTACATTCCCAAACAATCTCAGAGTGCTTTTCTTAATCTTATTTAATAATACATCAGCCTTAAAGTTACACTCCTCTCTAATCACTTAATTAAATGTATATTTTGTCATACACTGTCAACCCATACATTGCCATCTTAATACACATATTTTTACAGCAGTTATTCTGATCTTTCCAGTATTTATCTCCGTTTTCACTGTTGTTTCGAAATAATCAACACAGGCTTTTTGGCTAAAACCGATAAATTTAAACATTGTTTTAAAAACACTTTTTTCATTATTTAAACTAGAGGAACTCTTCACCCCCAATCTTTCGCAGCACTCTTAAGTAAAAACGATTTAGAACTATAATTGATGGTTAGAATTAGCAATTCGAGTTGCGATAATAGCATCGTATTA
The DNA here is from genome assembly GCA_949825065.1 of Odontocerum albicorne. NCBI lineage: Eukaryota > Metazoa > Arthropoda > Insecta > Trichoptera > Odontoceridae > Odontocerum > Odontocerum albicorne. The sequence goes on along the minus strand of OX463844.1, from coordinate 1,872,038 downwards.
GGAAGATGTACGAAGTAAATTTTATGAGAAGTATAAAAAGCAGAGTTCTAAAAAAGTGAGCTCGAAATATTAAATAAAAACTACAATCACTAACATAAACATTGTAATTTGAGGAGCGTGCGGAGGCCACCGATTATCTCCTCACCGACTGATTAACCGTTTGCCGTGTTCACGATGTAGATATTAGATGTTTAATTTTTTTGTGGTCTATTAGTAATCTGGACACACGTTTTAAGGTAGAAAATAAAGACATTTTTTATGCTAATAAATGATATTTTTCAAATCAATCAAAGATTTTGATTTTAAATATGTACAATTTATTTTATACATTTTTAAAATCTTAAAGTAAAAATAACACATCAAAGGTTTTGGCTTCAACTTTGTGGAACTCGATATTATAATATTTAACAGAACATTGCTTTGTTATTCCATTAATTTCATTAATCCCTACTACATGTCTTTCTACTTCCTATCTTAAGGCTCTTTTCAGGTGGAATTATCCCGGTTTGTTACGAGAGCAGTGCTAAGGTCAAACTGGTGCCATGTAACATATACGAGTATATGTGCTTGTAAAAGTACATATATTGATTTGACACAAAGAAATATAGGCACTAGAATAAAAAAATAAACGTTTCCTATCTAAGATTTTTTTCAGAATTTACATGCCATATTTTAGACAACAATCACCATTTCAAAAATAATTGAGTTAAAGTTTTACATACATTAGAAAATATATATACTCGTAAAACATTGAATTTAAAAATGTTAAAGATTAACAAAGCCACAAGAAATAAATAAGTTATAAATAACCAAATAATGCAAAAAGTTTCACTCTTATTTTTTCCTTCGGGTCAATCAACGGACCGCATACAATTCAGATGTAACATGACACTAAATTGACCTAAGCAGTGCTCTCGTAACAAATTGAGATCAATCCGCCTGAACAGAGCCTCGGTATAGAAGGTAGAAACACGTGTAGTGGGAATTAATGTAATAACAATAGTAATTTATTGGAAAATATCATAAATATTTGTACTTTATTCAATGATAAAATAATATCTAAAAATGAATAATTCTTACCATGAAGCTATGAAATATTATAGTATGTCTCTTCATTTTGTATTCAATATTAAAAACATTTCAAATGTTATAATTTCTATAAAACTATGTTGAATCTTTTTATTTAACAAAATAATCACTAGTAAATCCGTTCAAAGATTAGTTTCGAGATGTTGAGAAAAATATTGTTTTTGCGCCTTCATCGGTCGTGAGATATACATGAACTATGGACGTAACCACAAGACGCGGCGAGGGAAGGGCTGGAAAATCTGCAGAAGAAGAGAGAAGGGATATCTGGAAAATAGGAGAGGGCGGAGGTGGGACGGGAAAAGGGGCGGGGACCGGACGTGAGTCTCACCGGAACTTCCGTCTCCTCACTAGTGATCTCCCCGCCAACCGGAAACGTTCCCATCGCTATTTCCGCGAAAAGTTTCGGGAAAACATTATACGAAAGTGAAGGATTTCTTCCATCTCGATATTTAGATTTATCGCGAGTGATAGCTGAGGAATAAATTCGTGGTCGCGAGTGGCAAAAATTTCAGCTTTGTGAATAATCCGTTTCAATACTAAACCTTCCCCCTTACTGTGAGGTTTTTACTGGTTAATAAAGCATATAGGGACAATTGAACGTGTTTATTAAGCGGTTTTTAATTGAAAAATATAAAATATATAATTAAAAAAGCATATTTTTCATACCTACTTGACAATTGTCACTTATTTTTAAAAACTAGGTAGAAACTCTTAGGAACTGTATTTGATAAGTGTACACGAGTAAAAGTAATAGAGTCACAGATAATAAATTAATTTAAACCCAAAAATTTAACTACGACCTATCTTTATTATTCATTGTATTATTGTATGTATTACACTTTCGTTGTATACAGTACAACCTGACAATATCTTCCGACCAACCAGATATATGTTAAAGGGTACTAAAGTGATAACCAGATTGGAATCCTTTTTTAAAAAATCTGGGTTCCAGCAAGATTTGAACTCACAACCTCCGGGTTGTGGGTTCCAATATAATAGGCAATCCACCCAAACTAGGATGATTTGTGCCCCCAAATTAAAGTCACTATGCAATTATATCATAGAGTCAATATAATAAAACTAATTTAAAAATGTAGATAATTTAAACTTTCAACTGACTAAACTTTCAAAAGCGACCCATAAGTGGAAAAGTTCTACGAAGAAAACTTACTGAACGCCAAAATATTTAAAAAGTAAATAAAATAGATTTTTTTTATGATTTAAAAAAAAAGGAATATGAATCGTTGTACTGATTTTATATGAGTATACTTAAGAAGGAAAAGTTCTTGTACTCGCATAATAAAATATTTCTATACGTTAAGTTTTGGTTGCTCTCTCTGTATAAAAAAAGTCGCAAATTTTAAGCGGTCACGTACGTCTGAGAAATGGTACAATAAAAATTTCTGTTTTAATCAATTGCAAAATTTTAAATTATTAACTCACTAATGAAACTCAACAGCAACATTTTCCTTAGTATTAACTCATACAGGTTTTACAACTTATGAAATAGTTATTTCATATTCAAGCAAAACAATTCAATCTTAAAAATTCGAACGAAATTTGTAGCTAAATATTTTTTTCATAACATAAGTGCTTTTAATTCAAGAATCTTAACAAATATATTATATTTTTATGGAACTATTATAATAATAATATTTAAATCGTATTAATAAGAAAATGTTGGAGTGTTTTTCTATACAATAAATCGTGAGAATATATATCATAGAAATAGTTAATTAAAAAGCTCGCAATTAATTAAACCTTTTAATTAATTGTGAACTTAACTTGAGTTTTCCGATGAATAAGTTTAAAATAATAATCGGATTTGGCCCCTTTTAAATCTAAGTCGTAAACATTAAATATTAATGTATTTTACAAAAAATAAGATGCTTAAATCCGAATCAGGGCTATTTTTTTTTCATAATCTATTGAACTAGTCAAGGAATGTGGAATTAAACTTTTTCACTAATTAAGACATTTTTCAAATTAAATTGATTACCAAGTTGGTTATTTTATAAAAAAACAAATAGCACAACATAACTAATTTGTTCTATTTCTGATTAATTGTTACGCTTATATAAATTGAAAATATTTAGATATGAACTCGAGTGCAAACTAATGTGCATTTAAAAAAATTGTCAAAATTTAGAGCCTATTAACGGTTAGTATCTGTAGAGGATTAGTCGATGGTATTTGGGGGAAATTTATTTTGCCAACTACAAAACGCAATAACATAATTGTCATACAATACTTTTGTTTAAGTAAACGCACTAGAGTAGCGTAGAGTTTATATTATTACAAAGGCAAATCTTAATTGAAATTATTATTCAAATAGTGAAAATAAAATGCTGTTGTACGAGTATCTCAGTCAATAAGCTGAATCAAAGGGGGTAAAAAATATTTAAATAATTTGAATACATTTAGTAACAAATAATGACCAAAAAAGTTTTTAATGTGAAGAAAAACTTTTTTATTTATATAATGTGTTTTTTATTCTTTAAATTTACTAATTGATTGATTTAGTTCATAAAATTTGCTAATTGATTGATTTAGTTCATAAAATTTACTAATTGATTGATTTAGTTCATAAAATTTACTAATTGATTGATTTGGTATTTATATTTAAAAGCTTCAGATTTAAACATAATGATTTAAAACAATTGACAGGCCAATTTCGATTTGACAATGCTTATGTAAAGCGAAACAGGCCTACCGCTTCAATTTGAGTATATTATGAAGATTTTTTTACATATTTAAGTGTTAAATCTTTCTGTTTAGTAAAATTTAAATTAATCTTAAAAGCCTTGTCCTGTAAAGTAGATCCAAATAAAATCAAAAAGAGTTGAAAATAATTCTTCACCATACTGAGAAAAAAATACTTTTAAAGTTTACTGGTGAGCAGATATTGGAGTTGAGTTGTGTAGGTTTTGGAGAAATTAAAAATACTTTCAAACAATCTGCTGATAAAATAGTGTTAGACACTGGTGGGTCGATAGAGTGAGATTGAAACCCTTGTGAAGTGCCAGTGTCACTATAAGTGAGTGTCTGCGGTACTGGGCGTGGTGGGAGGGCGGAGCACCCTGGGCGGGACGGGCGCGGGGGCCGGGCCAGGGGCACACGAAGCTGGGGGCGGGCATGCAGCTGGGCACCGACACCAGCGGCCGGTTGTGGCTGGCCGCGCGTCGTCTGCACCCCTCTCATCATCATCTCTATGGTAATTCTAGCACCAATTACAATGTACAATTTTTAGATATAACGATGTTATTGGTGGGCTTATCATCATATTTCATATTTCTTCATCATCCTGTGCTCAATACTGAGCGTTGTGGTCCTCTGTTATGTCTCGAACTCAGCGCACTACCTATCTCCATGCATTCCCTAAGGCCGAGGCCACACCAACATGCTTCGTTAGGTGCTAAGCTAGATTTCACGTGACTTATATACTAGGTGACTTCATGCCTGGCCACACCAAAGTGCTACGCACAAATTCATTTGACAGTTGGGAGCGGTTGAGTCAACACACGATGTCACATTCAAAACTAACCAATTTCATTACAACTTACCATCTTTATTTACTTTCTGTGCAACTTCATTCCAAAGTGATTTTATTACAGGTACATTTTTCTATAATTTGCTCAATGGGTTCCACAAAGGCTCCCTTTTATACACAGCTGTCATTAAAACTTCCGCCATCTTGTAAATTAACCAACACGTCTGTTCGCTAGGAGATTCACTCGATGACTAATCGTCATGCAACGTGGCACGAAGCGTGCAGTGTGGCCACTGCGATAGTATGCGGTACATTGGTTCGCTAGGATATGTCGCCTAACTCGCAACATAGCTCTAAGCATCAAGCGAGGCTTCTTCCTGTGTGGCCGAGGCCTAAACTGTCCCCGTGATCACCAGATTTTCTAGACATTCTTTCCAGCAAGATGTCATGATTCTCTTTCTATAATTTCCAACTTTTTTTTAAATAACAATTTTAGATAATTTAAAGTTTCCACTGATTAAGTTTCAAAAATTGAACAATCGATCTATAAGTGGAAAAAGTTCCAAGAAGAAAGAACAAACTCAACAGTCATTGGACGCGGTAAAGATATGGTTTTTAGTAAATCGAATCTGTCTCGCAAAGGACAACCGAAAAATACATAACCTATAGTTTCGTCATCCAGACCACACTCGCAGCTGAGAGTCTTCACAATCATTCTGTAAAGATTACTAGCCACCACGCAGTGGCCCTTCTGCAAACGACACATGACATACATTTTTATCTTGTTCATTCTTATTATATTATGCTGTGTTTTCAAAGGGATAGATTGTTGAATTGATTTATATCTAGAGCCCTTATATATATCATTCATATCCCAATCCAACGCTCATTGGTGCCAAGAATTATGTTTAATTTTATTTAAAAGATCAGCTATTGACTGAAAAATCAGATAGGGGATAACCGGCAGAACAATAAAAAAATAGTAAAACTATAAAAAAAGCTTAATAAAATTTATAGCTGTTCTGCATATAATTCAACATGCGAGCTGGGCACAAATTGAAGTTTTACTTCCAAATTCTACAGTATTTTTGCAACTTTTGGATTTGAGAATTATACGTGCTGTTAAAATACATTACAGTAGAAGATTGTAACGAAAATGGAGTTTTTCCTCCTGATATGAAGGTTTCGTTTTCAGAAGCTGTAAATGGATTAAACACGTCTTTGGCTTATTATCCTACAATACTAACGTTTTTGAAAATATTTTTCAACAATTATATGTACTCGTATTGAAAATGCAATTATAAATGCTGTTAAAAAATTTAGTTTAGTCAAAATAACATAATTCTTTGAATTAAAACCGTCGTCGTTGCTGGACCTCGTAGTCGAGGGATCCTCTCGCCATTCCAATGCCAATTCAGTTGGAAAGCAACACTGTGTCATGGAATTTGTTTTAATTAAGTGAGTCGTTGCACACCATCAAACTCATTGATCACATCACTGTACTGAATCCGATGGTACACAGAAGTGAGACGACCGGAGCGCACTGTCATGCTTTTTTTAAAGTATATATATGACCGAAGTTATAAGTATCTTTATACCGTCGAATACTAGGCGGAAAAATCTCTGCGTCATTCGAGGGGAGTAGCACAGCGTGGGAACGAACCTGTAACCTTCCGCACGGAAGTCCAGTGCGTTACCGCGCGTCCATGCATTTCATTGAATAAAAATGAACTGCATGTATAAGCAAAAAAAATTCTGAAATAAAACATTTAATACTGTATTCTCCTCTCATATTCAGCATAATATTATAAAATATTTTAAATGGTCTAATGAATTTGGTTATAAAAGGATATGATATGTATTTATACTTCTACAGCGCCGTTTAGTGGTTTACTTACTAATCTCTCATTAATTATTTCTGAAAAATTGTCATTTTACGAAGTCTTAATATGATAAACTTAGTAAGGGAAGAAAATATATTACACCTGTAAACAACTAATTCGTTGATAAACGTCGACATACTATCTTGAAAGACTGATTTTTTAAAACTTCTAAATCCTAAATTTTCCGGTATTGTAGTGTAACTTGCAGTATTGTTTTCTGGAACCACATGGACGAAATGATGTCAGAACTTTAAATAAGGGATCCTTAGATTTCAATGCGATTTTTCGTATCGTAGTTAAGCTCAGACCAGCAGTTAGGATATAACTTCCATTTATGATCCACACTATGTGAGATTTGCTTTCCGTTAAAAACGAATTAAAAGTTTTTAGAGTAAATTGTGACCAAAGCTCGACCTACAAGTCAATTGTGACCAAAGCTCGACCAACAACAAGGGCACACTATATATAAATGAGTTATATTGCGGATAACGGTCTAGGCATTTCCGTTTTACAACTTTCCCTCTACGGAATGCAGTTCGTACATACCCTATGAGGCAATTTCTTCTCAGCATCGTGTTCTTGTAAACCATTCTCATGGTTAATGTGGAATATTGAACTCGGATGATTGTTGAGTAAACAATTGCATTTATTTTAAGCAAATAAACTTAAGAAATATTGATCATATTGTCAACTAAGTTAATATACGAGTATATTTAATAAATTATTATTAAATACTGTTAAACCATAATTTATTTTACAATCACCTAAAATCTTTAATTTGCAATGAAATAAAAAATCCCAATAAATAAACTTTCAAATAAATTTTCTGTGTATTTCTTAATTTAAAAAAATACCCTATAGTCGTCCATTCAAATGTTAGTAATTTTCCCTTTGAAGTATTCTTAGCCACGGTTTTTATAAGGCTTTTAAAGAAGTATTCTTAGCCACGGTTTTTGATAAGGCTTTTAAAGAATTATTCTTAGCCACGGTTTTTGATAAGGCTTTTAAAGAAGTATTCTTAGCCACGTATTTGATAAGGTTAATTTTAAGTATTAAATAATAGTATGAACTTTTTTTGCACTTCAGCAGGTACGAAGTTTGGACAGATCATTCCTGATGTTTTCTTATAAAAACGAGGCACGAACAAATTAATCAAATTCTGAAAGAGAGATAGTTGAAAATCCTTATAATAGGAGAGTTTGCATGAATAAGTGTATGAATGTGATAGGAGTGAAATATGTGTGGATAGGATGGTAATAGATCTGTGCCTTCTGCCTCCGGTGGGGGCGCAGAACTCGCTCATGGTGGAGAAAGTACAAAAAAATATCTACGATATCTCTATATGAGAGAGTTCGGTGTCTATGCATGGCTTTATCCTACTCAGTTTCTGCTGAGCATGCTCGGGTATAACTCCTTAAGCGTAAGAAGAGATCTGCGTCTCCTGGTATACGTTGTCAAACTCGTTCGAGGAGTTGTGAGCTGTCCAGCATTACTACAAAGATTAGCGTTAAATGTTCCTAACAATTACACTAGACTGCGCTGGCAAGAACTGTTCTCAATAACATACGCAAGAACGGGTCTTCCAGCCGCTATGCCTGTTGGAAGGGCCTTAACTCTTCTGAACGGGACTGCTTCGGATATTGACATATTTCATATCACATTACCAAAAGCAAAAGTAAATTTTCTTCTTAGATTGAGCGCGTTAGAAAGCACTCATCAACATACTTAAGTGACTGTGAATATATGTGTATCATATGTTTGTGTGTATATACTCGTATGTATGCATTATTTTTTATTTTTATATAATTTTTTTCTTTGTAATTTTTCTTCTTTTTTAATGTCTTGTATTTGGACTAAGCCTGTTTTGTAATTGTAATTGGACTAAGCCTGTTTTGAAAAAAATAAATAAATAATAGGGGTGTGACGTGATTATGATGACGAAAATGATAATTTCCAAAGTTTCAATGAAAAATTATTTTCCTTAAAAGGGTTTAAAATTTATGTTCAGTAGTTAATAAATTATGGAAGAAAATAAATTCAAATAAGGTCTAAGATATTAACTACTCCGAATGTGCATCAACCGGGAATCGAACCAGGGACGGCCGTTATCTTAGCTCAAATACTAACCTCGGTTAGACCGATTTTTCTTGTAAGTCTCACTACATTTTTGTTTTACATAGAGTCACTTCATTTCTGTAATGAGACTAAAATATATAAAAGTAGCACATAGCGCCAAACTTTCCTATCTTGACACACATCCTTAGCCTCTTGCACATCCATACACCGTCTCATACAGCTCCTACGATTTCCCTGATTTTCTATCTATTTTTCTTTCAAAATATTATTCATTTGATCCAAACATAAATTTCGAGGTATTCTTCAACCACGTCTTTCAATCACATTTGCACTGAATATTTGTTTTGTAGTCTTTTTTAATTCATTCGTTTAACATACCCAAACCATCTTAGAGTGCTCTTTTTTATCTTACTTAATCAGTCTTAAGTTCACATTCATCCCTTATCATTTCGTTCCGTATTCTGTCATGCATTATCATCCCATGTATTCTTCTCAGTGCACGCATTTCTACAACATTTATTCGGCTCCTATTGGACTTTTTCTATGTCCACGTTTCCCTCTTATACATTAAAGTTGGCACCAAAACTATTAGTAACTATCATTTTTCTATGTCCGCGTTTCCCTCTTATACATCAAAGTTGGCACCAAAACTGTTAGTAACTTTAATTTTTCTATGTCCACGTTTCCCTCTTATACATCAAAGTTGGCACCAAAACTGTTAGTAACTTTAATTTTTCTATGTCCACGTTTCCCTCTTATACATCAAAGTTGGCACCAAAACTATTAGTAACTATCATTTTTCTATGTCCGCGTTTCCCTCTTATACATCAAAGTTGGCACCAAAACTGTTAGTAACTTTAATTTTTCTATATCCACGTTTCCCTCTTATACATCAAAGTTGCCACCAAAACTGTTAGTAACTTTAATTTTTCTATGTCCACGTTTCCCTCTTATACATCAAAGTTGCCACCAAAACTGTTAGTAACTTTAATTTTTCTATGTCCACGTTTCCCTCTTATACATCAAAGTTGGCACCAAAACTGTTAGTAACTTTAATTTTTCTATATCCACGTTTCCCTCTTATACATCAAAGTTGCCACCAAAACTGTTAGTAACTTTAATTTTTCTATGTCCACGTTTCCCTCTTATACATCAAAGTTGCCACCAAAACTGTTAGTAACTTTAATTTTTCTATGTCCACGTTTCCCTCTTATACATCAAAGTTGGCACCAAAACTGTTAGTAACTTTAATTTTAGTAGATTTTGATACAGTCCGGTTTGAGTATATAAATTGTATTGCCCTATAGACTTTGTTTATGTATATGTTAGTAAATACATTACTTGAAAGTTCCCTTTTAAATTATATGCAAAGCATATTATTAACGAATGATTTCAAATTAAATAACTACCTAATATAACATTTATCGATATGTGGAACGATCCGTTAAATTAATAGTATAGTTAACCACAAAAGAGGGTCATTAAATGGTTTAAACGTTATATTCTCAAATTATGCAATTATCAGCATCCGCTATGCTGGGTCGTGAGGAGAAATTGAATTCCACTCCTTGCCTCGCTGTGGTGGCGGTTAGCAACTGGTGACTCATCAACCTGCTGCAAGACATTCTTCTTCGACTGATTCAGCAACGACCAACCACTGGCCGTTGGCAACGACAAGAGCAAAAGCACAAACTTTCATGACTATTTTATGATGCTATCTGTGAATTTGTATATGCAGAATGTATCCAAAAAAACGGTCTTAAACTGACCTTACATTATCAGACGAATTGTTTCGTTATATTCTGAAATGTTAAAAATGTAATATCACAAGGTTATCAAGTTTTTTTAAAAGAGAAAGCTCTGTGTAAAGAAAATTCTCTGTAGACATCACCTAAATGTTGTTTAATTTGTGTCCAACTTTTCCCTTCTTTTGAAACAAACTTGAAAACAGTAACTTATATTCCATTTTTAACATTTCAGAATATAACGAAACAATATGCCTTCTATCGACTCTAGTTGACATGTCACTAAGGATAGAAATATTAAAGTTTAACTCTAATATCGCTTGACTATGTGAAGGGCGTGGTATCTGTCTAACCAATCAGAAATATGTTAACCCTTTATAGGGCAAGTTTTTATTTTTGAGATATTGAGTTTTTTGTTGAATAAACCATTATTATGTGTATCAAATCAACTTTATTTCTTCGAAAATGTGTTTTTTTTTTTAAATGAGGCGGTCCCATATGAGAGCTGTGCCCATTTCAGGGGTCATGTCAGTGGCCGCAAAAGTGACCAATGAATGTTTAGGTAATAATATCTAAGTTAAGGTTGTATTAGGAAATACAATTCTTATATCAGATAAAATGAATGAGGATTTACTTATAATACCTATTTACATATTTGACAATAAATTGACCGGATGTTTAGATCGTTGCTACTGAACATGCAGCTAACTTCACGACGATCCGTCTTAAATAAGACCTCTGCCCGTCCCACTACATTTGCCAATTTGACATTTGTGTTACTTAAAAACGTTTCATTAAGAAAATGGATCCTTATAAGTATAACCATAAGGGTGGTCGCATATGCGACCGATTTCTGCTTATGCCCGTTAAAGGGTTAAAGAGGCCTAAAGTAAAAATTCCACTTGAACCTTAAAAAAACTGAAATCTAATCTGCTACCCCCGGTGGGAAGACATGTATGTGTCTGCTACCCCCGGTGGGAAGACATGTATGTGTCTTATCTGCTACCCCCGGTGGGAAGACATGTATGTGTCTTATCTGATACCCCCGGTGGGAAGACATGTATGTGTCTTATCAACTAGGCTACAAATCAACTACTATTTTTGTGACTATGAATTTTTACCTAACGCAAGTGTGGTACTCGTCAAGTCAAAGTAAATTAATTTGTACCTTCCTATGTTTAATGTTGAGGAACAATCCATTTAACACCCGTACAGCACGAGCAACCCTGATGAACTAGTTGAAAGGCATTTGACGTACATGTTCAGGTTTTCGGTAAAACTCTCTAAAAAATAGTCCTACTCTGTTCTCCTCTACAAAGTTTGGTTACGAACTTAGATAGCATAACTAAACCAAGGAAACCATAGACGGTCAAAGATACCATCGACGCTCAGATAACCTATAGTCAGTCATATTCCGCATACGAACACAACGTGTGACTCCTGAGGACGGGCAGAGCGATTAATCTGAAACGTATAATAGAATTATCAATTTGACGTTATAATGCATTCGCAAGCAAGTTGTTATACATTAAAACTTAATTTCCAATCACATCTTAAATTGAAATCCTCAATTATTAGATGCTGAACTCTTGAAGCTAAATCTCCTACATGTTCAGCTCATGCATTTATTGATTTCCGTAGTCTAGTTAGTAAGACCTTTGTCTTCCTACTTGTTTTGGAATCGTTCCTCGATGCTAACCAAAAAATAAAAATAAAAGACGCTGGTCTGGTTTTCGAGTTCATCTGGTAACAATATTACTTCATATATTATTTATAGTTAAAGCATTAACATTGTAGAGGTTTAAAGACATTTTAATTTGTTTTATCAAACACTGTTTATTCCACTTTTTGTAACGGTATAACCCTACCGGTTTCAAGGCTTTCACCTCATCATCAGGGGAGCACAAACAAGACTGAATTCTGTTCGAACTGGTACCGAGATACACCCTTCTAACGAACATCTGGCAAACACATATATCCCAAGAATCTCTCCGTTGCTTGCCGAGGTTCTCCCATGCCTCCCTCAACCCCCAGTCCCCAACCCGAATATTTACCGTTAGAAGCATGTATCTCGGTACACGTTTCGAACATAATTCGTTTGTGCTTCACTTTTTTTATTTGAGTTCCCTACCGGTTTAAAACACCTCCGTCTTCCTCGTTACCCGACGATGACGTTTAGCTTTGCCTGACGAGGACGACGGAGGTCTATGAAACCGGTAGTGAACCAAAATAAAACAGTGATGAATATAAAAAAAAACATTATAAACATGACACCACAAAGTGAAATAAATGTCTTTTTAAGATTCAAGAAATAACAAAGTAATTTATTGCTACGAAGTTCCACAAAGTTAAAGCTAAAACCTTTGATAAAATAATTGTTCAATAAATTCAGGAGATAAAAAGAAATCTGATAAGTCATCGGGAAAAGGACAAGTGACTACAAGTATTCTTAAAAGGTATCCACGTGGTCCATCTACAGAGACAGTCTTCGGAACAGGCCTCGAAATACTCGGAATTCCTCATCAGGCATATTGTATCTCGTCCTGCCGTGCATTCATCACATTCCAGTACATTCTGGTACAGCAGCGCGCAGCCTGCTTATGGTACAGGATGCTAGCTATAGCATAAAAACCGTTGAACCACTCGATTGACCAAACACGTGGATAGGACATTCTTGTATCACGCAGAGCAGATTCTGTGATGAGTCTGTGTGACTCATAAACGTGTCTCATATTTAAGATGAGACATAAAAATTGTATTTGATTTGTTCATTATTCCATTTTATGCCAGTTTTAAAACCAAAAAATCATTCTGAAGGTTGAAAGTTCGATTCTCATTGGAACCAAGTTTTGGCATGTTGGACATGTTTTATTTGTCAAGGAACCGACACATTCATTACCAGTGATAACTTTAATTTCATTAATTAATTTCTACCTATCATAATTTTGTTGATTATTAAATCAAATATTTTTATATAAAAAATAAACAAATGCAGCGTAAAAAGAAAAACTATTTCGTTTCTAAAAAAAAATTTTGAAAGCTTGAAAAAATATCGGTACCAGTTCGAACATAATGTCCTGTTTTTGCTCCCCTGAAGATGAGTTGAAAGCCTTGAAACCGGTAGAGTTACACCGTTACAAAAAGTGGAATAAACAGTGTTTGATAAAATAAATTACAACGTCTTATATGTTTTATTTTTATATGACTTTTTATACTATTAAAATATCATACACTTCATCCAACCATACTTTCCTTGGTCTTCCTCTACCATGCCTTCTACTCACATTTACACTATATACAATATTTGTTTCGTTAGTATTTCTTCATTCATTTTCCCAAATCATTTCGCAGTACTCTTCTTCATCTTACTCAATACATCAGCTTTAAGTTCACACTCATCCCTAATCAGTTCACACTCATCCCTAATCAGTTCACACTCATCCCTAATCAGTTCACACTCATCCCTCATCAGTTCACACTCATCCCTAATCAGTTCACACTCATCCCTAATCAGTTCACACTCAACCCTAATCAGTTCACACTCATCCCTCATCAGTTCACACTCATCCCTAATCATTTCACACTCATCCCTAATCACTTAATTCCGTATTCTTTCATACATCAAATATATACTTTGACGTCTGAATTCCCGAAGAAAACGAAACCGGACAACATTAAAGCAATCTCGAATTAATTAACAATGTTTTTTATAATAGTCTATTCTAGATAATGTGTGTCACAACTGCTTTTTCAATGTTGTCACTTGTTTGTCGATCAGCAAAAACAGCTCCAATGACAGATGAGAACAAAAAATCGGACTAATGAATAATTGCCGGAGCCTGCGTCGCTCTGGAGGTGTCTAGACAATTTGCAATCCTAAGCAGACGAGTTATCTTCACATGCTGCTTAGTGTGCCATCACTTCCTAAAATAACAAGTGTTAACCAGAACTTTTTCTCGGATTATGAATCAGTCAACTTTACGCTGTGTTACTCTTCACGGCGAACTGATAAATAAATAAAATACACGCAAACGTTCCTTGTAAATGTAACGTTTAAATTACTAGTATGTTATATGATTTAAACGATCTGAAAGAATTTGTGCGTATTTACTTAAATAAAAGTTCATACAACATATAATTTTGGAATATTATGGGATGTTTCCATTTTATCATTCGAATATGTATTGCGTCTGGATTATTGTAAATCTATTTCTTCTACTCTGCCTGATTACCAAATTTCAAGAGTCCAGCCCGTCTTCAATGCAATAGTCTGATATATGGTATCGTAACTATTGTCATATAAGTTTGCTTCTGAAAAATAGTGATCTAGTGTCGCGAGTGGATTGATGTCAAACTTTGTCTCTTCGTATTCAAGCACCATATTATACTCAAGAAAAATGTAGCATGGTCCCTGTGACGTTTGAAATGTCATGTCTCAATGGGATGGGGAGATAACGGTGGGATAATCAGGTGAAATAACCAACATATTGAACTTCTCAAAGGGTTCCGCAAGGAGTATTTAAGAAAAAAAACAAAAGAATCAATTCGACTTGTACCAAATACGAGATCGAAGATCAGTACTGGTCAATATGAAAAAACCTGATAAATTTCTTTAAAAGTATTGTCGTGTAAACATTGTTTTTTAGAATATTTAACAATAAATTAATCCCCGTTACACGTGTTTCTACTACGCACACTTTTGATGTCGGTGGTATATAGTAACATGATACAAGACTGATATAAGCACTGCTCTCACTGATATTGTTATAACATATTGCAATAAACTTGCTAGGCTGTACTGTATAGGTAGCTTTACTGTATATGTGGCTTTACTGTATAGGTAGCTTTACTGTAAAGGTAACTGTACAAGCTGTACTGCATGGCCGTGTGGTAACGCATTGGACTTCCGTGTGGAACGTCGCCAGTTAGAAACCTGCGCTGTGCTGCTCCCCTCGAATGATATAGGCGTTTTTTTACGCCTAGAGTGTAATGATACATATGACTTCGGTCATATATATTCTTTCAAAAAAGAGAACAAAACATACAGTATGTTCCGATCGTCTCCCTTCGGTGTACCATCGGATCCAGTACATCGGTGTAGTCGGTGAGTTTGCTGGTATGCAAACTCACCGGTTCAGACACTTAAGAAAACCTTCAGGTTACTGTTTCGCTTTCCTCGACTACGAGACCTGGTAACTACTGTATATTCGTATAAAACCATTGAAATTATTACCCCACCGGTTTCAATAAAAATATAGACATATTAAGTATAGGGCTGTATTTAGGTGGTAATAACACTGAAACCGTTTAGGCAATCATTTCACTAAATTCTCTCAGTTGTTAAAAATCAGTGATTACACTAATTACAGTTTTAACATGGATTACCACAATGTTCCTTGTATTCGAAGAAAATATGTTGGTGTGATAGGAGATCGGTTTCCTTGTTCTCATTTAACAACCATATATGTTAATTCAATTTATTTTCTCTCCAGACCCGTACCAAGTGCTCAATGCGGCCTCGCACCGCCTGGTGTCAAGTGGCTCTGGGCAGATCCAGTTGTGGCAGTTCTTGCTGGAGCTACTGGCAGACTCTACCAACGGCGGTTGCATCGCTTGGGAGGGCGGCGAAGGAGAGTTCCGGCTGGCAGACCCTGACGAGGTGGCGCGTCGCTGGGGCGAGCGCAAGGCTAAGCCTAATATGAACTACGACAAGCTCAGCAGGGCGCTCAGGTAACTTCATAACATCTTTAACATTGCATTAATAAATCTGATCGGCTATTCAAAGTGGATACAATAATTTATACAAATAACAATAAATAGTATAGAGGACGCGAGGCTGAGGGGGAAAGAAGAACTATTGTAGAATAGCGAAGTTGAACTGAAAAATTCATGCAGAATGCGTCTAGTAATGGCTTTTGTCTTCGGAATATTTATGCACGGCGCGGAGATGTGAACTTTGAAAGCAAGCGAGAGGTGTAGAAATGTTGATGTGTTTGAAATATTGAGCTGGGAAGGATGTTACGAATTTCATGGACTTCCTACATTCTCAAAGAACTGACAGTTTTCGACAGATTATTGACAATATGCCTACAGCAAATCTTCAGATTCTCTGGACACATTGCTCGTCGCCAAGAAGACAGTTTAGAGAGCCATATGGTCACTGGAAGCTTGGAAGAAGAATTCACAGGAGGAAGAGTCCAAATAGGTACGTGACCGAATAAGAGTCTCAACAGGACAACCCTTAACAACTGCTATTCGAACTGCGTAGTGCAAGGATGGATGGAAAGAAGTCGTCAAGGGCTTTCATAGTGGTCACGATGCTTAGTCACGAGCTACACGATATGACGAAAAATACGATGTATTACAAGAATGGAAGATGTATGGAAAATAATTTTATCATCAACGGTCTATGTTCATCTTCATGACTCTCCCAATTGTGATAACCTATCATGAAAAATACAAACGTTTGTCTGTCTAGAATTAGGCTACTCTGGCTTTGTTCTCCGCATCCTTCCATGTTTGCAGAGCTTGTAGTAAAGGTTTGTAGTACTTCTCACCAGGTCACTCCAGAGATAGATCCAAGAGCTTAGATCTATCCCTGCTCCTTCTACATCGCTCGTGACCATGAATTTTTGCATGTTATCTTTGTGCGAAATATGATCGAAGACGTGAATGAAGTGTCGAACACATGATGTTCACTAATACTACAATATATAATTTATATCTCCAGCCCAGTGGCGATTTTTGAGTTACCTGTGTCATACGGAAAGATTGCTAAGTATCTTGGGTCGTACAATGATAAATTGTCTTTTATCGATCTTCAATCGCTTGAAGCTCGTAAACGTAGCTTTATATTAGATTTTTTTTATCAAGTCTTAAATGGTCTTGTGGACTCACCTGCAACTCTGGAACGCATTCATTTAAGTGTTCCCTCTCACTCTCTTAGAAGACCTGCTTTGTTCAGTTTAGCTACAATACATTAAAGATAAATATCGGCTTCTATAGACTGCATTATGCCGAGGGGTAGAGTACAATTTCCTGTGATATTTTAAATATAAATAAAAAAACTTCCGATAAAGTGCCAATCGAGACATCTTTGACAACAAGAATAACTTATTTTGAATTTCCATATCTTCTTGTCTTACCCCCCTTTCCATTTCGATGTGGATGATGAATAATGGATTTTACCTTATTGTACTCGTATACATTTTAACGAACTGGTGATACCTTACGTCGTCATTTATTTACGTCGTCCTTTACTGCCCATGCAGTGAGACTCTGGAATCAGTTACAAACCAATATAAGACTCGCTCCTTCCTTGGCACGGTATAAGAAGCGACTGAAAAAACTCTTAATTTCTAGTCAGTAAAATAACGTGCTTCATTCCCCATTTTTCCTTTCCTCTCCACCATCCCTTCCTTTCCTTTTGATTGATGATATCTCACTTTATATGAAAAAGAATGTTCGGGTGATTGTCCGTCTTTGTGGGGTTCGTGGACATATGGTATATATGCTCACGTATGTGTTTATGGATAGTCATTTGAATGATTTATGCAACCATGTAACTTGCTTCATTTACTTTTGTTTGGTTGGTAGAAAGAGATTGCCGCCAGGCAATAAGCCCACCAGATTGTATTTGCAATAAAAGTGTTAAATAAATAAATATATATAAGTTTTCATCAATACATCTTAGTGTAAAATACTTTTAAATACATACATACCATCACGCCACTTCTCTGTCGGGAGAGGCAGAAAGGACAGAGCGCCAGACTCTTCTATCTCGACACACATCCCTCGCATCTTCTTAATCCATGCATCTCATACAACTCCTATAATTTCTCTAACTTTCTTCGTTTCTAATTATTCACTTGATTTAATCATACTTCCCTCGGTCTTCCTATATTGCATTTGCACACTTTTAAATACAAAACATTAATACATTTATTTGTCCCCAGGTACTACTACGACAAGAACATAATGAGCAAGGTGCACGGCAAACGCTACGCGTACAAGTTTGACTTCCACGGGCTGATGGCGGCGTGCCAGGCGCAAGCGGCAGGTGGTGGCGCCCCCGGGGGCGGGGACCCGGGCTTGCTGGCGCTTCCACCCCCACCCGGGGCACCCCCACCTCCGCTGCTTCCACCACCCTACTGGCCTTACCAGCCACCTTCCTTCTCCCCGCACTCGCATTCCTATAACTAGCAAGGCTCTCCGGACTCTTATAATTGATACATCCCAGTTGAAAGTATGTAAGCTAAAACAGATTCAACCACATTCTATATGCTTTGAAATATCTGAAGAAACGTAAGATCAGCAACAGATTTCTAAGACTGAATTTAATTATAAATTACGCTTATTAATACAGTGAAATACTTAAAGAGAAATAAAGCCCTTTCAGCAGGGTGTATTGTCTACATGAAAATATAAAATACGACATGAACATTTTTACTGAAAAAAATTGCCAAGTATTTAATAAAAAAATACACTAGCGAGCAAGTGATAACCAAATAATAGAGCCATCGATTAATTTTTGATATCTTGAAATACATATTTACAGTCTTAATAAAATAAGCGGACAAGTGAATATACCGAACATTGAAAGGTAAATGAAGATTTTTAAAACCAGTATATATACGGTTGATTATGATCTACGGTAGATGAAGATTTTTAAAACCGACATACATACGGCTGATTATGATCTACGGTAGATGAAAATTTATAAAACCGGTATACATACGGCTGATTATGATCTACAGTAGATGAAGATTTTTCAAACCAGTATACGAGTACATGCGGCTGATTATGATCTACGGTGGATGAAGATTTTTAAAACCAGTATACCATACATAGGGCTGATTATGATCTACAGTAGATGAAGACTTTTAAAACCAGTATATATACTAATTATGATCTACGGTCTGGGATCCAGATCTGCTTGCTCCAAAACATCTGTGTTGAATAATCTATGATGAATATTGGGCTAATCACTCGCTGACAGCATTCGATTATAGAAATTCAAACCGTGTGCGACACCGAGGGCATTGTGATATGGGGTTGAAAAAGAGGATGATACTGGGACGAACACTTGGAGAGAATGGAGAGGATAATGAACAAAACAACTTCTCTGATAGCTGACACCCCAAAAGATGGAAGGACGGCTGATAGTTTAAGTATCAGAAACAGCAGAATACAACAGATCCTTGATTTATGCGGAGAGAATAACCATTTACCAATATAGTCTAAAAATTTCCGACGTAAACAAGATAGAGTATACCTGGTTCAACCTTCAAAAGTATGTCAACTACAACCGACAGAACACGCATTATTTCGTTATATTCTAAAATGTTAAAATTTGAATATCGTGCAGTAATTACGTTATTTATAAAATAATATATTTAGACGTTATCTATGGAGAATCTTCTCTGTAGACATCATCTAAACATCTTCTTATTTTAGAAACTTTATTACCACATGATATTCAAATTTTTGACACGAAACAACGCGTCTTATATCGGCTTTAAATTATATACTACCAAGGGTAAATGTATCAAATTTCTACTGTAATATCGCCTGACGATACAATTGACATGACCGGCGTGATATTTGTCCATGCATGCTTGAACTTTTTTAGCACGAAAACTTTTGGACCTAAGTGTATTTATACGAATGCACCATCATGCAAAACGCAAACAAGTTTGTCTTAGATTACGTATCTTTTAGGAGAGCTTTTAAAAAAATTCTGTAAATTTAAAATTACTACTACAATAAATAAACATATTTGTATAAGTTTTACCAAGTTGTTTTTTCTAATGTATGTACATACGAGTATTTAAAAGCTTTAAAGCTTTTGGTTCAATACAACACTTTATTTTTCATAAATTGAAAGATTTTGTTATATTTTGATTTTAAAAATATAAACATGGTATTGTAACTTCCTATCGCTAAATATGAAAATAGAAACATTGTATTGTTACTTCCTATCGCCAAATGTGAAAATAGAAACATTATATTGTAACTTCCTATCTCTAAATATGAAAATAGAAACATTGTATTGTAACTTTCTATGTCCAAATATGAAAATAGAAACATGGTATTGTAACTTCTGATGATATGACGGAGGTATTCTAATTTAATATTTCAAATAAACTAAACCAGAATTATTTTGTGGAATGAATATTATATGCGAATATACGAGTACATCATGTAATATTAAGAATAAAATGACGCTAGTTAGAAATGGGGGATATAACTACCCCCCTGTATACTCTACTAATCAATTAATATTTTCCAATTTTCAAATAAACATTAAATGAACACTAATTTAAAAATTTTATTCACCACTGTTTTATTTAAATTCATTACTATTTTCAAAGACCTCTGTCTTCCTCGTCAGGTGAAGATTATGTGTAAAATATATTTTATCTAATTCCGATCATCTTGTAACGATCTCCTTGCAATCGGGATTTTCGGTTTGATACGTTTAGACTGTGTGCTTT
The DNA here is from genome assembly GCA_949825065.1 of Odontocerum albicorne. NCBI lineage: Eukaryota > Metazoa > Arthropoda > Insecta > Trichoptera > Odontoceridae > Odontocerum > Odontocerum albicorne. Next base: position 1,851,259 of record OX463844.1, on the reverse strand, counting down.
CTGAAGTGCAACAGCTTGCAAGCAATAAACTGATTCACACACAGATATCTTTTTCGCGTGTAAATTCTGCGTAGGATGTCTGACAATAACACTTGATCATGAGGGATTCCCTATCAGAGCTTTATAGTGGGTTGTCATCAGCACACAAAGAGTTGAAACAAGTAATTATTTAAATATTGCTTTTAGAATAGATAGCTCTAGTTAAATTTTTCCGAATATTGCAGGGAGCTTTTATCTCTTTCTGTGATGTCGCCTTGCCTTTATCTGTATTCGTTTGCGACCTTTCTGAGCAAGGATTTCATACTGTAGTAAAACCACCCTTACAATTCTTCAGCCTGAAATTTTGTTATCTCTCAACTGAGTGTTTTCTATATATCTTCCCATGGGTTATGAATTCGAGCATTTTATGAAAATTTCTTCTCATTCATACCTTAAGCCATACATTTTATATTACGATAGTTATTAGTATTTATTTTCCACGCATGTTAGGTCATTTTTTTACTTCCTTCCTCTATGAGGTCTTCAGCATTTTCTGTTGTACTTTATTTCGAAGGTTTTTAACCTCTTCCTGGAGGCTCGAGTAAGAGATTTGATCGTTATATTATTTTGAGATTTAAATTTCTGTAATAGTGTTTTTTATAATAAGTTTATTTAATATCTAATGTCATTAAAAAATCTGGAGCTTTGATTTAAAAAATAAAAGCTTTATACGAAGCCTCAGTAGCCGTACAAAGCTTTCATAAAAAAACGCATATTTTATGAAAGCTTTATACAACCAATGAAGCTTTTACAAAAATGGAAAGAAATTATTCATTTTTACAGCCCTGACTCCAGTTAACATAATAGATTTGTGTAAAAGAAAAAAATGTACATAATATTTAGAAGAAAAAATCGCCTGATCGAAAAAAGTTATTTTATTTCCGCGACTTCAAATATGAACAAAATGATTAGACTAATTCAGCGTTCGGAGAAAGTTTTGTCGCAGTATTATTATTCTCATAGATTAGTTTAATAAATATTAAATTTTAATTATATTGAAAATACACTTTTTTCTTGGTGCTGAATTTTAATGACATATTTTAGTGAAACGTTTCAAAAGAGAAAAACAAATAATTTGCTATACTTATGTGTATGTGATTTTGATTGAGTAATTCTTAAAATATATAAGAATAAATTGCTTTGGTATTCTACTAATCACATCAATCGTGTTACACATGTTTCTACCTCCAATCCCGAGGCTCTCTTTACGTGGAATAATCCCGGTTTATTATGAGAGGGTCGTCGTCATTCCAACATTAATTCATTTGAAAAGCGAAGCAGTTCCGTGGAGTTTTCTGTTATTGTTTTTCTTTTTTCTCCTCTATATGTAAGTGGACCGTTGCACACCAGTAAACTCACAAGCCATACCGCTATACCGGATCCGATAGCACACATGAATACTGGTGTCATGTTACTTTATAATGGACCAGCCACATTAAAAATGTGTATGGTGTATTAACGGAAAAAGTAAATTTTTATCAATTGATTATTAATAGTAAAGAAACATAACATCGGTCAGATATATATTTTTTTAAATTTATTTTACACATGACAAGAAATATACATGATTTGCGAAAAAACAACAAGTAATATAATTCGGATACACAATTTTAATGGATCTGGGTTTGTTGCCTTTCATTTGTCGTGTCCCCAGTAAACTAGGCTTTTGCCTGTATCTCACTGAGGAAATATAAGCACTGCTCTCATAACAAACAGGGATCATTCCGTCTGAAAAGAGCCTCATAGAAGGTAGATACACGTGTAGCAAAGATTAATGTGATAAGTGGAATAACAAATAAATTTATTGTTAAATATCCTTATATGGAGTGCCACAAAGTTAAAACCGAAACCTTTGATGTGTTATCCTTACATTAAGATAAAAAAATGTATAAAATAAATTGTAGATAATTGCCAAAACTCGGTGGATATTTTTTACCTTATTTTCGTTCGTCAAGTCTTATATTATACAATAGTTGCGTTATTTATAATATAGATAATTATTTTATTATTTAAAATATATTTAACTTTAAGAAAACCATTCTTTTTCCTTCTCAATAAAAAAATATGGACATATTTTAGAAATTTGTGTGATATTTCATTGCATTTATATATTTTGATAATTTACTCAGTAATACAAAAATCGTTATAATTTTTCATTCTTAAAAACAATGAGAAGTCGCTGAAAATAAAGTTTGATAAAAACCTATGACACGAGTTTATTTCATGTTTATTCAATTTGAATTGGAACTCGTATAATGTTGTACATATCGGAAAAAATGTTGGTTTATGAACACCATACGTGGATATTCTTCTTTCAAGTTCCTCTCCTTCAAGTTCCTCTCTTTCAAGTTCTTCTCTTTCAAGTTCCTCTCCTTCAAGTTTCTCTCCTTCAAGTTCATCTCCTTCAAATTCCTCTCCTTTTCAAACGTTGACGATCATCAACGCTATTTCAACTTTTGAAGCAGCAGCTCTGAACAAAGACATGTTTCATACATGCACACACATATATAGCATCTGTCATCTCCCTGTCAGGGTAGACAGAATTGACAGAGCGTCAGATTTCTAGTCAGATCTCGATATACATCCTTCGTCTCTACCACATCATACATCTCATATAGATTTCAATTATCTAATATTTTCTATTTATTTCTTTGAAAATTATCAAACACTTATAAATATCCTTGATCTTCATCTATCACACCCACTACTCACATTTCCACTGTATATTTGTTTTGTCAGTCTTTCATTTCACGTGCCCAAACCATCTCAGAATTTTCTTCTTCACCGTACTCAATACATCAGCCTTAAGTTCATATTTATCCCTAATTACTTCATTACGTATCTTGTCATACATTGTCACTCCGTGTATTCAGAAGAAGGCTACGCTGAAATCAGCGCACGCATTTCTAAAGCGATTATATGGCCCCTTTTCATATTTTTTCACGTTCACTTTTCCCTCCCATATGCCATGTTTACACGAGCTTAGTACTTGTCATTAGTGCTTCTCACTCGCACTTGTCACTCGCACTTGTATCCACGTGTAAACAAGCATATTAGTACTAAGCATTAGTAAATCTTAGTACTAATAAACTTATTGTCACTAGGCAGCTTAGTACAAACGATTAGTACTAATGACAAGTACTAAACTCGTGTAAACATGGATTGCAATCCATTAAACTTGACATCAAAATGTTGTTATGGACAATCATTTTGACAGATTTTGATACTGTTTGGTTTGAGCATATTTATTTCAGTGCCCCATGAATTTTGTTTCTTATCATGACAAGACGTTCAATATCCTTTTTCCATTAAATCTTCCACCATCTGAAAAAATAGTACCCAAATAACAGAACTCCAATCAACCGCTCTATTCTTTCAATATTCACCCATATATCGCATTTACTTTTCGTTTCACACTTTCCCATCACTATAAAATATATGGTACCACAATAAAACCACTACCATAAGATCTCCGACCAATATATACGTTTTCTTCCCACATTTATTCTGCTCTGAATATTCCCTCGCAATATCATTTGAAGAATCTCATATTTTTCTTCTCACATTATTCGTCTAAAGTACTCTAACTTTTTCTTTTTAACGAGAAATAATACTTCTTTATTGTTATTCATCCATTTCAATGTGTAATTTATAATTACGGACTTTGTCAACTCACGATATTCTCAGCATTAGATTATTTAAAACCCTTATCATGGCATTGTAACACAGGTGTTAATTTAGAGATTTTTTTTTAAATCCAGAAATTCTAACGTAATTTCAAATATGGCAACACATTCAAATAATATACATACAATATTGTGTGTAGTGGTATCATCTGGTGATACATATTGACAACACTACAAGCTTTCAAACGACATCGGGTCAACACGTTTGGACAATGTTGGCGCGTTTTGAAAATTGGGGTAAATAATCTTTAAATATCTAATTAATCACTACATGTAGATAAAAAATATTCAAACTATTTTAGTTGTTCATAATTCAGCTATGTAAATATTGTTCTTGTTTTAGATTAAATAATCATTTTATAGCCCTTTTTGTGTTTTATAAACAATGACATTTTGGCAATGTAACGTGGGTGTTACGTATAAAAAAAACTATAAGGAAAAGTTGTGCTTGTTTTCCTAAATTTTTTTCATAATTTACCATATAACAAGGAATCACCAAAGAAAAACGTTAATATTTGGATAAAGTGAACTTTGCCAAGGTAAGAGTTAAAAACTTAAAATAATGTATAATTTCTATGCAAAACTAATCTCAATTTCTAATTAATTATATATGAAGAGTTAAACTCAATTTTGTAACACTTAGTTAATTTTAGTTTAATTTTTATGTTCCCGTCTCATTTTAAATGAACCGTTCATAAAAATGTACCTTTATATAATAAATACTTAGATAATATTTAAGGATATTACCTTACATAAAATTTTGTTCCTTATTGTTAGCTATTATATTAAAATATATTATTTCCTGAAACGTACTATGTGACTTATAAATTTATTTTAATATTCCGATGTATGCATTTTTTTGTAAAGTTATTTTATGAATAATATTTAAGTCCGTGTTTTTTTTGTATTTGTATGAATATAATGAATTTAATAATTAATATTTTTTTATTTTGCGATTCTGAAAATTGTGTATGTTGAAGAATTTTATTCGTATGTTGTAATTTTGTTGAAAGCTGTATGTAATTTAGAATAAATGAAATGTAACTCGCGTACCTTTCCTCATGATTTGTTGAATAAACATCTATGTTTCGTTCACTATTTTTTTCTTTTTATTTACCCTAATACATTTTTTTAAAGTTATATACCAGGGAATGGCATATACGAGGTCAACGAGAGCCACATTCTGGATTTTCATATATATTAAGAGCCACACCATAGTCACGTTCTCACGTAGTATTTAATACACTAATTCAAATTGATTACATATTTTACACAAAGCTTAATTGCTATATAAAGTATAAAAAATACACATATAAGAAAATATAAAAATGAGAAAGAAAATGCAAAATAATTAGTTCAAAATTTATTTAATAAAAATATTATTTATCCCTTTTAGGTAAGTCTCTCAAATTTGGTGTAAAATTTGTTACAGCCGTTCGCAACAATTCTGTCAAATGCTTGTTTGTTAGCTGCGAACGATGTTTTGATTTTACAAACTTCGTTTTTTTTTCAGTTTTATTTTACAATTTTACAAACGGTTTGCATGGTTAGCGCACATAAAGAGGCAGGAGGTGCGCGCGTAACCTACACATTGAAATCACAGCACACACGTATATGGTACACCAATACTTGCATTTGTCTTTGACAGTTGCATCCATACATGCGCATCTTGTCGCTTACAACATTTAGAAAGGAAAATCGCGAAAATACAAGTATTATGGGGAAAGAAAGTATCTATATTTTTATAACAGACATTGGGAGCCGCACTTAACCCAACGAAGACCCGCATTTCCCAAGTCTGTTATATACATTTAATGTGACGACCTCATTGTGTTAAGATTCTTGACTTCTACCCGGGGTTACGAATTTGATTTCCAATGGCACCAAAAAATATGTCAGTCTGGTAAAACAGTTCGTTTGATAACAATACTCGTACTTGCACGCATCGAGAGTGCTGCCAATACCTTAAATGACGAACCGCGATTTCCGTGCCAATTCTAGAGGTTGTAATCCCGAAGACAGGATTACTGGAGCCCAATAGAATATTGTCTTCTGGCCACGCTCTTCAATATATCCGATACAAAAATTCGGTCATATATAGAAGGGTACCACACGAAAAAAAAAGAAATGGAACATTTTCAAAAGAAGAAAATACTTAATTGCTTAACTTAAACTATGGCCCATCAAAACGATTATTATTTTATTCATAATAAATGTCATTATTTGAAGTCTTAAATAAAGACTTTAAAAAATACTTTTATTAGACTGATTCAGTAAAGAAATCACTTCTACAGTGCAATTTTTTTTAAATTTAAAAAAGGACCTCAAAAGTGTTACAAAATGAACTCATCTGGAATCAGTTCATAAAGTAAGTTAAAAACAATAAGCGTTCTATTACCACCGTACTCTCACCACCATCTCTTATATTTGACTTATCTTGGACGATGAGGATAATAACGATCAAATAATAAAGAAAGACATAAAGGGTTCATAGTTCTACCTTAACACTCTATACAAAACTTAAACTTTTTACTGAAGAAATTAGTATTGAAAGTTAAATTTTGTACAAATTTGTTATAGCTTTCTTAAATAATACATGGTTTCATTCTTCTTCCTAGTGTCATGTTAGGTCCCCTTAACGTTAACTATCACCTGAGAGTGAGAACCTTTGTCCCCGGCAGCCCGAAAAAGATCCCCAACGCTCCTTATAGAAGTCCAATCACGTATATTGCGGAACCGGGAGATTTGCCTCCTGCCAACACCTTTTCGACCCTCTATTTTGCCTTGGATGATCAGGTGCAGTAACTTGCATTTTCTCCTCTAAGTACATGACCCAAATAGGACACCTTTTGGATTTTAATATTAGTCAGCAACTCTCTATCCACTTAAGCTCTTTGAAGAACCCTTGTGTTGCTGACCATATCCGTCCAGGGTATCCGTAGCATTCTCCGGTGCATCCGCATTTCGAATGCTTCCAGTCGGTTCATACTACCAACATTGGGGGTCCATGATTTCACTCTATTTGGTTTCATTACCTTTCTTTAATTAAAGTTTGGTGCCTTTTTTATTTTCTATAGGTAGTAGATGTTATAAAGATCAAACCGAATGTCATATAATTTCAACGGAGAAACACTTACTCGTAAAAGTAATTTGTGAACATTTTCTGTAGGACTTGATTTAGCATGATGCATGCTGACAATGCTCGGAAGTTCGTTCCACAGTCACAACGAGCAGAAAGGAGTCTGTAATCGCTAGATCAAAGAAACGTTAATGTTCTAAAAGAAATCACAATTTCAATGATACAATTATTTTACAAAATTTTAAGTGAGTGGTGGAGGACTTACATAATTAATATTGAGAAAATTAAACGTGGAAATACTAAAATAATAAAACCAAAAAAAAACAATAATACTAAAACCATATTCAAACTTAACAAGATGGCCATGATAAGGACACGGAGATTGGAAAAAAGGATGATTGAACACCAGAAAAGAACACGCTGTATCACTAAAGAGAGATATAATGTTATCCTCAATTGATTCACGAAATATGGATGATATCAATACTGAAAAAATCGTTTAAGAAGGTCATTCTATGTTCGAGTGGAGTTATTTTATTGAATTTAAAATAAATAAAACACACTCGCGAAGAAACGCCGCGCGCAGAATTTCCTTACGCAGAACGTCCCTATGCTGAACCTTCCGAATTCATGACTTAATATATTTGCTTTTTGAAGCACATCAATGATGGTGCGATTCTTAAATTAACAGGTAGATGGTTCCAGAGTCTAACAGCATGGACAGTAAAATATGGCGTGAAAAATGAAAAACCGAGAACAGGGAAAGTCAAAAAGTAAGTTTTAGTTGAGAAATAAACTTGAAATTAAAATTGCGATTTTATTATATAAGTTGGGCGAGTGAGATCATATATATATTAAGACAACGCCCTCTATTATACGTAGATATAAATATATCTGAGGGGAGGTTATTTTACACATAATTCAGTAATTCAGGAGTTTATCGGACCCTTTAATCGAAAGTGATCTTCAAGAACATTTCTTTCAGTCCATCTGAAGTGAGCCTTTATTTCTCCTGATCGCATTCCCTTATCTCTCCCTTCCCATCCAAAGGGAATTATTGTTCTGGGAATGAATTCCACTGCCCGGCATAATGGGTTGGCCATTGACCATTCCGCTTTCTGTATTCTTTATTCACATTTCTCCTTTTCTTAAAAGCGGGCTATGCATCGTGTTGTGATTTTAGATCCAGATAACGTTAGGAGGTAAACTACAGAAGTGATTCTTTAAAAAAAAAGAAAAAGTAAAGTGTTTGCTTTTATTCTGGTGTCCTGTTTTTAATATATTTTAGATAATTTGATATAACGTGATTTTTTTATCATTAGGACCACCTCAATAATGCTTCCTAATTAGCTTAACAGACAATAAAAGAGGTTGAAGGATGCCAATGCCATTTATAAGAGATCCATCTATCTAATATACAATCTACTAGGACCACCTCAATAATGCTTCCTAATTAGCTTAACAGACAATAAAAGAGGTTGAAGGATGCCAATGCCATTTATAAGAGATCCATCTATCTAATATACAATCTACTAGGACCACCTCAATAATGCTTCCAAATTAGCTTAACAGACAATAAAAGAGGTTAAAGGCTGTCAATGTCATTTAGAAGAGATCCATCTATCTAACATATAATCTACTAAAAAAAAATATTCAGATATAAGAAGCCTAAGAATAACATCAGCCCGGAAGTGTTTGATTAGCATGAATGCTATGGAGACTGACAGATGGTCACTGACAATCTGTCAGAGTGTTATACTATACATTTATTGTTGTCTTAGCCTTTAGCTCTTCGAGTCAAATGAATTAGATGAACAACTTTGCAGTTTTTTACGCTTTCTTATGGGAAAAGTAGCTTTAAACCAAGAGTTCCCAAAAAGTTTTCAGCCGCAGACCCCTTTACCAAAAACTTTTAAAACCGTCGACCCCCCCTAGTCATTTACTTTACTTACTCAAATTAATAAGTTTGTACAGTACTCGATGTTAAATATTTCACTAGATATCAAACTTTTCATTTTAATCACTCGTAATTAAGGACTGAAAAAGATAAAAGGACTACGGATTATACATTGCATTGTCTTGTGCAACATTTAAAATTGAAATCTGCGCTGACGAAAATTGATACAAAAAAATACGAGCAGTTTTTTTTAATTTTGGACATTTATGAAATAAATATGTAAATTCAAAATTAATACAAATATTCTTAATTAGGTACGTATTAGAATCATAGACATTTTGAAGTAACAAACAAATAGCAGTAGTAAAGAGGTCTATTTTTGCCGTCGTCGACCCCCAAATTCTTTTATTGAAATTATCGACCCCTAGAAAAATCAAATCGACCACTTTGGGAACTCTCACTTTAAACAATATCGGAATATTTTCTATAAGCCTCAAACGATATCGGAATATTCTCTATAAGCCTCAAAAGATATCGGAATATTCTCTATAAGCCTCAAACGATATCGGAATATTCTCTATAAGCCTCAAACGATATCGGAATATTCTCTATAAGCCTCAAACGATATCGGAATATTCTCTATAAGCCTCAAACGATATCGGAATATTCTCTATAAGCCTCAAACGATTTATCCCGTGTTTTATTACTGAGGCTAAATATTTAAACAAAATTAACCTAAGAAAGTACGATCGCATCACTTCATACCAGAAGGAGCTGAGCTAGTTAAATGTGAGAAATATACGCGAAATTTACATATTCTTACTGTTTGTTTAATATTCATAACTGTCTCGCCGCCCCCTCTTATTGTGCCGAAAATATTCAACGTCTTTGTGATCATTGACGTGCGCTACATTCAAACAGAGATAGTTTATTGGCTTTCCCAGTTCACCGCTCTTCTTTTTCAACGCCGTCCTTTATTATCTATGTAGTGAAACTCTGGAACCAGTCACAAACCAATGTTAGACTCACTCCGTTAGTGGAACGTTTAAAAAAGCGACTAAAAAATCTCTGAATTTGAAGTCAGTAATATAACATGTTTAATTAATTATTTCACCATCTCTTCATTTTCCTTCAATCAGTATATTGATATCACTATTGATATTTTTACTATGCATATCGTTTAAATTTTTTGAAAAGATGAATAATCATTTGAATATTTTTGCATCCATGTAACTTCCTTTATTTCCTTTTTTCAAGAGATTGCCACCTGGTAATAAGCCTGCTATTCTTGTATACTGAAGTGTTAAATAAATAAATATTTTTTTTATGTCAGCCAGTATTGCTGGCGACAATTAATTTTTGATTAGAAAATCTATTGATAATTATTGATATAAGGATTTTGATCTTACTTTCAGATCATATTCTACCTGAATCAATTCAACGAAGACTAGTAGTTACCTGTATTATTTTAATTTTTAAATGAAGCGCTCTAGAGAAATCAGTTGATTGATATAATTTTAATTACTTACACATATGCATACCATCACGCCATCTCCCTGACTGGGTAGATAGAGAGAAAAGAACGTCACACTTTCCTTCGAGTATATCGACACATCCTTCGCCTCTCCCACTCGTTCAAACGATTCCTGCAATTCCTCTGACATTCTGCATTTCCTTCTTTCCAATTATCATTAATTTGATCCAACCATACTTTTCTTCATCTTCTCTCACGCCTTCCTCTCACATTAGCACTATATATTTGTATTGTTAATATTTCTTCATTCATTCGTTCCATATGCCTAAATCTTCTCATAGTGCTCTTCTTCATCTTAATTTGTGTGGGCTCTTGAGTGTGGGTTTCTTCTTGATGTTTTTTATTTGTGTTTCTGTATATTTTTGTACTAATTTTTATTCTTATGATTGTGTGCGGTACATTATGGGATGAACAAGTTTGGTCTTTCTGGAGTGATGATGTGTGAAAAGTTTGATTCCGCATGATGTTTCCAGTTGTAATTGAGTGTCACTGTTTGTCAGGTTGATGATAACGTGCAACGGGGTTTTGTTTTTGTGTAATCAAAAATCGGAAAGAAGTATCGATTTATTTTTTCATGCTAAATATCCTCAGTGAGATACAGGCAAAAGTCTAGTTTACTGGGGATACGACAAATGAAAGGCGACAAACCCAGATCCATTAAAATAATGTATGTCTTAATTAAATTACCTGTTGTTTTTTCGCAAATTATGTACGAGTACATTTCTTGTCATGTGTAATAATAAATAAAATAAAAAATTAAATAAATCAATACAATAAAAACTAAGTAATAAATAAGAAACCAAATAATAAAATTACTTAAATCATCATCATCATTACGCCATGTCCACAGAGTTAAGCAGAGAGAGAGAGAGAGAGAGAGAGAGAGAGAGAGAGAGATAGAGAGAACATATGTCTACTTCATTCTATTCTGTAACACATCTTTCCCTTCTGCCACGTCTATTCATCTCGTTATTCATATTATTTTGTTATAAAGACATTTAAACCCTACTATTTCAGAATTTGATTAATTCCACATCACAAAATTAATAAATACTTCAATAAAAAGGAAAAGTACTAGGTTTAAAAGAATTATAGTAACAATAAGGGTAATTCCTTAATCTCTGCCGGTCCGGGGGAGTAAAGTGCGAGAGAAGGCAATGAATAACTACCCCCTACCTGTTGCAGTCTCCCCTGGGGACAACTCTCCCCTTTTACTGGCACCATTACATCCCTGGTGTGTTTGTTTAAGGGGTAAGATGATTATACTTCTTGCAGTATTAATATTGTTGATTGCAGAATAAATAAAATGTTAAATTGGCATAGTACTTTTCTTTCCACACGAATGACAAGAGTAACGCTCGGTGTGGTAAGGTGCAGGCTGCCTTACTTGAGACGATCCTGTATATTAATAATTACTGTGTGTATTGTATTTGCATAATTAGTGATATTTGAATTATGTTAATGTATCATTTTATTTAATTTCAATAGTTTTTTTTATAATAAAGAAAATTTGTCTTTGTAATGAATGAAATACAGCTTGTATCTTTTTAAGTATTGTTGAAAGGTTAATTGTACCGTTGATGAAATAAATTAAAAAATAAATTAGTATTTGTACTGTCTAACTTAAGAATTTATCAAAAAGGCAAACAATGCAGATTTTGTAAGGAAACAAATTTGTGTAAAACGGTTATTTTTAAATTAAAAACAAGACAATCTTTCAAATGAATGGATGATTTATGCTTATCACAAAAAAAGTTATGGTGTTTTAGAAAATTATTAAAAAATAATTATTTCATATGAACGTACACGTATGATAGTTAAACTTGATATAAATTTTGACATTATTCATGCGTCTTCTTATTGTAATAATAATAATGATCCCAGGCGCTACTTTCCTATTCTCATAAATAATTTATAACTGGTTCTTTATTAAAATGAAATAATTTACTAAATTCCATTATATCACTGGAGTTGTGTCTAATTTATTTAATTCTATTATATCACTGGAGTTGTGTCTAATTTACTAAATTCCAATATATCACTGGAGTTGTGTCTAATTTATTAAATTCCATTATATCACTGGAGTTGCGTCTAGTTTACTAAATTTCATTATATCACTGGGCGTTGTGTCTAATTTACTAAATTCCATTATATCACTGGAGCTGTGTCTAATTTACAAAATTCCAATGTATTAATGGAGTTGCGTATAATTTACTAAATTCCAATGTATCACTGGAGTCGCGTCTAATTTACTTAATTCCATTATGTCACTGGAGTTGTTTCTAATTTACTAAATTCCATTATATCTGTGTCTAATTTACTAAATTCCAATGTATTAATGGAGTTGCGTATAATTCACTAAATTCCTATGTATCACTGGAGTTGCGTCTAATTTACTTAATTCCATTATGTCACTGGAGTTGTGTCTAATTTACTAAATTCCATTATATCACTGGAGCTGTCTAATTTACTAAATTCCAATGTATTAATGGAGTTGCGTATAATTTACAAAATTCCAATGTATCACTGGAGTTGCGTCTAATTTACTTAATTCCATTATATCACTGGAGTTGTGTCTAATTGTTTATAACTTACATCCACTTCCTAGAAAGTCAAAAACATGTTTTGAACCAAATGGACTTAAATTTTACTTTAATGTTTGATCGTTCTTATTTTAATATCCGTCCAAACAAAAGCAATATTAAACTTATTATTATTTTAATATTTTGAAGTTTTCGCGGTTTTTCGCATGAGTTATATAAGGTCTTTCGAAGTGTTGTGCGGCATTTGGTTTATGATGCCGACTTAAAAAAAAACGTTGAAGTTTTCATCTTCAAGTCTTATCCGCTACCAACTTCGTCATAAGTGGATGTGCGCCGGATACTTCTTGGCCTACAGGAGAGTCTCAAGTGTAACGTAAGGACACGGGTCCGTTCCAGTTAGCGACCATAACATGAGCGCACGGTTCCATCCCATTACATGAGAATAAGCGGGTCTCTTCTTCTTCCTGGCACTGTCCTAACTAGATAGGCTGTTAAGGCCAGCTCTTCTCGTTCTCAGGCTGTATATTCTTCGGTTCTGGGTGTCGTTTTCATCTTGGCCGTTTCTCTGCATGATTTTGGAGCATTGAGTTATCCAGGAGTTCTTTGGTCTTCCTCTGGATGGCTGTCGAGGAAGATCCACAGACATTGCCTGATTTACAGTATAGTCTGGTGGTCTCCGTTTTACATGAGAATAAGCGGATGGCTTCCAGAAAAGTTGAAGTTATCGTTATTTTTCATTAAGCTGTCTCTTAGATTTGATTATGGGATACTGTGTTGATTTGAGGTGGAAACCGTTGTCTCTGTTGAATTTGTTTCACTGGCGAAATTTACAGCGAACAATCACTGAAGATAAAAACTGCAACTTTTTCGAAACGTCGACATCTTAAGTAAAACCATGGCGCACAACACTTCAGGAAACCTAAAACAACTGATACGAATAACCGCGAAAGTCTTAAAATATATTTGTTAAATAACATTCATTTGAGAGGTTCCTATTTTGGTACCAGGGTTTTGATGGAAATATTATCAGGGTTTTGATGGAAATATTATCAGTGTTCTTGACTTAACTTGATACATTACATTTTCTTCTTCTCCCCAGTGTCATATCAGACCCCCCCAACGTTGAATATAACTTGAGAGTAGACCCCGGCAGTCCGAAAAAGATCTCCAACGTCCATTATGCCAGTCCAATCACGTATATTGCGGAGTCAGGAGATTTGCCTCCTGCCAACATCTCTTCGGCCTTCTATTTTGCCTTGGATGATCAGGTGCAGAAATTTGTACTACATACCTCTGATAATTAGACGATAGTTTGAGAAACATCTGTAACACGCTTTTGAAAAGAGGGTTGGAAGCCAATTATAGCGGATTTTCGTTAATAGTCCAGTAGCTTACCAAATGGTGTCTCAAAATGAATGAACTTAAATGTTGGCCTCGATATATACGAGGCATATCCAAAAAGTAAGTGTACTGAATTTTTGTAGGTTACAATTTTTTTTATTTAAACAAAAAAATTACGTGGTTACCGTAGTACATATGTAAGCTATTTTTCGACATAGTCGCCATTCCTCTCAATTCAGGTGGTGAAGCGGGGTATCAACTTTTTGATGCCTTCCTCGAAGTAGTTTCCCGCCAACCCCTCCGTCCACTTCTCCACCTCCTCCTTTACCTCCTCGTCGGTTGAAAACCTTTTTCCACCCATGTGCAGCTTCAGGGAGGTAAAGAAATAGTAATCTGAAGGTGCTAGGTCAGGGGAATGCGCGGGATGGTTGATGGATGATGGAATGAGGACATCCCATTTAAACGAGGCGAGCAGTTCCTTCGTGGCGTTGGCCGTGTGTGGTCTGGCATTGTCATGCAGCAGGCAGACTCCCTTTGTCAGCATGCCTCTCCTCTTGTTCTGAATCGCCCTCCGCAATTTTTTTAGGGTCTCACAGTATCTTGCAGAGTTGATGGTCTCCCCTTGAGGCATATATTCAATTAAAATTATGCCTTGACAGTCCCAAAACACGGATGCCATGATTTTCTTGGCTGAAATTGTGGTTTTGAACTTTTTGGCGGAGGGTGAAGAGGTGTGACGTGACCGTTTTTAAACTCGCGACACCACTTGTACACACTCGTACGATTCATAGCTTTATCACCATATGCAGTTTTCACCTCATTATAAACCTCAACCGGTGGTTTTCCCTTCCAAACGAGATAACGGATGACGCCGCGTATTTCGCACTTGGCGGGAGATTGGATTGACATTTTTCACGAAACGTGTTTCTCGTCGACGTTTCTCAACGTACTGACCTCGAACCGGTCTCGTTGTGGAGGGGAAGGGTCAGGCTACACGGAAGTGTAGCCAACATGTCGAAAATAAAATCCATCCGGTCGTGAGAGCCTCAGTACACTGACTTTCTGGATACGCATAGTATATGATATATACTCGTACAAAATACGTATTTCAGCGCAATTTGTAATTTAAATATATCATACTAAATAAGACATGATGAAATATACAAAAAAGAACGAATTTTATCATTTTATTTATTTATCATAAAATTTGATAACAACAGGATATAATAGATTTCAAACTATTCATAATTATTGACAATTTTCAAATTATTCAAACCCAATATCAAATATTTTATCGAATAAATAACCTCTCCAAATTCGAAATGAATCGAACTGCAACACATATGATATCGTTACATGGAGTTCGAAGAGAAGGCGGTACTGGCGTGTCCATCTGGATAGGACTGCAAGAGACAGAATCCCATATATGTGTATAGCGGCCCGCAAGATCCCCACATGACGTTGTATACTCGTACTAGAAAAGTCACCTTAAAGTTGGAGAAACAGCTGGTGCTTTGCCTCCCAAGAATGATTTTTGCAATAAGATATTCTAGGTCTATATCAAGAAGAAGAATAACCATTTATGTTTCTTTAACTATTTAGGATAAGAACAAGACGTTTTATTGGCGCTTAAGCTTTCAGATTTACTACTTTTTAAACATCCAAATTGCAGGTATATATGATACATACGTTATATCAAAAGTTGAACTTCCAAATTAAATTTCTATAAAATTCAGCTAAACATGTTTTGTTAAGAAATTATCAAAGCTGCTTAATTGTATTAAAAAGAGAAATAATTCAAGTTCAAATTAGTTATGGAATTAAAAGTTTTTAATTTGAAATCATAAATGCGATCATTAGTTCCAGAGTCAGAATGTCAGACCTGCACTCCTCTATGGCTCCGAATGCTGGACGATGTAGAACTCTTACTCTAGGCAACTCGAAACTGCTGAAATGCGCATGCTAAGATGGTCAGCTGGTGTGTCCCTAAGATACAAAATAAAAAGCTCACGCATTCGTGGAAGCCTAGGTGTTACATACATCAACAGTAAGATGGAGGAGAGGCGATTGAGATGGTATGGGCACGTTGGACACAGAGCACCCGATCACATTGTGAACCAGGCAATCTCCATGGATCTTCCTCGAATAACAACCAAAGGAAGACCAAAGAATTCATGGGTGGGGCAAAAAGATAACCTGATGCAGAGGCACGGCCTGGGGGACGTAGTCCGGGACAGAAGACGAGCATACAACCTGAGGACGAGGAGAGCTGAACCCAACAGTCTTCGCAGACAGTGAGTTGGGATGGAGCCAGGGAGAAGAAGTTCCAGAGTCAGAATAGAATATGGATGTGTTAAATTATACTTGGTGAAGTTCTGGAATACGGGAACAGTTCAATCTAACTAAATAATGGAGAGCAGCAGGAACGCAAATCATGAGGAACAAAAGTGGTGCAGCATTAAGTTTACATGTTGTGTGAAACTACAAAATGTTTACAGCCATCGGCTATGAAGAGTTCATTATCAAGATCAACCCAATAAAAGTAGATGAGCAAAAGCGGCATCCTTTAAAAATTGTT
This sequence comes from Odontocerum albicorne, assembly GCA_949825065.1. Taxonomy (NCBI): domain Eukaryota; kingdom Metazoa; phylum Arthropoda; class Insecta; order Trichoptera; family Odontoceridae; genus Odontocerum; species Odontocerum albicorne. Next base: position 1,834,562 of record OX463844.1, on the reverse strand, counting down.
AGCGAGAATCAATGGTTTATGGGTCACAATTATTATTATCTCTGGAAATAAGTAAACCAGCTCTACTTGTAGTGAGGAGAAGCAGGAATTACTTATCAAAGGCTAGAGAGATACAAAAGATTCAAACAAGTGAACATAAAGTCGTAGATCATGAAGCCTTTAGACAGCAGTTCATAAGAGACTAAAGGCTTCAACGACAGAATGGAAAATAAACAAGAAGATATAACCTGGTTTGAAGCTTCAAACAGCAAATATCAAGAGATCGATTATTCTATGAGAGAATGGAGTTTTGTTTAGGCTTTTTAGTAGTAACTAGTACTACCGGTTTCAAGATTACTTCAAGAACACTTGAAAGTTAAATCAATTTCAAAACAGGTAAGGCAATAAAACCGGTAAGGTGATTAAATAAACCACACGTCGGAAAAAACAATATTTATTAACATGCATTTCCACAGCGCTTCTACCCAAAAAAAATCAAGGACTATCCAGTCAATATTCTTAGAGCAAAAACCTAGTATAAGTATTATAACAGTAGTAAGTGCGAAGGAGGAACTTAAGGTTTCAGAAAGAGCGTGGAAGAGGAACAGTTATCAATGATGAAGCCTGGTAACAGTTAGTTGGAATCAATGGAACCACAGGGAGAAATTAAGAGAAGCCGGTCAACAGCCGTAGATGATGAAAAGCAGCATGAAAGCAATGAAGAGGAGCAACAGCGCCAGACGATCTAGCAATGTAGCCAGAGCCAGCCAGGCGCGTGAGGGTGGTGGCGCTGCTGGGCTGCCCTCCGCATCCCCGGAGCATCCGCCCGCCGCCTGCAGCTCTTCACTTGTAGACTGGAAGAAATAAATAATTCTTATCAAAATTTTCTGCGGAGTTGTCTGAATAAATAATATAATAAACCAATTTACTTTTGTACGTGGAAGTGACTGAAAATAACCGAATAACTGCTGTAGATATGTGTACATGTATGACAGAATACGTAAAGAAATTATTAGAGATGAGTGTGGATTTAAGGTTAATATGTTAAGTAAGATGAAGAAGAGGACTCTTGAGATGGTTTGGGCACGCGGAACGAATGAACGAAGAAATACTTACAAAACAAATATACAGGGCAAATGTCAGTGGAAGGCGTGATAGAGGAAGATATCTTATTCTGCATGTGCAAGGGTGTGGGCTGAAAAACATCCAGTGTCCCCGTGGCTGGGCTCGTCTCATATTGGTGGGGTGTATTTTGGCCGGGGGCATGTTATTAGATGAGTCCAGACCTTTTGATAGCTTCTGTCTTTAATGTATTCTCTGCAATTTATGTGTTCTTGAAGTATATGTAAATATATTATGTACATACTATGTTGCTATCAATAAACCTTTATTTATTTATTTAAGACTAAGGAAAGTATGGTTGGATCGAGTTTATATTTGGAAAGAAGGAAATGTAAAAAAATCAGAGACATCGTCGGAGCTGTACGAGAAGGTGTATGAATGTAGAAGAGACGAAAAAAGTGTACCGTGATGGGAAATTCTGGCACTGTCCCTTCTCTGTTCTCCCCCCGATAGGGAGACGGCGTGATGGTAAGAGTGTAATCAATGTCTGACTTGTAATATAATAACGAATATTTTATTAATTTGGAGAAGTTAGTATTCTGAAGCAATATGTGTTGTCAGATGTAACCAAAGTATTGTTTGGTTTGATTTTAAACATCACGATTACCGCTGAGTTTTGTTTTTAATCTTATCTTATGCAATATATAACATATGCACATAAAAAGAATCTCTTGTAATGTTTAATCTCTCCAGGAGATTCCTAGATCATACTCATAAATTTGTTTTTGAGTTTTTACTTGACGCCGTTTCGCCTTTGCGTCGCATAGAGAAGTTTCCATTCTTCTTCATATCGTGTCAAATCCACAAAATTATTTCCATCCACAATTCTACCACCTGGACAGCACTGAACTTCTTGTGAATCAAGTTGTCTTCCGTGTAAGATAGTTGGCTCGTCGGGCACTGTAGCAAGTGTCACGTAAGATTTTACCATGTTGTCAATAATATCTTAATTACTGTTCACAGTCTGTTAAGAGATTTTTAGGTCCTTCAGGGTAGTTCAGAGCGCCAGGTGGTTATGTCTCTACAGGAAAAATCCACCCAATGTTGCTCTTCACTCGTTCATCCTACCATCAACAACTGGTGGTTTCGAGGCATATTACCTACTTATTTGTATAGATATTTACATAACAAGTTTCTATATGATAAAACACATTTTAAAAACTAACTAAAAGGTAAGCGAGTCCAAAGGCGGATAGCTTGTACTGTACAAAACCGGGTGTCACTCTCGACATCAATGTGAAAGAGGAATCCAGATGTGTACCAACAAAAAACAACATGTGCATACCACAAATGCAACCAAAAGTCAAAATAGTCCCCTCAACATCCAACATAACATAATAATCGTTATTGTATACTTACATCATGCGCTGCGTGTAGAGGGGGCGCTCCTAGCATTCGCGCCGCGCGACAAGAAAGTGCACGCTTCAGGGGCCACGGCAGAGGACGCCTGCCTCGGGCTACGTTTAGCACCATAACGGAGACCACTGCAGATACCAGCACCAGGTATAGGCTGCCCGTGTATATCACCACTGCAAGGCGTAAGCAAAGAAAATTACTCGGGGAAGAGAATAAGAATACTAGGATAGGGCTACTGCAAATACAAAGAGACAAAATGACTAGAAGAGATATAACAGTATTCTAAGATAAAACTACTGCAAGATATAAAAAGAAGAAAATATGATACGGAGTGCTATCACTGTTTACGTTTTCAGCATAAAATGAAAATAAAATGACGTAACGCATTTTATATTGTAGTTTTTGGTACTATATACTGCTAAAATCATATAATAGTTTTTTTGTCAAAAATTTCTTTAACACTAGTCTTTGAGAGTTCGGTGTAGCTCCTACCATGTATAACTACGTCTTGCGTGCCCCCTCGTTTATCTTATCGTTTTCACTCATTCGATCGACATTTTTTTAATAAAATATGACTACAGCGTTGATGAAACTAATGACTATACTTTTCGATAGGACTTTTTTCCTTACAGAGGAACAATAATTGCGCGTCGTTGAAGTAAATACTATAATTCATTTCTCAACATAGTGACACACTCCTTAAAAGAGTAAGCAAGTTTGGCTTTTTTTCGAAATTGAAAACATTTTGTTTCAAAATCGAAAATAATTCCGTATCAACTCGGGTGTTCCCCAGGGATCATATATAGGACCAATGTTTTTTCTTGTCTTTATAAATAATGTAAAAAATAGTATAACACATTCAAATGTTTTGCTAATTGCAAACGATCTCAAATTATTCCCGAAAATATCGAACGTTGATAATTCTAGAAAACTCCCGGTAGACATAAATAGTACATGCAAATGGAGAATATGTAACAAAATTTTCTTTAACGTATCGGTGTTAAGTTATTTCATTTGCAAGAGCAAGAAACACTCTTATTTATGATATTTTTTTGAATCGTCAACAACTCTTTAGCATGAATGAAAAAATACATGGATGTCTATTTAAAAGTGATCTTTCATTTGATTTATATAAGTAAACAACGTAAACAACATAAAATAAAGTAAACAACATTCTTGGGTTTGTAATTCGTAGTGCCAAACTATTAACATATCACTATGTTATAAGAATATTATACAACTCGTTGGTCAGAAGTAATTTAGAATATTGTAATATAATATAGACTCCAGCAGGGATTATGTATAACTCATGCTAGAACGATTTCAGAAACTATTTCTTCCTTGTTTACATGTGAGAATATGAATATTATCATTAGCATTAATATTGTGCCTTCTTACTGTAGATGCTTAACGATAGGTCGATATAGAGTGGGAGATCGCTTCGATTGGGTGTCCACCTTTTTTGTTTGCTTAGGTGTAATCTAGAAAGCCCATCTACCACGAACAGTCATGCTTAGAATGTTCCGGATAATTATCTGAGGCAAAGCACCCATAAATTGTTCTAGCAACCTTTATTCGTATGTAGAACCAACTAGCCTATGGAAATATTGATAGGTACACCGTTCACATTTTTAACCACGTGTTTTCTCAGATAGGATGTTTTTCTGATAACCTTTATTGTTCTAGCAACCTTTATTCGTATGTTAAACCAACTAGCTTTTAGAAATATCGATAGGTAGACCCGTTCACATTTATCAACCACGTGTTTCCTCAGATAGATGTTTTTCGTGCTTCGCTCAATTTCTTTAGGAAAAACTGATAAATTCGGTATAATTCAGTATATTATTTAATTTTGAATGTTATTTATACCATGTTATTATTTGTATTCAAGTTATGTGTGTGTTATCTTTATAACACCTTTCATAAAATGTTTTGAAATCATGATAAGTTTTATACATATTTTTTCTTTGTTTTTTTTAGTCTTGCTGAAATAATTGTTCATTGTATAAATTAAATAAACCTGAAATGTGATTTAAATAAAATAAATAGATTTTAAAATAAAATTAATAAATGGAATTTAAATAAATAAGTAAAAGATTAACACCAAGTCAATCTTTTGCCAAACATATTATAGAATGAAACAATCTTTTCAGACTTTCGCAGTTCTTCGAATCAGTTGTATAAGGTCTTTTGGAATATTGTACTGCGTGGTTTAACTTTTGGAGTATTGTACTGCGTGGTTTAACTTTTGGAATATTGTACTGCGTGGTTTAACTTTTGGAATATTGTACTGCGTGGTTTAACTTTTGGAGTATTGTAATGCGTGGTTTAACTTATAATGTCCATAAGCCAAACCACGCGCTACAACACTTCGAAAGAACTCATACAACTGATAGATTGAAAAGTTTTCCCAACATAATCGTAGGTCCACCATTTCCGATGTTCGAATTGGCCACTTACCGATGTCAGGCGTGTAGTGCGTGGCGGGCAGGCGGTGCCCCAGGTAGAAAAGCGTGGCGGCCAGCAGCGTGGGCGGCACGGCGGCCAGCAGAGCGCGCGCAGGGGGCGCGCCTGCGCTGCCCGCCGGCATGCAGTGCCCCAGCAGGGAGAGTACGCCCGCTGCGGCCGCTTGAAGTCTCAGCAATGTGGCGCGCCCGGCGCCACGCCGCCTCACGCGCACAGTGTAGTCCACCTGTAGAAGTTGACGTTTAATGGCTTTAAGACTACTGAAATATATTTAAAAATGTTGTAACCGAACTGCAATGACAATGCAATGTAAGCTAAGTTGTGACTATAGTAGGTATATCCTGTTACATAAAGTGCAACTTGTCTGCGTCTTTTTTCTCCATTGGGTTCCGGACGGTTAGCGACAGGTCTACATCAATTTGCTCTACGTACTTTTTGCTTCTGGTCGTGCTGAGCATTAATGTTTTTAAGCGTTTCACGCAGCACGTGTTTACATCTTTTGTGCTGCCTACCGTGATTTCTTCCGTCTTCCATCAACTCACCAAAGATGATATATCTTGGGATGATCTCCGTAGTACAGAATTTTGAGAACAAAATTTCAGAATATTTTTTTTAGTGGTTCGAAAAATGAATTCATCATTCTAAAAATGTATTGAACTACAACTATGGTCTATTGATTAGCCTAAGCATGCGGGCGCCTCAGTCTCGAATATACTTTTAGACCATTTCACATTTGAATTTGTGTTTTTATGTAGCTTACCATACCATGTATGCTGCTTATAAATTCTTAAAGTACTACTTAGCAACACATAAATAGCGCTATATAAACTGCTTAACGAAAGACTGCAACATATTAAATCTGTAGATTGTCTTGGAAGTTTAATTGGGCATATTTGGTAACTCTGGGTTTAATCTATCAATAATGTATGCTTGCTGAAGTGCAACAGTTTGCACACAATAAACCAATACACGCATAGACGTTTTCCATCCACAGGATGACTGAAAATCATACTTGAGCACGAGGGATAACTTACCGATATATTGTACATCGGTGACTATATTGATTTTTTTTGTTTCATTCTATCAGAAACTTGTATAATTATCTAAGATTTATTTTCAACCTACAAAAGTACGATCATATAACTTCATACCAGTGGGCATTGAACTGGTTGAATGTTAGAAATAGACGCAAAATTCACATACTGTCTCTATTGTATAATATCCTTAACTGTACCGCCACTCCCTCTTATCTCGTCGAAAATTTTCAGCGTCTTTCCAATCATGGATTAGCGCTACGCTCAAACAGAGATTGTTTATTGGCCTTTCCAGTTCACCGCTCCTTTTTTTTACGTCGTCCTTAACTGTCCATGCAGTGAGACTCTGGAATCAGTTACAAACCAATATAAGACTCGCTCCGTCCTTGGCAAGCCACTGAAAAAACTCTTAATTTCTAATCAATAAAATAACGTGTTTCATTCCTGATTTTTCTTTTCCTTTCCTCTCCACCATCCCTTCTTTTCCTTTTGATTGACGATATCTCACTTTATATGAAAAATAATGTTCGGATGATTGTCCGTCTTTGTGGGGTTCGTGGGCATATGCTCACGTATGTGTTTATAGATTTCGTGGGGGCGGATAGTCATTTGAATGATTTATGTGACCACGTAACTTGCTTCATTTATTTTTGTCTGGTTGGTTGGAAGAGATTGCCGCCTGGCAATAAACCCGCCAGATTGTATTTGCAATAAAAGTGTTAAATAAATAAATAAATTATACGGTTGAAAAGTTTCCGGTTCCGTTTAGAATGATGCAAATAATTTGAAGGTTGTGTGTCTAAGACAGGACATAGACTGACCTGGATGTAGGGTGCGTCCTCGCAGCATGCGTACATCTTCTCAAGTCGCACATATGACACGTTGAGTAGCTGCCACTCCGTATTTTCGATGTAGTAATCGCTCTGGAAATGTTAGACCAACTGAATTATTTATTTATTTGTACCAATAGTACAATGTGCCTTACAACAACATTTTTAGGATAGACACCCTTTTTAGGATAGACAGTGAAGATGAATCGCTTAGAATTTCTTTTTAAGCAAACAGATTATTCATACATTCTCTTATTTCTTTCATTTTTCTTTCTCTCTGTTAAAATTTCTTTTTTATCCAAAATTTTTTCGTTCTCTTCCTCGTTATTATTTACTTTATATTTTGCAAAAATTTCATTTTCTAAACTTATTCATATATATTTAAGACTATTTTGAAGCAAAATAACTCATGATGTACGAGTATTAAGCGCGGCTGCCGCGCGAGCCAATGTTCGATGGTTTGCCGCGCGAAATCGATACACGGCTTTATACTGTTTTTTTATTTTGCATAACATTGGTTACATGCCAATGTTAAATTTCATTTCTTGTTGTTTTTTTTAATCTTTTGTATCAAAAAAGTCATTTGACTGGTAAAATAAAATAAATACATTTTCTACACATTTTTGTATCGTACGAGTAATATATTTTCGTTAACAACAGCGAAACGCAAAGGATTCGTTGCCATTTGGCAATTTTTTCTAACAAACTAAAAAGACAACGTATTCACTCACATTTGCACTCTTGTTTGTTTTGTTAGTTTCTCTTCATTCATTCATTTCATGAGCCTTTACCACCTTCTTCATCTATATCAACTCATCAGTCTTAAAATCACATTCAACCCTAATCACTCCATTCCCTCATATGTCACACATGGTCACCCCATGCATTCTTCTAAGTGCAGGCTTTTCGACAGCATTTATTCGGTTCTTTTTTTTATCATGTTGCGTGTCTACATTTCCCTCCCTTACATCAAAGTTGGTACTCAAATACTGTTGTGCATTTTTAAGCAGATTTCGATGCTCTCCGGTCCAAGTATACATGTTTTTTGCTCCATTGATTTTGTTTCCTATCACTACACGCTGGTCCTATCACTGCACGCTCCTATCACTACACGCTCGTAACTCCTATCACTACACGCTCGTAACTCCTATCACTACACGCTCGTTTCCTATCACTACACGCTGGTCCTATCACTACACGCTCAAAACTCATATCACTACACGCTCGTTTCTTATCACTACACGCTCGTAATTCTTCGATCATCTGAGAAAATACTATCTAAACAGCCGAATTCTCCAACGTACTCTTATTTTACATTACTCACCCATTCGTCATAGTATGTATTGCAGATACTTCCACACATGGAAAGGCAACAACAATCGCTAGTGTCTAGTGCGTTCGAGTTTTGTTACCAGACGATCTCTTTAATCATACTGAGACCCTTTATTTTCCTTTTTTTTTATGAGACCCGACCTCCGGTGGAAAACACGTGTCTTACAAATTAGGCCATGGAGGTCGTTCTAAAGTATAAAAAAACATAAAATATAAATATAATGTAATGTCTAACATTGATGTTGTCCTCTCCGTAGATGGAGTCAGCGAAGAGGTTGATCTGCATGCCGTCGTAGGTCCAAGAACCGAAGGAGAAGAGGCAGGAGTGCTCGTCCTCCGGCCAGCGACGCAGGTCCAGCGCGCAGAAGGTGTTGAGCCGCGTGGGCGGCACCCACAGCACGGTGCCCTCCGAGCCCACGATGCAGTGCGTGTTGCCGTATTGGTCCATTACGCTTCCAGATGCGCTGCAACCCCACAATATTTAGATTATTGTTCCTTAAGCTTTTTAGCCTTGCGTCCTCCAAAAGATAACCAAAAATAAATTAGGACTTTGCAAAACTAATACATCAGGTGGTTTTGGCCATAATGCATCAGATGGTTTTGGCCATAATACATCAGGTGGTTTTGGCCATAATACATTAGATGGTTTTGGCCATAATACATCAGGTGGTTTTGGCCATAATACATCAGATGGTTTTGGCCATAATACATCAGGTGGTTTTGGCCATAATACATCAGATGGTTTTGGACATAATACATTAGGTGGTTTTGGCCATAATACATCAGGTGGCTTTGGCCATAATACATCAGGTGGTTTTGGCCATAATTCATCAGATGGTTTTGGCCATAATACATCAGATGGTTTTGGCCATAATACATCAGGTGGTTTTGGCCATAATACATCAGGTGGTTTTGGCCATAATACATCAGATGGTTTTGGCCATAATATTGCACATCAGGTAGTTTTGGCCATAATACATCAGGTGGTTTTCGCCATAATTCATCAGATGGTTTTGTCCATAATACATCAGGTGGTTTAGGCCATAATACATCAGGTGGTTTTGAAGATTAAAAAATAGCGTATAAGTAAACCATAAAGGCCATACCTGTTGTACTGCACGACGTCAGGCTGCCATATTTCGTGGTCCGCTACGTGCAGACTGTGCAGCCCCCCGTATTCGGACGCATTCCACTGCAACTTGTCGTCATTCCACGCCTAGAACACATATGCCCTTTTCAATAGGTTCCCTTGAGAATATCAACGGTAAGAAAGGTACAAGCCAACATCATGTTGGTCGAAATACTTTGCATTATTAAATCAATAGGAATAAAAAAAAACAAAATATAGTTATTATTTGTATCAGTTCACAAAAGCCAAGAATACAATTTGTATCAGTTTGTAAAAGTATCGAGTATAATTTGTATCAGATCACAACAGTCTAGACCTAGAGCAAGAGTTCCCAAAGTGGTTGATTTGATTTTTCTAGGGGTCGATAGTTTCAATAAAAAAATTTGGAGGTCCTGCAACACACACACAACCCTACTACATCTGAAGTACACAACCCTACAATATCTGCAGAACACTGTATTTCGAAAAGTACGAGAATTGCACTCATAATAAAATATGTTTAGCCGCAGTGGTTTACAATCAGTATAGATAGAGCAGCTATTTTTTACAAGACATGGTTTTCAGGATCATTGTAATTTATTTAACACTTTTATTGCAAATACAATCTGGCGGGCTTTTTGCCGGGGGAGAAACCTTCAGCGGGGAAAAACCTTCACGCCTCACCCCCGCCCCTGCACCGGGGGGCACGGATCCCCCTACGGAGAGGACCACACTTACATTCCTGCCCACCTTTCCGAACACCAAGTAATCAAAAATGCATATACATTTTGCACAAATTTACATATTTTAGGAGAGTTTGCTCTTTACTACTGTTTAGAGCAAGAGTTCCCAAAGTGGTCGATATCAACCCCCTGGGGTTGATTTGATTTTTCTAGAGGTCGATAGTTTCAATAAAAAAAATTGGGGATCGATGACAGCAAAAATATACCCCCTTACTACTGCTATTGTTTGTTACTTCAAAATATATATGATTCCAATAGGTATCTAATTAAGAATATTTGTCAATATTTGTACTTATTTAGAATTAATATATTTATTTCATAAATGTCAAAATTTAAAAAAACTCAGCGCAGATTTCAACATTAAATGTTGGACAAGATAATGCCATAATCCGTGGTCCTTTTTTTAAAAAAAAAATTTTTAATCCTTAATTACATGTGATTAAAATGAAAAGTTTGATATCTAGTGAAATATATAATATCGAGTACTGTACAAACTTATTAATTTGAGTAAGTAAAGTAAATGACTAGGGGGTCGAAAGTAAATGACTAGAGGATCGACGGTTTTAAAAGTTTTTGGTAAAGGGGTTTGCGGCCGAAAAAAGTTTGGGAACTCTTGGTCTAGAGTATAATTTGTAACAGTTCATGAAAGTCTAGAATATAATTTGTAACAGTTCACGAAAGTCTAGAGTACAATTTATACCAGTTCACAAAGGAGATTACTAAGAAAAAAATCATGATGTACGAGTACATTGGAGATATGTGCGTCCGACTTTTTTTTTTAATTTTTTTTTTTTTTTTATCCACTTTGCACGGATTTCTCCTGTTATACAAAGAGTGTCTGCTTCTAGCGTTAGCTTATTCGTTAGGAATAATATCAGCCAGGATTCTTTTCATACTGCTAGACGGTACCGAGAATATATCAACAGTGTCATTCAGTTGGTTCAATATCTCTATACCATGCGTGACTGAGTGTTTAGCCATGATATTCGTCCTGTAAGTTGGTATGTAGAACAGAGGGTGATTCCTTGCACGGATATATTTATTAGGTACATATAAACTTAGTGTTTCTAGAATCGCGGGACAGTTAAAGCAAGCTTGGAAAACCTTAAGTAGGAATATCGCAATGGATTCTTGCCTTCTTGTTTCGAGGCTTCTATAGTTACACACCGTGAGAAGTTCGACATGGTGAGCATATTTTGGGTAATCGCCCTTTGTTCTGTACCGTAGATATCTGAGGAGTTTTTTTTGTATTTGTATGTTAATGTGTATTTTAGAACATCGTAGACTTCTTTGCTTTTTTATAAAATCTTATTTATTTATTTAACACTTTTATTGCAATACAATCTGGTGGGCTTATTGCCAGGCGGCAATCTCTTCCATCAATCGGTAATCTTCTTTATAGTAAAAACCTTTTTTTCGTGTTGGTATCTCACTTGTAGATGGTTTCTGAGGATATTTATCCACAGATCTTAGGGTATTTACAGATCTTATAGACTGTGAGTAATTTCAAATGTTGTGAGAGATGTTAAGTATTTTTAAAAGGAAAAATCTGTAGGTAGAAAAGTTTGATTAAGAAAGTGGACCTAGTCATATCGTTACACAAATTAAATCGATACTGTAGTCAAAATACATACCATCTTCATCCAACCGTGGAGTGTGACAACGGCGTTGATGTCATCCAGCTCAACGTGGTTGACAGTGAGCGCGATTGTCACATTGGTAGCCACTTGATGGTGCGCTGGCCGTGCAAATTTATCATAGCCCGCCAGCAGTGATCGTTTCAATGTGTCCGTGTACGTGGCGTTCCAGGGTGCGCGGGCCGTGGGGTCCACTGCAACACCAGATAGTATTAGCTTATTTATCTAAACATTCGTCGTCGCTGCTTAGTCTCATAATTTCATGTCATTTCAACGTCAAATCAGTTGCTGTTGCTAAAAAAAGCAAATCTGTTGTACCGTGGAGTTTTCTAATATTTTTTTCTTTTTCTCCTCTTTATGTTTGTGAGCCGTTGCACACCAGTAAACTCACCGACCACACCACTGTACTACATCTGATGGCACGCCTCAAGTGAGAAGTTCGGAACACTCTGGCATTTTAATAAAAAATAGATATGATGGAAGTCATAGGTATCCTTCAGCCCCCGAGTACTAGGCATAATACATTAACCGCATATGTGATAGCATATGTTGAAAACTTTCAAGAATTACATTTTACTGTAGGAGTGTACCAAGGATCCGTTTTGAGTCCGTTACTTTTCAGAATTATAGTTAATATTCTAATGGAGATAAAAAAATATGTAGTTCCCTGAAAAATTTATTGTGCTGATTATGTACTTCTAATTCCTGGACGAATTTGTTTCTTTTTTATATAAAGTGAGATATTATCAATCATGGATCTTCCTCAAGTGGCGACCAGAGGAAGGCCAAAGAATTCATGGGTGGTGCAAAAAGATAACCTGATGCAGAGGCACGGCCTGGGGAACGTAGTCCGGGACAGAAGAGCATACAACCTGAGGACGAGGAGAGCTGACCCCAACAGTCTTCGCAGACAGTGAGTTGGGATGAAGCCAGGGAGAAGAAAGATTATGTACTTCTAATAAGTCATATAACAGAGTGATCGCAATAAAAAAAATATTAATGGAATGTGTTTCTACAAATAGGAAGTACAAAAATAGAACAGTAAATAAAAATAGAACAGTAAATAAAAATAGAACAGTTAATAAAAATAGAACAGTAAATAAATTTCAATAACAAAGATCGGTTGTCGGTATGAATGGCAAAATCGATGAGGATACTTAAAGCCGAAATGTTGCAGTCTGACTCAAGAAGCGCAAGCTAACTTCTGTAAAATGCAACCCAAAGATGTCCGTTCAGTTAAAAGTGTGTTACTATAAAAAAAACATGAGCAGAACGATACACTGACATTGATTGACCTTTATCACTCTGAACTTAAAAAAAATGAAGCGAGTTTCGTAATGGTTACAAAGTAACCCCAAATGTATGGTATCTATAGGGGTGCCCTAACCAAATGTATACGCACTTTTCCACCGAGCCGTTTACTTAAACTTGCTGCAGGAATTTGTCATACCACGTATTCGTAAGGAATTCAAGGATGAGAAGGACTTTTTTCTCAGTAAGATGGTGCACCTCTCAATTACCATCGTGATGTTAGGGCCTATCTTGATGAAAATTTGCCAAATAGATAGATTGGACGTAGATGCAGTATTGAGTACTCTTAACGCTCCCCAGACCTTACGCCGACGGATTTTTTTATGGGGTTTCATCAAATATGAAGTTTTCGGAACAAAAGTGGCAACAGTTGATTCATTGAGAGCAACCATTGAAAGACAACGAGCCCAAATACCAATACAAATGATTTGTGAAGTTAGCCAATCCAAGTTATCAGCAGTGCATGGATTAAAATGGCTATCAATTTGAGCACTTGCGATAGTTTAAAAGAGCCTTCGTCTGACTTCTTTAATTTGGAGTTTTAATCTTAGATAAGATTATACCTTAACAAATATCAAAATTATAACAATTGAAAGTGTTCATATGTTATATTTTTTGAGACACCCATACATCTAAATATTAAGTGTTAACATAAGTTGTGTCCGTTTTTTTACAAATTTGAAAATGAGCACCAAAAGTAAAACAAAATGGTTATATGTCATTCGAAAGAAAATTTTCAGCTCTACAAGATATTGTGTTTGCTTTTACGTTACGTATATTATTTTATTTGATTACAAGCTTTCAAAATGGAATGTCAAGCAGACGAAAGTGAGCATTTTCGACACCTCCTTCTGTTCGTGTTCAATCGAGGGAATAAAGCTGCCAAAGCTGTTGGCGATATTTGCGAAGTGTACAGTGAATATGCTATGAATGAAAGGACAGCTCGTCGATGGTTTTTGCGTTTCAAAGATGCTAATTTCGACCTTAAAGACATGGAGCGTTGCGGACAATCAGTGGACTTCGATGAGGATCGCTTAAACCATATTATTCATGAAAATCCCCTTCAAATATTTTATATCACCATTTTTTTTTCATCGCCATTTTCAAACCATTTTTCATCACCAGTAATGATGCGGTAAAGGAACCTTTGCTTGTGGTCATGCGTAGCTCGATGACGCGCGAGCAAACCAGCAGAAATTGTCGAACGTTGATTTTTGTTGTTTTCACTCAAAATGTGTGTAACCCAAGCGCCGAACTTTTGGACTTTTCCCATTGATTTAAGATGGCGGTATACAGTCATGTGACTAAAATTCATATGTTCAGCCAATTCTACGGTGGTTTGAAGGGGATGTTCATGAATAATATGGTTTAAGCGGTCCTCATCGAAGTCCACTGGAGGTGTTGAAAATGCTCACTTTAGTCTACTTGACATTTCATTTTGAAGGCTTGTAATCAAATCAAATAATATATGTAATGTAAAAGCAAACACATCTTGTAGAGCAGAAAATTGTCTTTGGAATGACGTATAACCTTTACCATCTTGTTTTACTTTTAGTGCTCATTTTTAAATTGAAAAAAAAAAGACACAACTTATGTTAACACCCAATATATGATTTTTTTCTTATATCATACACATATAATAAGCAAGTATTTACCCTTTTTATAATAAATAATTTTCTCTGTATGTATAATTTTTTTTCAATGTGGACATCGTAGTGGGGTGACCATATTACCGAATTGTAACCCAAAATTGCTCTAACCAGAAAATTTTACCAGCTCTTTGGGATATATCCAATTTCATCAAAATCAGAGCTTTGTCCTGTTGGTAAGATACAAAAAATTCATAGAGTCGAGTCGAGAGCACTACAAACATTTTTTTTTTTTTCATAAACGATACAATGCATCTTATTTATTGAACACTTTTATTGCAAATAAAATCTGGTGGGTTTATTGCCAGGCGGCAATCTCTTCCAACCAACCAGACAAAAGTAAATCAAGCAAATTACGTGGTCGCATAAATCATTCAAATGACTATCCATCCCCATGAAATCCATAAACACATACGTGAGCATATGCCCACGAACCCCACAAAGACGGACAATCACCCGAACATTATTTTTTATATAAAGTGAGATATCATCAATCAAAAGGAAAGGAAGGGATGGTGGAGAGGAAAGGAAAAGAAAAATCAGGAATGAAACACGTTATTTTACGACTACAAATTAAGAGTTTTTTCAGTCGCTTCTTAAAGCATGCCAAGGACGGAGCGAGTCTTATATTGGTTTGTAACTGATTCCAGTGTTTTACTGCATGGACATTAAAGGACGACGTTAAATTTTTTAAATAAAATATAGTATAGTTTGAGCATTATTAACCATGTTTATAAAATAGTCTTAAAATAAAATAAAACTTATAATGATTCATCAAAATCAAACAAAAGACACATCAAAACATTTTGAATAATATATATGTTAGTAAACGAGTCAAAATTATTATAAAAAAATAACAATATATGAGTACACTGTGCTTACACGATACGGTGCCTTCCCTAGTCAGCTGCCTGCACCTCATCATACCAATTTGACATTAATACGAAAATAATAGTGAATCACAAAGTCAGTACTTCAACTCTACAATTATCATACTTTTATAGCTTGACAGACTATGGAAAATATATCGGCAATCTCAGCCAATTGATCTCTCAAAAGCTACATTCTATAAATTCGAAATTTTCAACACTGTACAAAACAAGGTTTTTGCATGAAACTCAAAGCGATATAAACTGAATATTATTGGCAGATGTCTAACCTCTCTGAAACCGCCAAAATCGGCTGTCACTATGAACCATTCATAACAGCCAGAGCCCTCTTTTGGAAACGGACCGAACTAATTTGTGGAATTTGGTTGGTAATTAGAAACGGACCGAACTAATTTATGGAATTTGGTTGGTAATTAGATGTACTTTGTTAACAATATAAAATAACCCTATGGCGTGGAAACTTAAAGAACTCTTTTATTGAAAATATTTAACATTTTAGGACAATTTTATTGAGAGTTGATGATATTATGCCAAATAAGTAAACCGTTTAAAATTATTTTTTTGCTCATAGGTAACAAATTTGCTCATAGTTAACAAATTTGCTCATAGGCAACAAATTTGCTCATAGGTAACAGATTTGCTCATGGGTAACAAATTTGCTCATAGTTAACAAATTTGCTCATAGTTAACAAATTTGCTCATAGGTGATCAATGTTCATTCTAGTAAGTTATAATTAAGGTCAATTATAGGAAAGCATAATTTAAAGTAAATAAATATCAAACGTATGCTGCTCCCTGCAACCCTTTCAATATTTAAGGATACTACTAACTTTTCAAGCTCTGTTCAAAAACATCTTCAAAATAATGTTGTAAAACATATATAAGCAGAATAAGAATTTGTCACTGACTGATGAATTTAGATTCACCTTTACAAAATCACAGTTAAACGCTGCCAACTTTTCGTCGAATTCACCAGAAAGCAAACCCATAAAAATGCCTATTAGATGCTTATACAGGGTGGCGCAGAGGAAACGCATGTTTTTTGAATGGTTAGTATTTTGCAAAGAGAGCAAACGCATGTTTTTCATTTAAGCATAACATTGTTTATTTTCAAGATAATTTTTTAATTAATACAGGTAAATGAAGTAATAATATTGCACCTTTAAATTAATTGTGAAAAATAATGTCAGGCAAGTGTTGCACTTCTTCGCCCACTGAAAGTTTCTATTCGTCAAGAAATCGAAGGAATAACAGAAGAAATGTTTGTGAGAGTGATGCATAACTTTCAAAAGAGGCTGCAGATATGTGACCACGAAGAAGGGTAACACTTGCTTGACATTATTTTTCACAATTAATTTAAAGGTGCAATATTATTACTTCATTTACCTGTATTAATAAAAAAACTATCTTGAAAATAAACAATGTTATGCTTAAATGAAAAACATGCGTCGAGGTCGTCACTCCTGTCTTTGCAAAATACTAGCCATTCAAAAAACATACGTTTCCTCTGCATTACCTTTATTTCAACGTAAGCATCATAAGGCAAACCACGCGATGTAACGTTCCGAAAGACTACACAGAGAAGTGTGTTTATTTTCTTCTGAACATTTAAATTTATAATATCTATTTACCGATGTCGTTTAATCAAGCTAAGCATCTTCTTCATATTCGACGTCGAAATCGTATCAATCAATTAATTGCAGTAAAATCTTCCCTAATTGAAGTTTCAGTAATATCTGACCCGTCTTTAACAGAAGCTGGTATAGTCGTTCAGACCTAATTTTATTGCTTTGTCATAACGTCGGATGGAATAAAATGATTAGGTCTCGTGTTTAGCGAGCCTGAATGAATTTATTTGTTTATTATCTAGTTGAAAGGACCCGGGCAGACGGTCAATTGACCGAGTGCGTTAATAAGCTTGTCTCTTCTCTGATGTTCTCTTCTGGCAGGCAATTGATTGTGCCCGCGCCAAGCGTGACCGCGCATTCTTAAACCGAATTATAATAAGTATCTGTTCCGATCTTAGCTTTGAACCCTGATTTACTTTATTTGAATACGTGCCTTAAACAGTGTCGTATTTGTAGAGACGGCGCCCTTAGACAGTTTGAAACTTTTTTTTTTATTTAACAAAGTAATATATTGTACAAATATTTGTCAAGGTAATAAATTTGTATATACCTATAGGTATATACAAATTTATTACTTAATTAATCTTATTTATGTATTATAATTTATGAACTTACTTAATCTTATTTTCCTACATGTCATATTATTTTTTACAATCTTAATATATGATTTCTTAGAAATAATTAACACTTACATACTACTTATAACTAGATAACAATTCTTACAATTAATTATTTAGTAAGAACAAGTCCACTCGTTCAGGCTACTTGTATTCCATCACATTCACTCAGACCTTGGTCGTCCCAGCTAATACTGTAGGTGGACTAGTCAGGCAACAGATAATGCTTCGGGAGCTTGTGCTTATAACGGAAGGG
The DNA here is from genome assembly GCA_949825065.1 of Odontocerum albicorne. NCBI lineage: Eukaryota > Metazoa > Arthropoda > Insecta > Trichoptera > Odontoceridae > Odontocerum > Odontocerum albicorne. The sequence goes on along the minus strand of OX463844.1, from coordinate 1,816,604 downwards.
TAGGTCGGATTTACTCTCGTAAGCCCCCAGGGCAGCGACTAAGGGATTGCTGTGATTTTGTTGGCTTTTATAGAACTTCATGGTACAAGCGAGGATGTGGTGTCGTAGGGTTTCTTCTCGCTGTTCGGCGAGAAGTTGAAAATTGGCCCCCTCTCCCCAATAAGTAGTTAAAAAAATGCTTCACTTTTCTCTTTCGGATGATGGCCTCGGATGATGATGTATTTCGTGCCACACAAAAAATCACTGCAGTTTACGTCTTACATTCTTCTCTGCAAATGCATCTACGATGTAATTGAAGTCCATGCTCACTATTATGTGTGATTCTAATGATAATGTGACAATATTAATGGTATTTGTGATAATTCAATGATGATGTTGGGGCTAATTTTGAGGATATCCAAGTTTTTTTTTCAATGAAGACATTTACACTGTTGTATACTTCACTGGTACGCAGTCATCTTGAATATATTTCCACTATTTGGTCCCCTTGCTATGATGCTCATATGAGCGCGGTTGAAAGGGTGCATCATAAGTTTTTGAGATTAATTAATTTTAAATAGAGCAATTCAATAATTAATACAGGGTGGGGCACGAATGTTGCTACAAAAATAAATTTACTTGAATGTTGCTACAAAAACAAATGACTTTAGTTCATAATACAGTTGCAGGATTTTAAAATTAACATGATTGAAGACGCAGATAGAATACGAGTGGTGCAACTGTATTATGAACTAAAGTTATTTGTTTTTGTAATTTTGTTTTTGTAGCAACATTCAATTTAATTTGTTTTTATAGCAACATTCGTTCTCCACCCTATATTAATTAAAATTTTCTCAAACGAAGATTTTTTTTTTTTTAATTATTTACATCTGAGCAAAAGGAGAGAATACAATGATTAACTTCTTTTGAAAAAAAAATCAATTCTCAAATAAATTGTCCTGAATTGTTTTGTGTTTTCAATATTAGAGTTCCTACAGTGCATACTCGTCTTAGGATTATTAGAGTTCCTTCAGTGCATACTCGTCTTAGGGATATTAGAGTTCCTTCAGTGCATACTCGTCTTAGGATTATTAGAGTTCCTTCAGTGCATACTCGTCTTAGGATTATTAGAGTTCCTTCAGTGCATACTCGTCTTAGGGATATTAGAGTTCCTTCAGTGCATACTCGTCTTAGGATTATTAGAGTTCCTTCAGTGCATACTCGTCTTAGGATTATTAGAGTTCCTTCAGTGCATACTCGTCTTAGGGATATTAGAGTTCCTTCAGTGCATACCCGTCTTAGGGATATTAGAGTTCCTTCAGTGCATACTCGTCTTAGGATTATTAGAGTTCCTTCAGTGCATACTCGTCTTAGGGATATTTTTTATTCTAAACAAAGAACGTCTAATTATCAACAAGATTTCCCGACACATAAAATTCATCTTTTTAAAAATCAATTTGCTGAGATTGCCGACATGTTTTTCCATTGTTCGTTGAGCTGTAAAAGTAGCTTGATTGTAGAGTTGATGAAGAATTGAAGTACTATTCTTTTCACATTAATGCCAAATTCATATGGTGACGTGCGGGCGGCTGACTAGGGACGGCCCAGTGTCGTGTGATCAACTGTGTAAATAGTAAAAAAAAATATATTTGTAATAATTTTGACTCTTTTTTCGTATGCTTTTATTGGATTGTCACTTAAAAAAAACTCCACGGTACAGCTTCGCTTTCCAATTGAATTGACGTTGGAAAGAACCAGCACAAGAGAACTAAACCGAAGGATACCTTAAGCAAGGTGAATGGATGACGTTGTGGTAGTGCCGAGATGAGGATAGAATAATAATAATAAAATGTCAATGTATATAGCGCTGTTTAAAGAGAAAATTCTTCTCAAGGAGACAAGAATAATATAGAAGAACCATCCGTAACACCCATGTTCATTATTGTAACTAGAGTATACTTAGGATGATGATGGGGCGAGATAACGTTTAATGGAAATTACTACACATCAAAAAAGTTGGCCTGAAAGGGTGTGTTTAAGAAATAGGAATTCCTGCTCTGAGGTGTTGATTACGAGTATTTTGGCCTGTCGATTGGTACAAGGAGTTCTGCGTCTATTTGTGTTCCATTGTGAAGCATTTACCACAAATGGGAGACATCCTGCATCCATCCCCGGCCCGCCAGCACCTCTCCCGCTCTTTCCATACACTGCTTTATGATCAACTCATTGTCGGCATTGTCCTTAAATTATTAAGGAATCGAGATAGATCTATAAAAGAATATTTGTTGCTTAAGAGCATTCAGGCAATGAACCGAATTGCCAATGATGCAATATACAATACTGCGGCCCCCTCGACGACTGCTCCGAAGGACAGTGGGTTATGCTGCCGACTTTCGTGTCCGCGTCTCCTGCCCTCGTTAAAAAGATTGACCGATAAACGTTTGTAACAGTTTTAGGCATCCAGATTCCGAGCAATGACTATGATAAGAATGACCTCGGCAGTAAGCGCCATTTCAATTAGGCGCCAAAACTGTAATATATTATATTATAGATGCATAAAATAAATATATTAAGATTTGTGACATTGTGTGTTTCGAGGTATATCATTTTATTTTATTTATGTACCATTGGGTACCGGAGGTATTTTAAATGATTTATTTTAACTAACTTCATTTATTGTTCCATAATTAAACACAAAAAGTTTCATAGCAAGCTGTCAATTTTTTTAAATTTATTTTTAGCCTTCATAAAAAAAATATTTCATGTATTTATACAACAAAAAGACACAATTTTTTTATTTAAACAACATTAAAATAACATTAAATGATGAAAACAATAAAAAACGGAAGCATTTACACGACAAAATAGATAAAAAAACATACTGCAAGTACATTTTTTTTTTTAATTACAATTGTTTCAATAAGGTCATACATATGAGAAGTATAAAAGGAGGAAAAAATATTAAACATATTTAAAATCACGCCGTTTCACTCTGAGGGTAGGAATAGAGAAGAGAGCGTAAGACTTTTCTATCACAACACACATCTTTCATATTCATAGACCTTCTTTAACAACTCCTACGATTATGACTTTGAATATATCATTCACTTGTACTAACCACACTTTCATTGGTCTTCAGAGGTCCACCTTCCACTCGCACTATATATATTTTTTCAGTCTTTGTTCCTTTAATAGTTCCAAGTCATTTGGAATATTACTCTATAATATAGCGCCAGCATGGATTACGTATTCACTCCTGCTAGAAAGGATTCAGAAAAGATTTCTCCATTGTCTCTACATGAGAGAGTGTGAATATTATTGTCTTCTTACTGGGGACGCTTAGTTACAGATCATTAGAGAGTGGAAGATTTCTTTGATTTGGTGTCTACTTTTTTGTTTGCTCAGGGGTAATTTAGTTAACCCATTCGTCCTGAACAGTCTTGGTTTGTATATTCCAGATAATTATTTGAGACAACGCTCCCATAGATTGTGTTATCAACTTATATAATAAGTCGAACCGACCTGCCTTTGGAGATGCCAGTGGTAGGTAGAGCAATCACACTGTTTAACCGTGTGTCCTCATATAGACGTGTTTCATGTGTCGCTCAGCTCCTTCAGGAAAAATCTCTTAAATTGAGTTTAACATATGAAATTATTTCATTTTTAAAATTATTTAATATACTACATTTTGTCTTAATGTTTAAGTGCAAAATATAAATTTTTACTATTTTTTTTTTAGTATTTTTAATTGCTATTTTTTTAAACTTGTTTTGTTTGGTACGAATTAAGGTAAACTGTAATGTGCAAAGTACGTGAAAAAAAATGGAATTTATACCATCTCCGCAATTATTTAGTCAGAGGTTGTCTATGCAATCAAAATATCTATAAAAAGAAAGTTACTGGACTTTAGTATCATAAAATACTGACAAATTACTTGTCTTATTCTTATATTGAGAGAAGAATAATATCACTTCCTAATTTTTTTTTGAGGAATTGGTAGAAATCGCCTGTTTTGGTTACGCAACATTCGCGAATGGACAGATGTTCAGACTGCTAAGAAGCTGTTCTGTGCCATCAAAGACATAGATATTTTCTTAAGAGTGATCACCAATTTTATGGGGAGCGGATGAAATAAACAAAATGAAGAGTAAAATACCCTTTTTTATTTTATATATTATAAGAATTTTGATTTATAGGTATGAACAACGGCGACTGGTCTCGAGGTGCGTTGGTGCACTGAGCGCCTCGAGACGCTGACGGAATATGAAATATCACTGTCTCATGGTTTACTGTACATCTCTGTCTGCCCTATATGAATTTGTGTTTCTGTCCGGTGCATATTGGAGATCACTCCGGTAGTATTGGCAAACTTGACCGGTCAATTTGAGAGGAATATATTTTTAAATTTTACATCAATTTTTATTAAATTTTCACTTAAATAAAAATCCTCGTACTATTTGTCAGTATTCTTATACATATTTAATCTATACAAATATTTAACATTTTTTAAAATCATTTAATTTAATTATTGCGAATTATTTCTCCGGTTCAGCGCACTAACGCGCCTCCAGACCAGCCGCAACCGGGTATGAATGAAATTTATACTACTTTATTTTATGACTACCATATATTAATGCATATAATGATGTTGCTTTTTCTTTATCAAATCATTGATGTTGGGGTTAGCATTTAAAAGTTTTATCCTTAGATCTAATTCTATCTGCAATCTGTTTCCATATTTATTTTTAAGGAATACTAGGGAACAGGACACTAATATAAAAAATATACATATTGATTGGAGATTGTTGGATGCGCGAGAAAAACATTTTCTAGCATAATTGTAGTAATTTCTAAAAGAATCGCAGAATCTTTGGGATACCCATGTGTACCCTCGGAGCCTGTGTACCCTAGTTTAGGAAACGCTGCGATAGAGCGTTATTAAATTGTGTGAAAATGTTTGACATGAACTGTGAAAAATTAATATTTTCTAGAGGACCTTAAATCAGACACGTTTTCAAGTAATCAATTAGTACAATTTTTTTAGATTGGCGAGATGAGAGTGGACTATTCTGGTGTGAGGAATACTCGAGATCCGGTCCTGCAGATAGAGTATCGGTGGGAGCGGAAGCTGCGCGCAGATACCAGATAGCACGCGGTGCTCATGCAATTCCATGCTCCGAGATAGCCTCACTTCCTGATACTAATGCCTTACTAACCGTGAAGCAGCCTCGGAAAAAACAAAACATTCGCTAAAAGT